>JANAVB010040818.1:3151648-3750097 GCA_029216955.1 Iris pallida | reverse complement strand
TCTGTGCGACGACCCCGTCGCAGCCGCTGTAATCGGCCGTTATGGAACCCCCTTGCACGAGCGCAATCTAGGCTCGTGCGGTATCACGCCTTAGCGAGGACGATCGCTCCTACGGAAGCGGGGCGTGACAGCTTCCCACAGCAAGAAGAAGGACCCTAAAAATTTGAACATGAAGGGGACTTCCTTCAAAAGAAAGAAGGCAAAGTCTCAGATGCCTTGTTTCAAGTGTGGCAAGAAGGGCCATTTCAAGAATGAATGCAAAGCAAAGACCAAGCAATCAAAGCAAAAAGACCTAGTAAGGTATCTATGATCACTGACGTTGTTTGCTATTATTGCGCAGGTTGATGCGATAGGGACTGACTCTGACTGGTGGTAGACACGGGGCCATCTGCCATGTCTGCTCCAGCAAGGATGGTTCACCACCTATACCCTTCTTCTGAAGTAGTTATTGGCGAACCAGGCACAAGCTGAAGTGCTCGAGATTGGGACGGTAGTTTTGAAGCTGACTTCTGGCAAGTCTCTGACGCTTCAAGGCGTGAAGCACGTACCTGCTATCGCCAAGAACCTGATCTCAGGAGGCCTACTCTGTAATGCAGGCCTCAGGATGGACATCAATGCTAGCCAGATGGTGATGTCTATCAAGGGAACATATTTCGGGAAACTTTTTTATACCGAAGGAATGTTCAAGATTCAGCTTGTAAATCAGTCCAATGTAATTAATGTAATTAATGTAATTAGCAGTCACTCCTTCTGCTTATACTCTTGAGTTGTGGCATAATAGGCTAGGACATGTTTTTATAAACGAATAAACAGAATGTCTAGTCTAGGACTTATCTCCAAATATGGGGATAAGGTAGAGAAATGTGAAGTTTGTGCTCAAACAAAATCACAAGGAAACTCTTTCCTCGGGTTAATCGAAGTACAGATCTTCTACAAAGGCCGGGATAAAGTATTTCATAACCTTCATCGATGACTTCTCTAAGTATGCGTTCGTCTACTTGCTGAAGGCTAAAGACGAAGCATTCGAGAAATTCAAGGAGTTCAGAGCCGAAGCTGAGCGGCAGACTGGACAACAACTCAAAAGAATAAGAAGTGATCGAGGTGGGGAGTACAGGTCTCATGAATTTGTATCGTTCTGCAAAGAACATGGAATTGTCAATGAGACTACGGCTCCGTACTCTCCTCAATCAAACAGAGTAGCAGAGAGGAAGAACATAATGTTAACAAAATGATTAACTCAATGTTGTTGACTGCTGGCCTTCCTAAGTGCTACTGGAGAGAAGCTGTAGTGACGGACACTTTTATTCTAAATAGAGTGACTCATACAACTTCAGACGTTACTTCTCATGAACTCTGGTTCAAGGTCAGACCTAACTTGAATGTCATTCGAGTGTGGGGGTGTTTGGCATATGTCAAGCTTCCAAATCTGAAGATTCAGAAGCTTGGGACAAGAACTACTAAGACGATCTTCTTGGGGTATGCCGAGAAAAGTGATGCTCGAAGATTTCTTGATATTGAGTCAAATCATATCATTGAATCTCGCGACGTAAATATTTTGAAGACAAATTTGCAAGGTACAAGAATATTGTTCTTGCGAATGTACCGGAGAACATTGAGGGTGCGCAGGAAACTGAAGTCTTCAATGAAGATGTGGTCCAAGAAGATGTTTTGTTGAAACAACGATTGAACCAGAACAAGCTGAGCCGTCAGCTAAGCGTATGAGGAGGCCGAAGGACTTCGGAAGTGACTTTGTCACCTATTATGTGGAAGCTGATCCGCTTACCTATGATGAGGCGATGAAGGCCAGAGACGCAATTTTCTGGAAGGAGACGATTGACAATAAAATTGATTCCATCACCTCAAATAACACTTAGGTGTTGGTTGATCTTCCTGAAGGAGCGAAACCCATCGGATGCAAATGGATCTTCAAGAAGAAGATGAAAGCAGACGGAACTATTGACAAGTTCAAGGCTAGGTTGGTAGCCAAGGGGTTTTCTCAGAAGCAGGGGATTGACTACTTTGACACGTATGCTCCAGTAGCCGGATGACCACCATCAGAGTGTTGATTGCTTTTGCAGCAATACATAAGATGGTGATACATCAGATGGATGTGAAAACGGCTTTCCTAAATGGCGAGCTGACCGAAGAGATATCATGCAACAGCCGAGGGATTTGTCGTCAAGGGTCTTGAAGACAAAGTCTGCAAGTTGGTGAAATATTTGTACGGTCTTAAACAGGCTCCCAAGATGTGGCATGAGAAATTTGACAAAGTTATAAGGTCAAATGGCTACATGGTCAGCGAGACGGACAAGTGTGTTTACACGAAGTTTGCTGATAGAAGAGGTGTGATCGTTTGTCTTTGCGTGGATGACATGCTATCCTAGGTACGGATATGAGTTGTGTCACGGAGAAAAAGAAATTCATCTCGAGCAAGTTCAGTATGAAGGACTTCGAGGAAGCTGATGTGATCTTAGGGATCAAGATCATCCGGACAGACACTGGACTAGCGCTGTCACAGTCTCATTATATTCAAAAAATGATCACTCGTCATGGGTATCGGGATCTTTCAGGGATCGATACGCCGTACAGGTGTGATATGAAGCTGAAGCCTAATTCAGGGGAAAGTGTCAGGCAGCTGGAGTATGCAAGCGTAATCGGAAGTTTGATGTATGCTACTACTGCCACAAGGCCTGACATAGCTTTTGCCATGGAAATGCTGAGTCGTTTCACGAGCAACCTAGGTGTTGAACACTGGAAAGCTGTGAAACGAATTTGAGATATCTCAAGAAGACTCAGATATATACACTGTACTACAGCGGAGATCCATCGGTAGTGGAAGGCTTCAGTGATGCCAGCTGGTGCTCAGAGGTGGAGAGCGAGAGGTCCACAGGTGGATTCATTTTACAATGGGTGGAGCTGATATATCGTAGAAGTCGAAGAAGCAGACTATGCTCTCGCAGTCATCCATGGAATCTGAGTTCTTTGCACTTGATTCCGCAGTCGAGGAAGCAGAATGGCTTCGGGAGCTCATGTATGATCTTCCAGTAGTTGGGGCGCAATACCGACGATACCGATATACTGCGACAATCAGGCGACTGCTGCGGTGGCATCAAATGATCTCTTCAACGGGAAGAAGAGGACTGTGCGGTTGAAGCACAGGGCAGTACACGATCTCATCAAGAGGGGTGTTATGACAGTGATTGATGTTCGGAGTCAGGAGAACCTGGCGGATCCATTCACCAAGGACCTCAAGCGCCAGCTGGTCGATGACACAGCTTGTAAAATGGGTTTGAAGGCATTCTGATATTGTATTATTGTATTCCTACCATAAAGTTTTATGCTAATAGTTCAAAGAAAAATCTACTAGGCATCTAGCTTTGGTTCAAGGAAGGACCACTAATCGGAAGAATATCAGGAATGGTGGGTACATGTTCTATTGGGTATGGAGAGGTTACGGACCTATAACCACTGTTGTCTACTGTTGTTTTTTACGAAAAACGGATCCTATGGGAAGGTTGGCTTAAATGCCTTAATGAGTTCTCAGGCAAGTGAATGCTTGGTGTACTTTACAGGAAGCACGGTAGAACAGCACCACAAGGAGTGAAACTCCATGCTACTGGGGGGTGACTCCACCATGAGGTTCCCAGGCATGGGATAATGCCTCGGCTTTGCTAGCCAAGTCACAGCGGCGTAGTACCCAAATAGGCAATTAGCCTAATGTTGTATGTTAAATAAAGAGGGGTATAGTCAGCACTACAAATAGGAGGAGTTCCTCATGTTACAGTGGCACGACACCACGATGAGGTACCCGGTTAGGGATAAAGCCTCGGCCTTGCAAGCCATGTCATTGCGGCATAACACCGCAAGGAAGCCTAAGGCTTCATGCTGGATAATTTGGCACTACAATGAGGCGGTTGCCTCATGCTACAGTAGTATGACACTACGATGAGGTTCCCGGTACGGGATAAGGCCTCGGCTTTAAGCCATGTCATAGCGGCGTAGCACCGCAAGGGAAGCGCAAAGCGCTTCATGCCATATCTCTTTATAATGAACTCACCTATAGTGTATGGACAAAGAGATATCAGGCCGTCTCTTGAGGGTAAACTTATAGACGCCCAAAATTATACACTAAAACCAGGCTGGCACAGGGCCTTAATGTGTAGCCAGAAGTAATGTAACTACATTATGTGAGTGGGAAGAATTTTAGCTATGATACAGAATTCAAGGCTTAGTCTATTCTTGTATTATAGTCTGTTGTTTGACCCATGCGGGAAGATTCAAGTCATCATCGACATCTCTCCTAATGCATGATGGACAGTTACTGTGGGGAACACTTATACCCATATATACAAAGATATGTGAAGAATTGTTAGGGTTTTTGGCCTTTTCTTTAGAAACTTTAGTCCCACATCGGATAGGCCAAAGAAGTTGTATCTCTATATATTAGCTATGCTAGTTTAGAGATGCACATTTGTGTGGAGGTGCACATGGGTGTGCCATGTGGGGTTATTTTTCTAATGGAAAAAAGGCTAAATCAACAATTAAAAGCATTAATGCTTTTTGCTCTTGAAAATTTATTTCCATGGGAGCTAAGCCCCATAGGGGCTTAGCGACTCGAACTCGGACTCGGACTCGAACTCGAACTCGAACTCGGACTCGGGCTCATGGGCTCATGAGGCGTAATGTTTTTGTTGGCGCACTTTGCACTTAGCACGTCAGCATCGTCGCTAGGCGCATAGTGGGCTTTAGTTGCACGAGCCACTTGCGCGGCCAAGTTGCGTGCCACGTTGCGCGGCATAGGTTGCGCAGCCTAGGTTGCGCGACCAAGGTGCGCGCCAGGTTGCGCGCCAGGTTGCGCGCCAGGCTGCGCACAGGTTGCGCCAGGTTGCACCAGGCTCGCATAGGTTACGCCAGGTTGCGCCAGGTTGCGCGCAGGTTGCGCACAGGTTGCCATGTTGCTAGGTTGCGCAAGTGGCGCAATGTGCGCATTGTGCGTGTGGCGCAGGTGTGCAAGGCTCGCAAGATGTGTGGCGCAGTGTGGCGCAAGTGGCTCTGTGCGCAAGGTGCAAGGCGCGCGGGTTGCTAGAGTGGCGCAACTTGCTTCAGATCGTGTCTGTGCTTGATCTGAGCGGTTACTGCACGTTCGGAGTTGTTATTACCACGTCCCGAATATTGGCTAACCGGACAGTTGCTACTCGGGCCTATATAAGGTCTCCTCTCTCTCACAGGCAGAGATATGAGATAGAACACATTCAGAGAGTTACAAAAGTTTACAAGTGTTTTTTAACACAAGTAAATAGAGCCTGTCAGAGAGAAAATAAGCTTTGCACCAGCGTTGCTTTTGTCACGATCCGCACCCACCGTGAGGGTACGAGTACGTAACAACGCCCAGCCTACGCCGCAGTGTCGACGGTAGACGTTGTTCTAGGTCATGAACTATAACTAGCATAATATGAATACTCTCCATAAGGAGGCCAACACAGGGGTACAACTCAATCACAATCTAAGGTAGAATGAAAAGATAGATATAACATAAAATCCAAAAGAGTACAGGAGATAGAAGTCTAAGTGTCTAAGATACATAATCCCAGAAATACATCTCAAACTCAAATACAGTAATCCACAAGTAAATACAACTCCAGACAAAATGAAATAACTATCTAAACAACCTCTACTGTGACTCCTCTAGGCTAGCAGGCAATCCCAGGCTATCTGTAAAATTTATCAACAGGTCCAGTCAGGACGAGGAGCACATTACATCTCAACAGTTCATAGCAGGTTAGAAAATATAATCATGCAGTAAAGTAAGATACAGATCTGAAGAAATACAGTATGTAAACAGAGAGAGAACAGTAATAGAATATCTACTATAAAGAGAACTAACAGTGGCTAGTGATGTAGAGTACATGATAGCACATGTGAACGGAACAGATTTGTACATGATCTACACTAAAGAGTTGTACATGATCTACACTACTAAAGAATTGTTCACATGACTACTAGCACTCCCCCGTTTTTCCCAATCAGTACACAAGAATCTAAGCAGGTTATGTTATTGTACATGATATCACATGGGGCCCTTAAAAGGGTGCACATGATAGTATACATGAAGGCTCTGTGAACATGAGAGTACATGATTCACAAGAGTGTACATGTATGGTGAAAGCACAGGAGTACATGATGAAATGAAACGCGCATGACATAATGTACCCGATGCTCCGAGGGGGACATCGCATAAGGATCCGTCTAGTACTAATCCGTGATAATGTCGTGACAGCATCAAGTCATAGTAATCTAAAGCAGGAATATAATTCTAAGCAGGATATAAATGATCAAAGAATGTACTCGCCTGATATCTGAATGTCCAAGGTAAAGATACTGTCCGAGAAGAGGTGTCTGGCTCCTAATTAGAACAGCACAAGTCACAACATGTCCAGAAGGGTAATATAAAGTACTACAATGCATTCTACATGAATCTAGGTCAAATTAGGCCAAAGTTAACCTTTGGTCAACTCTAGTCAACTGCACTAGTCAAACTAGGTCAAACTAGGTCATGTCCTAACCCAGCAAGTCTTACTAGGCCTAACCAAGACTATCCTAGCAAGCACACATCAATACAAGGCTGTACCAGCCAACATACACCCAACTCTATATAGCATGCAATTATTCAATACTCAAATAGGCAAGAATTCACATTGGATATACACTAGGTAATCTATTACTTTAAACTATATGTCTACACATATATACACATGCATATATTGGTATTCAATATTAGGTCTATAATCATGGCATTTCAAATGATTATATAAACTTATATATTACAACACAATATGCTAATAATATAAAATACATACATAGCTAAGTTAACTGTATTCATAAATACTTATTTAAGAGGCTATGTGTGTGTATGTGAACATGGCAAAGGGGCAAGTGAGGGTTAAATGGGCATACATAGTGTATACATATCAAAGAGTGTCAAAGTGTAAGTGAACAAAGTGTCAAGTGTGATAGTGTCTACATAGTGTAAGGGGTATGAGGTAATATAGGATTTGTGTTAACATAGAACATTACATCTCATTAACTTGTATACTGCATACATTACATCTATTATTACATTACATTCATGCTTGCATTCATTCATCATTCATTTATTCTCTTGCACTACTATATGCACCATACATTACATACTATGGAACCTACATATTCATTACAAGTCATACTTATACATGCTTACATTAGATAGGATACTTACACCTCATACATCATTTATTTAAACATTTACTCATGCTTGCATTCTCTATTTAATTATATAATGTATACATTAACATGGGTTAAAAATTAAATAGAACATTATATTACACACAAGGGTGCACAAAATGCATATGCCGAATAGTAACTCCTACTAATAATCAATACTGTACCATCTCAGCATGAATTAAAATCTAGGATTAAAGTATGTTATAGATCTATGTGTTAGCTTTCCGAAACTTCAAACGGATCACGTTTTCGTTTTCGGAAACTCTCGGAATCGTGAAAACACCGAGAACGCGTTTGTCTTTCGTACAGCTGACACTCAAATAATTTTCCAGAAAGTTACAAAAAGAATTAGGCCTATTAATATATGTTTTGGAAAGCTAACTTCAATACGCTTCTTTTAAAAAAACGAGAGATTAAATAGAGCTTTGAGCTAGAAGTTATGACATTTTTAATTTAGGGCTGAAATTAAAACGTGGATAAAAATCATGACGGATTTGGGTAGTTTGAGACAAAAGAACACAAGTATATAACATAATATATCAAGAACTCACTCTCTACACTAATATATATATATATATATTATATAATATATATATATTATATATATATATGAGACACTATAGAACATATCTCCAACACAAAAATATGAGATTAAACATGTAATAATTCATTCATACATAACAACAACACATAGTGTGTCCAAATTTGGGGTTTTTCCACATGGACACAACCACAACACAAAGGACACTCCTATGACCTCCAAATGGACACGAAATGGACACAAATGGAGATACAACCATGGGGGTCATTCCTATGGGTTCAAAATAGACCTATATGCATGAAAAAATGAAAAGGAGAAGGGATGTATACCTTCCGGTAGATCGAATCGAAGAACAGCCTTCCCGGAGCGACACCGACACGTAGAGATTCCAAAAGGACACAAACGAGCTCCGAATCCTCCCAAACTTGGGTAGCTTCCTTCTTGGCTAGAATGGAGAAGGAAAGAAGAAGATTTGGTGGCGAAATGGAAGGATTTGGTGGAGAAATTGCTAGGGATTGCTCTCTAGGAATTTGGAGAAGAACGAGAGAGAGAGGTGGATGAGAATAATGAAATGAACTTGAGCCTATCCTCTCCCAAAGTGGCTGGCCATATGGGGCTATTTGTCCTATTATGGTAAGGTCCAAAAGCCCCCACTAACCTATTCTATGAGTATTAGGAAATGGCTAATTGGTTGGGGCTAAATTAGTCATTCTAAAGTCTCTAATCACACTAACCTTATCCATAATAATTAGTCTAACCTCTAACTAAAATATTTCTATCATGTGGACTAAAATTAATATCATGTGGGTCATGCCTAACTAGTGTGTGGGTCCCACTAGAGTCAAACCACCCCGGGTCCCCGTTTCAAGTCGGATTGAGTTGAAATTCGAACCCGACTCAAATAACCCCAAAATAATATCATAAATAATAAATAAATTTCAACCCCAAAATAATATCATAAATAATAAAATAAATTTTAAAAATATTCAAAAATGTAAAATGACAAAAATATCCATGTTTCTGAAAATTGGGGGTGACACTTTTGCACGGGAGTCCGTGTACGATCCGATGAGTCAGAAGAGCAGAAGTGTTCCAAAATTCTCCGACGAACTTGCTGGTTCCTGGAAGCTATCCGTGTGGGACGAATATAGCTTTGAGCAACGGTGATCATTCACCCCAGCAGGCCTTCCATCTTTCGCGTGTTATCTGCTTCGCTGCTGTGAATTACGAAATCTTCTTAGATTCTCGTATATCATATGCTGCTGTAACGAGATCTTCTTAGATCTTCGTTTAACTCACGCAACCTTCCTAGAAGTGTTGCATTGGAACATTGTTCTTACAATTGTTTTATTATCTTAGTTTTCCATCGAAAAATTGTGTCCGGACACTAACAGAACATTCAGAATGTTATCAGCATATATATTAGATGAACTAGTAATATCCTTGTGTATGTCCAAAGCTTCACTATCATCGCCATTCTAACCTGTCACCATCGGCTTCGGAGCGCCACTCAATCCTAAAGGATAACTACAGAGCTCAAGCTTTTGTTATCGATCCATGTCTTTCGCCATGTGCCACCTAATTACAAGATATCAAACAGGAGTTTATTATAGTATAATGGAAGTCTAAAGAAAAATTATAATAGCAAACACACAAAATTTTACAAGTAAAAACTACCGACAGAAGACAGGGCATAGCTAGGCTGTAGCACGCCCCAAAAATTTAAAAAAAAAAAATTGATTATTTTTGAAATATTTTTCTACTTATGTTTTATTTTCTTGTTTGGATAAATAGTTTTTTTAAAAGTTTCTGACTGTACAATATGTTCGTTCAAGTTATACCTAAAATTTAGTCCCTAATATTAGATGCTAGCTCCACTATTGACTATACTGCTAAACCACTGAGACACAATCTCCAATATAATTATATAACTCCCCTTTCTTCCTAATTATGTAATTACGACCTCACTTGGTAGAAAAAGGAAAGGAAAAGTTACTTTTTTACATTGTTTGGAAAGAATATGAATATAGTCCGAATATATCTTTGAACATTGATAATTTAGTCATAAATTTTTGCAATAAATGCAGAAAATTGAGAGAGTGAATCATTGAGATGGGTGGGGAACCATTTTTTTCCTTTTTTGGAACCATTTTTTCTGATCACTCATTTCTTTAGCATCTAAACACAGAAAATAAAAGACCTTTTTTTCAAGACCAAGATTCCACAAAGCAAATGTGGCTTAAGAATGATGAAAATCCTAAATTGATAAGAATCCTAAATATAACGGGAGATAGTTGGTGCCAAATTCTTAGCCATCCTTAGCAAAGACGACATTGGTAATCTTGTCCTCAACTTTAAAGGCCCAATAAGTGGGCAACACCTAATTAGAGCAATCTAGCTGCTTCCAAATTAATACGCAACTAGAATGAGAAGAGAAGAAGAAAGAAAAAAAAGAAAGAAATAGGAATCCTTCCAAAGTATATTAGGGAGGTGCCATAATGAACAATGAGTGAATATATAGTCTGATAGAGCAAATGAGTCTTTGAAAGATATAGATTGGCCATATATGTTCCTGCTAATAGAAGGTTCATAAGGAATATAATTCTTGGTGGTTAGCTGAAGACGTCAGTCAATATATATATATCAACACTCTTTTGAATAATTCATAGTATGATGTGGATCAAAGCCGTGTCCTACCAGGCACCACAGCAGCTGCCTGCCTAAGCTGCTGCTGGTCAATTTTGGTGAAGGAAGCGTGCACTTGTGGCACACAACCACAAAAGATGTATACAAATTAAATGGAGGATGGGGCCATGGCTAGCTGTGTGTGGTCAGTCAGACTTGTGCGTGCACATTGGAAGGAATGCATGCAATGGACAGATTCCTTGACTTGAGCAAGTGGTTTTGTTCATTACAAGCTATGGGAGGGGCACTTTCCTGCGTTTTTGGTTTTGACTGACGTGCCAAATGGTTAGAGCCTTCGTTCCTAAGGTTCAGCCACCTTTGCTGTTTTATTGGATCATCTCTCTCTCTCTCTCCTTTTCCTACTTTGAGGATTATCATAGTAGCTTTTTTTTTCTTTTGCAAGAAAGAGCTTGGTTCGTAATTCACTACTTCAAATATTATTTTTTTTTTTTCCTTTTTAAGATGTTGGACTTTTTTTGTGTAACTTTTTTTTATAGTATCTGCTTAAAATCTACCAAAAATGTTGTTTGGCTTTCAAAAAATTTGGGTGATATCATCTTCCATTATGTAACATATGACATGGCTGATGACATAACAGGTGATATGGCAAAATTAAATATTAAACATTAAAATTAATATTAATATCAAATTAATATGAACATTAATACTAAAATTAACATTAACATTAATATTAACTTTAACATTAACATTAATATTAACTTTAACATTAATATTAAATTTAATATTTACATTAAATTAAAATTGGCATTAACTTTAATAACATTAATATTAAAATTAATATTAATATCAAATTAACATGAATATTAATATTAACATTAACATTAATTTTAGCATTAACACTAACAGTAATATTAACATTAAATTAAAATTAGCATTAACATTAACAATAGAAATTTTTGGGTAATTAATTTTTTGAGTTAAAATATGACATGCCAGATGTCATGTAGTTGCCATGTCACTATCATATAATGGAAGATGACATTACCCAAAAATTTGGGATCCAAATAGTATAATTGAAAATCTATGCCCAAATATTCAACCTAGGTGGTGGTAGTTTTTTACTTGTGTTTCCTGCCCATTGCACCTATTTTGGAGTTCTAGTAAAAAGAATTAAAGGTTATATATGTTGAAAACAAAGAGCAAATTGTTATTGCTGCTGCTGTTTCATTTCAAAATCCACCTCCCTCATTTAATTTAGTCCCACATTGGCTGTGCAATATTGTGTATAGTGTTTTTCACTTCACTTGTTTTTGCTTGATTGTACTATTGTGTGGGTTCCAATGGGCCACACTGGCGTGTCGTCGCAGCGGCCTTGCTCGGCGCTCGTATCGTGTGCATGTTCCTTCCCACATCTTTGGACATCGAATGCTAATTTGATGCCTTCTTCGGATTTGAGTTGAGACCCTAAAAATCTTTTTTGCTGCTCATTAATACCTTTAATATTTTAAACGTTGGAACATTTATTTCTGTCCAGGTTCATTATACTACACGTTTTCCATGGTTTTTTATTTTGTAACGCCTGTATTAAAAAGCCATTATTTTGTCCGTTGACTACTATCTTGAGACCTATATATATATATATATATATATATATATATATAATCTTCCATCTTCCCTACACACACTGAATAAAATTTTCTAAGCCAAGTCTGTAACACCCTGTTTTCTGAAATTAGGGATTTTTGAAAATTTATTATTTTTATTATTTATTAGTGGTATTTTAGTCATGGTATGATTTTCTGGTGATTTTAGTTAAGTTAAACCATTTCTAAAGTCATGCTAAGTCATGACTTATGACTTTGTGATTTTGGTTAGTATAACTTAGTATAAACCCTAGTTTTCTAACCTAGAAGTTGCCATGACCATGAGAGCTTAGCCATAGGCTTAGAACACCAAATTAGTGATTTTTAGCCTAAAGGGTATTTTGGTAATTTTCTAGGAATTATTTGGAATTATTTAGATTTGTGTTTTTATTATTGTTTAATTATTGTTAAGTATCATGAGAGCCCCTAACCTAGTTTAGCACTAATCTAGAGGTTAGCTACTAACCTAGAATGATAAGGGGATAGATATTAGTCATGGGTTAAAGTAGGGAAAATATCTAGATATTACATTTTAGATCTTTTGCTTGAAACACTCAAAAGATCAAGCCTCTAGCACCAAAAGTCCTTGCCTTAACCTAGAAGCAAGCCTAGGACACCCCCCCTTGCTATGGCCGGCCAAGGACACCCCCTTGGCAGCCCACCATCCTATATTAACCCCATTGCATTTATTCATGATCATTTACATGAAATTAAACCTAGAAAAACCCTATTTCTTCAAACCTACACAACTTGATCAATTTTGATCTAAATCACCTCTAGTTTCTTGCATTGGACTCCCCTACACTAGAGGGTACTAGTTAGGGCCTGCTATCAAGGAAATTGAAGGGCTTTGGGCATCACCAAGTGGAAGAACACCCTCCCTACTTGGGTATTTTCTTGATTTTTCACCAAGTAGGTAAATGTCCATAAACCATGTTAATATTATGTTTTCTCTTCATATTTGCATGCATCTAGGTACTAGGGAACTGTGTGACAAGTTTGGTAGGATTTAGGATTGATTTGGTGTCCGTATCGGACACGTATCCTAGGCTAGGAAACTGTGTTTGGTGAAATGCCATAAAGAACTAGTTTTTATTAAAATGTGAAACAAAATATGTTTTTGGGTAGCCCTAGACACCTAGGTCACAACCCCACTGGACTGAACACAAAATCGTGTCGTGTCCGTGTCCAAACGGACACGAACCCACTGCACGAGACCCTCGTGCAGTGCCCTGCTATCACCCCCTTCATTCTCACTGTACAGACCACTAGGACACGCCAAATTTGGCATGGACACGGGGGCTGTGACTGCACACACGCCCCCAAAATTTCAGGACACCTCGTGTCGTATCGAGGACACGAGGACACGTGCACTGGTCGTACACTGTCGTGCACGCGCACAGTCCAGTCGAAAGTTCGACTTGGACACGGCCTTCGTATCGCATGGACACGAGTCGAGGACACCTCGTGTTTGCACGAGTGTGTAGCCCTATACCTGGGCTACACGTGGACATGACCACGAGGCCCCACGTGGCTCGTGTCGTGTCCACGAGGCGCGTGACTCACTGCACGACGCAGTGCCAAACGCGCGTATCAGTCGTGTTTTCACGACTGATACGGCTCTCGTGTCGACACTGTGAGACACGTGGACACAGTGCAGGGTGTTGGACACGTACCCTACCCCTAGGTGAACATTCGTGCACGAGCACGAGACACGAGAGTGTCTGTGTCGTGTCCTAGGGTGAGTTGCACGCGTGCACGATACTGTGTTGTGCGTGTGTATCAGGTTTACCCGATTGGGTTTTGTGAGTCGTGGACACGTCGAAATGTGTCGTGGTGTCGTGTCAGGCCCCCTAGACACTAGAGGACACTAGGGGCTAGTATTACCAACCACTAGTATCGAGCCTTAGCTCGGTTTTTCGTATGAAATCGGGTTTACCTCTTTAGCCTATGCACAGTCCCAATTTCCAGTTTTTGGGATAATTTCCCAGTTTTTAGAAATGAATTTTGATTGGATTTTTGTTATGTTTTATACATGTATATGTATAATTTCAGTATAGGTATACATAGTATATATGTATGTGTGAGTGTGGGTGAAATTTGGGGGTATTTGGTTGAGTATATATGTAGTTATGTATATATATACATATATGTATATATGTACTGTGTATGTGTGGGTTGGGGGCTGTGATTTTCTGTTCTCAGGAAAACTGAGAACAGCCCCCCCATTTCCTGTGAGTGTGTGTTTCCCTCTCTCTATATTCAGTCTCTCTCTCTTCCACTTTCTCTCTCACTGTCTCTCTCTCATTCTCAGTCTCTCTCTATGTCCCTCACTTTCCTCTCTTTATATATGTATAGTATATATAAGTTTTATATATATAGATATATATATATATATATATGTATATAATTGATATATATATATATTTGTTTTAGGTCACATATATAGCGTATCATATGTATGTGGGTTTTTGGGTATGGTATATATGGTATTCCCATATAGGTATATAGATAGTAGATTGATGTGTATATATATATTTATATATAGATATATATATATTATAACTTGCTAAGTCTAGGTTTATATAGAAACCTATAATCACTGCCTATGGAACCCTAAGAATAGCCTATGGCCTAGGCTACTAGCCTATGGCTTGGGGGCTAACTCAATTTGACCTAATGGCCCAAAACCCAACTTGTTAACCTTTGTTGACTAAAGGTTGACCAAAGTCAACCTTAGGTCAAACCTTGACCTAATTGACCTAGAATTGACTAGGATTGACCTACAATGACTAGTTTAAACTAGTTTGACTAAAACCCTAACTAGTTGACTAAGGTTGGCCTAACTTTGACTAGTTTGACTAGTCTGACCATGTTTGACTTAATTACCTTATTGACTGGTCTTTGTTTGACCAATACCTTAGTTGGTCTAAGTTTGACCTAGACTTGATCCAGATTGATCATGTGACTAGTATTGACTTGTTTGACCTTATTGACTTAGTTTGACTTCCTGTGACCTAGTTTGACTATTAGAGTTGACCAAGAGTTGACTTTTGACCAGATTGACCTAGAATCATGTAGTGTGCATTGTATACTTTATTTTTACCATTGTGGATACATTGTGACTTGAATTGCTCTGATTAGGAGCCATACACCTCTCCTCAGACAGTATATCTTCTTCAGACATTCAGTTATCAGGCGAGTACATTCTCTGACAGTTTCATATTTGCCAGGATTTATATTCTTGCTCTTGATTACTTTACTTGATGCTGACACGATTGTTATCACGGATTGGTACTATATGGATCTTTTCATGAGATGTTATCCCCTTCGGGAGCATCAGATACAGCATGTTTGTGCTTTTCACGAATCATCATGTATCTCTATGCTTTCATAGATTCACGAATCGCTTGTGACTCATGTACTCTCATGCTCACAGAACCTCTCATGAATCTCCCATTTATGGGCTTATCATGAATCTTAACATAACTTGAACGGATCCTTGTGTATTGATTGGGGATGGGGGAGTGGAAATAGTCATGTGGATATTACCCCAGTAGCTGTAGTCATGAATCACTTCTAGCTGTAGTCATGAATCTCCTATGCTATTTCACATGTCTATATTTTACTCTGACTCACTAGACACTGCGTTCTCTATTATAGTAGATATTTCATTACAGTTATCTCTTTTGCTACATGTATCTTCTTTCAGCGTTTCCTGTATTTTACTCTATTGTATGCTTTATATCTCCTATCATTCTATGCACTGCGTGAGATGTATTGTGCTCGTTTCCGTCCTGATTGGACCTGTTGAAAATTTACAAAGGATGAGGAGGAGGCCCTGGTGTCTACCTATTATGGAGCAGGACTAGATGACACTTATGTTGTAGACCCTCAGCAGGATCCACCTGCAGCTGAGGATGTTGTTCCAGTAGTCTAGACCAGTTTAGTCTAAGCAGTCTTTTCTGTATTATCATTTTGTCTCACATTCTGAGTTGTATTTTGAGATGTGGAGGTGTATAGACTCTTAGACTTATTGTATTATGAGTTGACATTCTGATGTTATGTTATCCTAGACACTTGGACTTATTTCATCTATTCTACTGTTCTCTTTGAGTTACTGTCTATCTATCTATCTTCCATTCTTCTACCTAGATGTGATTGAGATTATTTTCTGTTTGTCACCTCCACTCGGAGAGTATAAACTGTACAGGTACTTTATATTGTTAGATGATTAACCTAGGACAGCGTTCTACCGCCGACACTGCGGCGTAGGCTGGACGTACCCACTTCTCGTGCCCTTACTCTAGGGTGCGGGTCGTGACACGTTTTTAGTGGTGGCCCATGCAGGTCGAGTTTATGTAGTGGTATTCGAACTAGAGTATCACTACAGCCTGCGATAGGATTTGAGGAATAGGCTTAAAGAGAGTGGATACTCAATCACTGTTAGGATACCTTGAGAGATTCCTGGGATGACCCTTGAGAATCTCATTTGAAATTACGATTTAAATCCCTTTTCCCTTGATTGAATTTGATTTTGGAGGATTCACTGTAGAACTTTGAATCCTGGTGTTAGTTGATGATTTTGAAATTTTTTTTTGTAGTTGTTGATTTTAATTTCTTAGTGTTAGACTAATATCTTTTATTTTAAGGTACTCAACCAAATTATGAGAAAACTCCCATCTGTTTCTTGCCATCTAATCCTCTTGCTAATTGCTTTCCATTGAAATGAACTGTCCCCTCTATTTTCTGTATCTTGCTTAAACTTTTTCTACCAAACTATGTGACTGTATCCCAAACCTGACTTACTCGACATTTCCTCAAATAAAGACTTTATTGAGACCTTCTAACCTTGACCTTTGATTTGATCGAACCCTAACTATATTCATCTAGTAGCCTATCTATCCCTAGGACTGTGTTCCTAAATTATTTACTGGATTCCTAATTAATTTTATTTCTTGGGTTAATTTGATCTTCTTCAATTTTTGTATCAATTTGTCACGTCTTGAACTCCCACTTCCTATTCTAGATCATTGGACGTCCTTTACCGTGACTTAGATATTCAGAGTATAATACTAGCTGTTATCTCCCAACAAACTTCACATATAAGACCTAGACTAGCCTACCTTCATGTAGATATTCCATATCCCACTAAAACCCGTCTCCTTGTACTCTATTTTCTTGATATAATTTTCTGGTCAAATGGCTAAACTATAACCTCTACCATGATACTAAATTGATTCTTATTTCAATTAGAGATCCACCTTGGCACAACTCTTCCGACCTGGCATGTGATGGTGTTCTGCTTGAATCCTTAAATACTTAACCTTGTACCTTACCTTGGATGCTTGACCTGATTGGTTAAGGATCTTGGACTATGTATTTTCTTTATCATTTCTACCCTTACTTATATCTTATGCTATAAATTTATCCTTAAGTTTTACAAGCTTATCCTTTTCGAGCTTGATCATGATATATTTTTGGGTGTACACCCACTAACATATTATCTAATCAGAACCGGCGCATGATGGTCTGATCAACCTATTGCATTTTGGTTCGCTTTTTCATATATTAATCTATGTGGATGGAGACACAGTTAAACTTGCCCTAGAATCTTGTCCGCAACAGCCTTGACAATTCTCCTTGGAATTATTTTAATCGCCTATGAACCTCGTATTCGTATCCAGTTGAATTAAATTTATCATGATCTGGATCTTCATCATTGGATGCTCGTGCTCATACTTAATTTCATTGATTTTCCATCTTGTCCAAATCTCTATTTTTCCTGAAATTGATCAACTTAGATCGTGTCAAGACTAAAATCTATTTGTGATTGTTTGTACCTAAATTTTCAATTTTCTTTTTATGGAAGGATAACTTTAATGATTTCTCAGTTACTTGTTAATGACCCATTTTCATATAGGATGGTAGACGACCCTATAGCCTTGATGATTGTTGTTTTCTTACCTTCCCAATTAGGACACCTTAGATTGCTTGTACGTTTTGATACCCTAGGACAGTATTGATCTAGAATAACTAGTGCACCTAGATGAGACCACAGACTATTCCATTTAACCTGTCCCCCTGGTACCACTATTGCATCACAATTTCTGGCTTAATTCAGGCCATAGACCTTTTCCACTCTAAATTATGATCATCGTAGGCACATTACCGTGACTTTTAGATTTGGAGCACAAGACTAGTTGTTTTCTCAAAACTAATTTCACATACATGACCTAGACATGACATACTATACCCATGACCTTAGTGTCCCACTCAGGCATACCATTGTGTGCTATTTGCTTAGTACGATTTTCCTGACCCAGGCTCCATCCTGATTTACCCCATGGAGTTACCTTGATTTCGATTTGAATTAAGGACACCCTATGACCTAAAACTGTCAGCCAATTTTTGGACATAACCCAGTATAGGTCTACTACCCATATTTTGCTTGTTGACCTTGTATGTTGCCTAGGTAGTGGCTTCGTTCCTGATTGTTGGAGGTTTGACCTAGGAGGAGTACGACCATCTAAATTTCGAGGACGAAATTATTTTAAGGTGGGTAGACTTGTAACACCCTGTTTTAAAATTAGAGATTTTTGAAAATTTATTATTTTTATTATTATTAGTGGTATTTTAGTCATGGTATGATTTTCTGGTGATTTTAGTTAAGTTAAACCATTTCTAAAGTCATGCTAAGTCATGACTTATGACTTTGTGATTTTGGTTAGTATAACTTAGTATAAACCCTAGTTTTCTCTAACCTAGAAGTTGCCATGACCATGAGAGCTTAGCCATAGGCTTAGAACACCAAATTAGTGATTTTTAGCCTAAAGGGTATTTTGGTAATTTTCTAGGAATTATTTGGAATTATTTAGATTTATGTGTTTTTATTATTGTTTAATTATTGTTAAGTATCATGAGAGCCCCTAACCTAGTTTAGCACTAATCTAGAGGTTAGCTACTAACCTAGAATGATAAGGGGATAGATATTAGTCATGGGTTAAAGTAGGGAAAATATCTAGATATTACATTTTAGATCTTTTGCTTGAAACACTCAAAAGATCAAGCCTCTAGCACCAAAAGTCCTTGCCTTAACCTAGAAGCAAGCCTAGGACACCCCCCTTGCTATGGCCGGCAAAGGACACCCCCTTGGCAGCCCACCATCCTATATTAACCCCATTGCATTTATTCATGATCATTTACATGAAATTAAACCTAGAAAAACCCTATTTCTTCAAACCTACACAACTTGATCAATTTTGATCTAAATCACCTCTAGTTTCTTGCATTGGACTTCCCTACACTAGAGGGTACTAGTTAGGGCCTGCTATCAAGGAAATTGAAGGGCTTTGGGCATCACCAAGTGGAAGAACACCCCCCCTACTTGGGTGTTTTCTTGATTTTTCACCAAGTAGGTAAATGTCCATAAACCATGTTAATATTATGTTTTCTCTTCATATTTGCATGCATCTAGGTACTAGGGAACTGTGTGACAAGTTTGGTAGGATTTAGGATTGATTTGGTGTCCGTATCGGACACGTATCCTAGGCTAGGAAACTGTGTTTGGTGAAATGCCACAAAGAACTAGTTTTTATTAAAATGTGGAACAAAATATGTTTTTGGGTAGCCCTAGACACCTAGGTCACAACCCCCTGGACTGAACACAAAATCGTGTCGTGTCCGTGTCCAAACGGACACGAACCCACTGCACGAGACCCTCGTGCAGTGCCCTGCTATCACCCCCTTCATTCTCACTGTACAGACCACTAGGACACGCCAAATTTGGCATGGACACGGGGGCTGTGACTGCACACACGCCCCCAAAATTTCAGGATACCTCGTGTCGTATCGAGGACACGAGGACACGTGCACTGGTCGTGCACTGTCGTGCACGCGCACAGTCCAGTCGAAAGTTCGACTTGGACACGGCCTTCGTATCGCATGGACACGAGTCGAGGACACCTCGTGTTTGCACGAGTGTGTAGCCCTATACCTGGGCTACACGTGGACATGACCACGAGGCCCCACGTGGCTCGTGTCGTGTCCACGAGGCGCGTGACTCACTGCACGACGCAGTACCAAACGCGCGTATCAGTCGTGTTTTCACGACTGATACGGCTCTCGTGTCGACACTGTGAGACACGTGGACACAGTGCAGGGTATTGGACACGTACCCTACCCCTAGGTGAACATTCGTGCACGAGCACGAGACACGAGTGTCTGTGTCGTATCCTAGGGTGAGTTGCACGCGTGCACGATACTGTGTGTGTGCGTGTGTATCAGGTTTACCCGATTGGGTTTTGTGAGTCGTGGACACGTCGAAATGTGTCGTGGTGTCGTGTCAGGCCCCCTAGACACTAGAGGACACTAGGGGCTAGTATTACCAACCACTAGTATCGAGCCTTAGCTCGGTTTTTCGTATGAAATCGGGTTTACCTATTTAGCCTATGCACAGTCCCAATTTCCAGTTTTTGGGATAATTTCCCAGTTTTAGAAATGAATTTTGATTGGATTTTTGTTATGTTTTATACATGTATATGTATAATTTCAGTATAGGTATACATAGTATATATGTATGTGTGAGTGTGGGTGAAATTTGGGGGTATTTGGTTGAGTATATATGTAGTTATGTATATATATACATATATATGTATATATGTACTGTGTATGTGTGGGTTGGGGGCTGTGATTTCCTGTTCTCAGGAAAACTGAGAACAGCCCCCCATTTCCTGTGAGTGTGTGTTTCCCTCTCTCTATATTCAGTCTCTCTCTCTTCCACTTTCTCTCTCACTGTCTCTCTCCTCATTCTCAGTCTCTCTCTCTATGTCCCTCACTTTCCTCTCTTTATATATGTATAGTATATATATAAGTTTATATATATAGATATATATATATGTATATATATATTGATATATATATATATATATTTGTTTAGGTCACATATATAGCGTATCATATGTATGTGGGTTTTTGGGTATGGTATATATGGTATTCCCATATAGGTATATAGATAGTAGATTGATGTGTATATATATATTATATATATAGATATATATATGTATAACTTGCTAAGTCTAGGTTTATATAGAAACCTATAATCACTAGCCTATGGAACCCTAAGAATAGCCTATGGCCTAGGCTACTAGCCTATGGCTTGGGGGCTAACTCAATTTGACCTAATGGCCCAAAACCCAACTTGTTAACCTTTGTTGACTAAAGGTTGACCAAAGTCAACCTTAAGTCAAACCTTGACCTAATTGACCTAGAATTGACTAGGATTGACCTACAATGACTAGTTTAAACTAGTTTGACTAAAACCCTAACTAGTTGACTAAGGTTGGCCTAACTTTGACTAGTTTGACTAGTCTGACCATGTTTGACTTAATTACCTTATTGACTGATCTTTGTTTGACCAATACCGTAGTTGGTCTAAGTTTGACCTAGACTTGATCCAGATTGATCATGTTGACTAGTATTTGACTTGTTTGACCTTATTGACTTAGTTTGACTTCCTGTGACCTAGTTTGACTATTAGAGTTGACCAAGAGTTGACTTTTGACCAGATTGACCTAGAATCATGTAGTGTGCATTGTATACTTTATTTTTACCATTGTGGATACATTGTGACTTGTATTGCTCTGATTAGGAGCCATACACCTCTCCTCAGACAGTATATCTTCTTCAGACATTCAGTTATCAGGCGAGTACATTCTCTGACCGTTTCATATTTGCCAGGATTTATATTCTTGCTCTAGATTACTTTACTTGATGCTGACACGATTGTTATCACGGATTGGTACTATATGGATCTTTTCATGAGATGTTATCCCCTTCGGGAGCATCAGATACAGCATGTTTGTGCTTTTCACGAATCATCATGTATCTCTATGCTTTCATAGATTCACGAATCGCTTGTGACTCATGTACTCTCATGCTCACAGAGCCTCTCATGAATCTCCCATTTATGGGCTTATCATGAATCTTAACATAACTTGAACGGATCCTTGTGTATTGATTGGGGATGGGGGAGTAGAAATAGTCATGTGGATATTACCCCAGTAGTTGTAGTCATGAATCACTTCTAGCTGTAGTCATGAATCTCCTATGCTATTTCACATGTCTATATTTTACTCTGACTCACTAGACACTGCTAGTTCTCTATTATAGTAGATATTTCATTACAGTTATCTCTTTGCTACATGTATCTTCTTTCAGCGTTTCCTATATTTTACTCTATTGCATGCTTTATATCTCCTATCATTCTATGCACTGCGTGAGATGTATTGTGCTCGTTCCCGTCCTGATTGGACCTGTTGAAAATATTACAGAGGATGAGGAGGAGGCCCTGGTGTCTACCTATTATGGAGCAGGACTAGATGACACTTATGTTGTGGACCCTCAGCAGGATCCACCTGCAGCTGAGGATGTTGTTCCAGTAGTCTAGACCAGTTTAGTCTAGGCAGTCTTTTCTGTATTATTATTTTGTCTCACATTCTGAGTTGTATTTTGAGATGTGGAGGTGTATAGACTCTTAGACTTATTGTATTATGAGTTGACATTCTGATGTTATGTTATCCTAGACACTTGGACTTATTTCATCTATTCTACTGTTCTCTTTGAGTTACTGTCTATCTATCTATCTTTCATTCTTCTACCTAGATGTGATTGAGATTATTTTCTGTTTGTCACCTCCACTCGGAGAGTATAAACTGTACAGGTACTTTATATTGTTAGATGATTAACCTAGGACAGCGTTCTACCGCCGACACTGCGGCGTAGGCTGGACGTACCCACTTCTCGTGCCCTTACTCTAGGGTGCGGGTCGTGACAAAGTCTCTCTGAATTCTTCTCTTGCCGAAATTTTTTCTGTTCTTCAATTTTTGTTCTCGACAGAGCTAAGTTCAAGGTCACTATTTTCAAGTTGTGTACAACGAAGAGTACTGGTAGAGCAAAAAAATTATCACTAGGAGCATTCAGACAAAGTTTGCACATAGACCCGGATTAACTCTTATGGCAGTGCTACGTGTGCGACTTCCCCGGAGGCCGATAACATTTTTTTTTGGCAGATTATTCAAGAAGAAAGGCAAAAGTTTTCAACAATCTAAGAGTTAATTAGTTTATATTAGCATATATATATATATATATATATATATATATATATATATATATATATATATATATATATATATATATCAATTTTCCTTACTATTAATATTATGTGTATAAATATTCTAATGGTTATCCCTATGATCTCTATCATAGAAAGTTGTTTTTGTAGTGACGTAATATGGAAAAGTTCCATAAGAGAACATATAAATCTTCATAAGAGAAGATGGAAAACTCTTCAAGCTGTTAGTAACAGAATAATTTTACATTGATTCTTAGTGAAATTTTATCATTGCATTTTATTTCCTTCTATATATTTAAACAATAACAAATGCTATGCATTGTGAAGACTCCTGCTAAATGAATTTGACGATAATGTTGCTAACTTGACATACTAGCCATTTTGTAACAGCTCAAATTCACATGTCAATTTAATTACACTTTATTTGTCATTATTTGAGACCCTTGTTAGCAATCACCCGAATAAAACTCGTATTATACGCGAATTTTTTCGTATCTTTCATAAACGTATAATACTTGCGTACTTTTGACAGATCCAAATCAATACATAAATTTTAAGCATGCGAAGTTTTAAACATATTCTGTATAAATTATTGACAAATTTGGTACAATAAACATGCTAGGAACCTGTTTAATTAACCAAATTTGACAATATATTTAAGAATGTAAAGTTTCTAACTTCAATATTTTTATTTTTCGAACAGTTGACCGAATTTTTGAACGTATTTTATTTGCACTGAGCCGATTTATACTCGTACTTTTGCCGTCCCGAATTTTTTTCCGTTTGCCGAATTGCTAACAAGGTTTGAGACTCCATCGTCATTGACTACCCTTGGTTTTTAATGGTGGTTTTAATGGAGTTGACAGATTTAGTCCCATTATTTCATTCGTGGTTTTTTGGCCTGCGTCGACCTATGGGCTTAAGCTCTCCAATTCTTTGGCAATTTACTTGTCCTATCATTAGAAATACTGTGTCTGAATTAAATTAGAGGTCCAGCACTTCATTTCTACTCATGACTCTTACTTTCTATCAACTTTTTTTTTTATCTTTATTGCACCTTACTTGATATTATTAATTCATACCAAAAGTCTGCTTTACATCTTCGCAATTACCTTGAAGTCGATCTTCCTGGTCAATCAATTGAGTATAGATGAACTCATACAAAGCCATAGTCACTTCTCATTGTTTTTCATGTGATGCAATTTGTGATAAGACAGAGTATTAGCATCAGTAATGGTGGTTATATTAAAAAATTTAACACTGTATTAAAAAGCCATTATTTTATGTCCGTTGACTACTATCTTGAGGCCTATATATATATATCGATCTTCCATCTTCTCTACACACACTGAATAAAAATTTCTAAGCCAAGTCTCTCTGAATTCTTCTCTTGCCGAAACTTTTCTGTTCATCAATTTTTGTTCTGGACAAAGCTAAGATCAAGTTCACTCTTTCCAAGTTGTGTACAACGAGGAGATACAGGTAGAGCAAAAAAAAAATTTCACTAGGAGCATTCAGACAAAGTCTGCACATAGACCCAGATTAACTCTTATGGTAGTGCTACGTGTGCGACTTTCTCGAAGGCCGGTAATATTTTTTTGTTGTTGGCAGATTGTTCAAGAAGAAAGGCAAAAAAATTCAAGAATCTAAGAGTTAATTAGTTTATATTAGCATTATATAAATATCAATTTTTCTTACTGTTAATATTATGTGTATATATATCCCGATGGTTATCCATATGATCTCTGAAACTTGTTTTTGTAGTGACATAATATGGAAAAGTTCCATAAGAGAACATATAAATCTTCATAAGAGAAGATGGAAAACTCTTCAAGCTGTTAGTAACGGAAAAATTTTACAATGATTCTTAGTGAAAATTTATCAATACATTTTATTTCCTTCTATATATTTAAACAATAACAAGTGCTATGCATTGTGAAGACTCCCTGCTAAATGAATGTGACAATAATGTTGCTAACTTGACATACTAGCCATTTTGTAACAGCTCAAATTCACACGTCAATTTAATTGCACTTTATTTGTCATTATTTGAGACTCTATCATCATCGACTACCCTTGATTTTTAATGGTGGTTTTAATGGAGTTGATAGATTTAGTCCCATTATTTCATTCGTGGTTTTTTGGCCTGTGTCGACGGGCTTAAGCTCTCCAATTCTATGGCAATTTACTTGTCCTATCATTAAGGTATTTTATGTTTCAAGAATAAAGGTTGATTTTGTTTATCTATTAAGAATTTGATATTAAGAATTATATAAGATTTGTATGGATGTGTGCGTGTGAGTGGGGTCATTCTTATAGAAAGGTAAGTATCACATACAAGTTTTTGGAATAATAATGCATGTTGAATTTCTATACATTTCTTTGTTTAAACTAAGAGGTCGCTACTTGTACTCATCTAGCAATTTAGTAACAGAAGTTGTTACTCCTTTTACTCCTTAACCTTTTAATCATTACAAAGTGAATGATATTTAATTTCTTGTCTATGACCGTTTCATACAATTTACTCCTTTTACTCCTTAACCTTTTAATCATTACAAAGTGAATGATATTTAATTTCTTGTCTATGACCGTTTCATACAATTTTATATTTTCATATTTCATAAGAAGATTTAGACTAGTATAGTTCTTGTATTAGCCAGCATTATGTTTTAGATTGTAGTTCATATTTTCATAGGTCTTGACCAAGTTTGCATCTATTACACTAGTTAATTTATTTATTACTGCATTACATTGCTATTATGGTTTATTGGAATGATCTTATGTGCTACGTACCATTCTCACTGAACTATACTAAGCAAAGTTGAAAAAAAAATGTTTTAAGAAAGAAATGCTACTTTAGGCAAAAGATATGAAATATATTTTGATATATCAAATGTCTACTTAGTGTAGAAGTTATATATATATATATATATATATATATATATATATATGTGTGTGTGTGTGTGTGTGTGTGTGTGTGTGTTGGAATGAGTGGGGTTCCCAACCTATGTGGAGAATATCCCGGAGTGCGACGAGCGTCATCCGTGTGTCGAATAAGCTCGGGAGTGCATGGATCCTATTTTGGAACATATATGGTAAGAAAATATATGATTGGATTTCCATATTTATTTTGATCATATATTTATGATTGGACTCTTCATATAGTAGCTTTCCATATAATTGGACTTCCAATTATGGATATCCAATTATGATTTGATTTCCATTAAATATATGATTGATGCATATTGGAAGTTTTCATATATATTGGCCTTCCATGTATGGATTACCAAGGACTTATAAAAGGGTGATGCATGCTAGTTGTAAAATTATCTCAAAAACAAGAGTGTTTTACAATCTTTGAGAGAGAGAGAGAGAGAGAGAGAGAGAGAGAGAGGATTAAGGACTATTGTGAAGGAGAGATTGCTTCGAATAATTTTTCGGCATCTCTTGTTCTTCGGAGTCCGCAATCAAAAAATTTCATCTTTCAAGTAAGTTGTGGTGATCCGTGTTGGATCGGGAGGAGGTTGTAGAGGGTGTATTCTCTTTATTCCATTAATGGAGGTTCTTCAGGGTTGGACTCCGATCGTCCCGTGGTTTTTTTCTCACAAGGGTTTTCCACGTCAAAAATCTTTGTGTCTGCGATTGTGTTTGGCATTTTTTGGTTTGTGTGCTTTTGCTCGGTTCTCTCGCAGGACTTTCTGGTTTGGGGGAACGGTTTCCACGCTTCGTTCCCAACAGAGTGGTATCAGAGCTTTGGGTTCAAAGAAGTGTCAGGAGTTGACAGTCAAACCAGGAAGCAGAGATGGACGCGAAGCCAGTGCACATGGTGAACCTGAATGGTACCAACTACCATTATTGGCGGAGCAAGGTGAAGGATTTGCTATTCGTTAAGAAGCTGCTTCTTCCAGTATTTGCATCCGAGAAGCCTAGTGACAAATTCGATGAGGACTGAAACTTCGAGCATATACAGGTGCATGGGTACATACAACAGTTCGTTGACGAGAACGTGTAAAACCACGTTGCCAATATTGAGCACGCAAAGACGTTATGGGATAAGCTGGAATCTTTGTATGCTAAGAAGATCGGGATAAACAAGTTGTTCCGGATCCGAATGATGATGGGTATGCGGTACAAAGATGGGGCGTCTATTACGGATCACTTGAGCGAGTTCCAGGGCGTGGTTGATAAGCTATCCTCTATGAGAGTCAAATTCGACGACGAGGTTCAGGGATTATGGCTGCTGTGTACATTGCCAGACTCGTGGGAGACCGTACGAGTATCTATGATCGCTTCTGCTCCAGAAGGCGTGGTTAGTCTGGAGTTTGCCAAGAGCGGGGTGCTGAATGAAGAGAGCCGCAGAAGGGGCAAAAGCAGGGGTCCAGGTGGTGGCAGAGACAAGAGCAGAGGGAAGTCCAAGGATCGGTACGAGGACTCAGAGTGTTATCACTGTGGCAAGAAGGGCCACATCAAGCGGAACTGTTTCGCTTGGAAGAGAGAGAAGAAGGGCGACAAGGGGAAGCAAGAGGAGAACACTACAGCGGCGGTCTCGACACATGGAGGCGATGTGATCATCGTAGGTGATGAGGTTATCACAAACATCGCATGCGATGACAATTCTTGGATGGTGGACTCAGGGGCTTCAGTGCATGTATCTCACAACAGGGCACTATTTGCCACTTACATGACAGGCGACTGTGGAGTGTTGAAGATGGGCAATGGAGATGTGTCGAAGGCGGTTACCGTTGGAGATGTGCATTTGAGAACAAAGACGGGTGCAGTTCTTGTTCTCAAAGATGTTCGTCATGTCCCTGATATCCGTTTCAACCTGGTGTCGGTTGGAAGGTTGGATGACGAGGGATTCTTCAGTCTCTTCGGGAATAGTCAGTGGAAGCTTTCCAGAGATTCGATAGTGATTGCCAGAGGAAGCAAGAAGTCCGATCTCTACTATATGAAGGGGAGCGCATAGGGAGCACAGGAGGTGAACGCCGTCAGTGATGCGTCTACCGAGTTGTGGCACAGGCGGCTCGGCCATATCAGCGAGAATGGGATGAGCTACTTGGTGAACAGGAAGGTGATTCTAGGGCTCAAGTTACAAAGTTGGAGAAGTGCACACACTGCTTAGCTGGGAAGCAAAATAGGGTGTCTTTCCAAAGTCACCCAAGTTTAAGGAAGCCGGCGTTGCTCGAGTTGATTCACTCGGATGTCTGCGGTCCTATGAAGGTAAAATCTATTGGTGGTGCATCTTACTTTGTAACTTTTATTGATGACTGTTCCAGGAAGGTTTGGATCTATGTCTTAAAGACCAAAGATCAGGTGCTGTCTACTTTCAAAGAGTTTCAGGTCTCTGTTGAAAGAGAGACGGGCAAGAAGTTATTGTGTGTTCGGCCCAACAACGGCGGCGAATACATTGGTACCTTTGATGCTTATTGCAGAGAGCAAGGGATTCGACACCATAAGACTCCGCCTAAGACACCTCAGCTCAATGGTGTAGCGAAGCGCATGAACAGGACACTGATGGAGAGGGTGCGGTGTTTGCTGTCAGAAGCAAACTTGCCGGGCAGTTATTGGGGTGAGGCTCTTCTCACAGCTGCTTATGTTATTAATTTATCTCCTAGTGTTCCTTTGTAGGGTGATGTTCCTGACAAATTATGGTATGGCAAAGAGCCATTATACAATCACCAGCGAGTGTTTAGTTGTAAGTCCTTCGTACATGTACCGAAGAACGAGAGGACCAAACTTGAGCCGAAGACGAGGTGGTGCATCTTTGTAGGCTACGGTCGGGATGAGTTTGGCTATAGACTCTACGACCGAGGGGGAAGAAAGCTCTACAGAAGTAGGGATGTGGTATTCGTCGAGGATCAGACCATGACCAACACTCAGGATTCCAAGATGCCTTCTAAGGCTGAGGAATTGCCTGAGTTAGAGTCATTTTGCTTCGAGCAGTTTCTAGAGGACATCGCAGAGGATCCAATTATGGGGGAGCTAGTACATGGAGTTGCTCCCAACCTTGATCATCAGCCTGCTGATGGTGGTCAGGGTGTCCCTCAGGAGGATGAGCATACCGGGAAGGCGGTTCCTGAAAAGGAGAAGGCTATTGGTATACAGCCAGCACCGGTGGCTCCACTGAGACGGAGCGACAGAGAGCGTCGACCATCTACGAGATACTCACCGGGTGAGTATGTGCTATTAACTGACGGAGGAGAGCCCGAAAGTTTTGCAGAAGCTGTGGAAGACGAACACAGACAGGAGTAGATGGAGGCTATGCAGGAGAAGATGAGTTCCTTACACGCCAATTTCACTTATGAGCTAGTGCGGTTGCCATAGGGCAAGAAGGCTTTGAAGAATCGATGGGTGTTTAGAGTGAAGCAGACGGATGATGCTACTCGCCCTCGATACAAAGTGAAGCTGGTAGTTAAAGGCTACGGTCAGCGGAAAGGCGTGGATTATGATGAGATCTTTTCGTTAGTCATCAAACAGTCGACTATTCGGGTGGTGCTAGCATTGGTAGCCAGTTTCGACTTGGAGGTCGAGCAGATGGACGTAAAGACGGCATTCCTCCACGGTGATCTTGAGGAGGAGTTATACATGGAGTAGCCAGAGGGATTCTGTGAAAAGGCAAGTCATATTTGATCTGCCGGTTGAGAAAGAGCTTGTATGGTCTGAAGCCGGCTCTGAGGCAGTGGTACAAAAAGTTCGAGTCATTTATGGGAGAGCATGGTTATGCACGGATAACGTCGGACCATTGCGTATTTGTGAGGTACTTTGTCGAGGATGATTTTATCATTTTATTGCTCTATGTTGATGACATGTTATTAGTGGGGTCGGAATGTCACTAGGATAGCGGAGTTGAAGCGCCAACTGGGCGTGGCCTTCTCTATGAAGGATTTGGGTACAGCAAAGACTATTCTTGGGATAGAGATCAGCCGAGAGAGAGAGAGTCCAAGCTGCTACACTTGTCCCAAAAGAAGTACATTCACCGGGTACTTCAGCATTTCGGGATGGACAGGTCGAAGAAAGTGAGTTTCCCCCTTACGGCTCACTTTAAGTTCACTGAGGAGCAGTGTCCATCTACCGAGGACGAAAAAAAAGATATGGAGCGGGTTCCATATGTCTCAGCTGTGAGAAGCCTTATGTATGCTATGGTGTGTACGAGGCTAGACATCGCTCATGCAGTTGGCACATTTAGTAGGTATCTTTCAAATCCTGGAAGGGTACATTGGAGTGCGGTCAAGTAGATTCTACGATACCTTCAGTTGTCGATTGGAGACTTTCTTTTGGTGGTGACGAGCTGAAGCTGGTTGGGTATACCGACGCTGATATGGCTGAAGATGTAAACACGAGACGATCGACTTCGGGCTATGTTATAATGTTTGCTGGAGGAGCGGTATCGTGGCAGTCGCGGTTGCAGAAGTGTGTTGCCTTATCAACGACAGAGGCAGAGTACATTGCGGCGACGGAGGCTTGCATGGAGTTGTTGTGGATGAAAAAGCAATTGCAGAAAATGGAGATGAAGCAAGAGCAATATACATTGCTTTACGATAGCCAGAGTGCCATTCACCTTATGAAGAATCAGATATTTCATAGCCGGTCCAAGCACATCGAGACTCGGTATCATTGGATACGGGATGTGGTTGAGAAGAAAGATGCGATGCTTGAGAAGGTCCATACAGATGACAATGGAGCGAACATGCTCACGAAGGTTCTACCAAGGGGGAAGTTTGAGTACTGCAGGCGGATCGTCGGGATGACGAGTTCCTCCACCTAGTTGTGAAGGGAGAGATTTGTTAGAGTGGGTGGGGTTCCCAACCTATCTAGATAATACCCCGGAGTGCGACGAGCGCCATCCGTGTGTCGGAGAAGCTCGGGAGTGCATGGATCCTATTTTGGAACATATATGGTAAGGAAATATGATTGGATTTCCATATTTATTTTGATCATATATTTTGATTGGACTCTTCATATAGTAGCTTTCCATATTATTGGACTTCCAATTATGGATATCCAATTATGATTTAATTTCCATTAAATATGATTGATGCATATTGGAAGTTTCCATATATATTGGCCTTCCATGTATGGATTACCAAGGGCTTATAAAAGGGTGATGCATACTAGTTGTAAATTATCTCAAAAACAAGAGTGTTTTACAATCTTTGAGAGAGAGAGAAGGATTAAGGACTATGTGAATGAGAGATTATTTCGAATAATTTTTCGGCATCTCTTGTTCTTCGGAGTCCGCAATAAAAAATTTCTTCTTTCAAGTGAGTTGTGGTGATCCGTGTTGGATCGGGAGGAGCTTGTAGATGGTGTATTCTCTTTATTCCATTAGTGGAGGTTCTTCAGGGTTGGACTCCGATCGTCCCGTGGTTTTTTCCCGCAAGGGTTTTCCACGTCAAAAATTTTTATGTCTGCGATTGTGTTTGGCATTTTTTGGTTTGTGTGATTTTGCTCGGTTCTCTCGCAAGACTTTCTGGTTTGGGGTCTTGACCAAGTTTGCATCTATTACACTAGTTAATTTATTTATTACTGCATTACATTGCTATTATGGTTTATTGGAATGATCTTATATGCTACATAGCATTCTCACTGAACTATACTAAGCAAAGTTGAAAAAAATGTTTTAAGAAAGAAATGCTACTTTAGTCAAAATATATATATATTTTGATATATCAAATGTCTACTTAGTGTAGAAGTTATATTTATATATATATATATATATATATATATATATATATATATATATATATATATAATATATATATATATAAAATATATATATATATAATATATATATATATATATATAATTGGCGATATTTTTTATATCAGTTTAGATCCGAATCTGTAGCTATTTCAGTCCATAGTTTCTCATTTTAGTCTAACAATTTATTATCTCATTATCAATAGTAAGATGAGTTTGCATACGTGAATATGGCTTCATTTTAATTTAATATTGTAAATAATTCTTAGTGGATATTTACTAATTCATGAATTGTATAAAAATGAGTTCATAAAAATGTATTATTGTGCTAGAATGGACAAAATTGCACATAGTTTCAGGCATGTATTTTATGTTAATATGCAAACTAATCTCTATTCTCTTAAAGGTAGAATCCTTAGAGATATTTTAATTTTTTTCAAAAGAGCAATGGTAATAAAAATTTGTTTGTACTCATTCATTCTTAACAAGATCTTTGTAAAGTTATTTTTCCAAATCAGAAGCATTAGAGGTTGTGACTTGTTAGTCCAACTCAAACATGCCAAGGATGATGTGAAAAAATAAAATATCTAAATTAATGATGTACAAAATGATATCTTCTGAAGTGCTACTACTAAGCCGAAATCAAGAGGTACATGTCACGACCCGCACCCTGTTCAGGAGAACGAGCACGTGGGTACGTCCAGCCTATGCCGCAGTGTCGGCGGTAGAACGCTGTATAGGTCTTCTATAAAATCTAACATCAACAATATATATATACCTGTCATCTCCGTACGGAGGAATAATATATACATAACTCAATCACATGATTCTAAGAAAGATACGCACGAAAGATAAAGATGATGGAAATAGGAAAGCTAGAAATAGATACAAGTCACAGAATCACAACCAGAAGTAGAGAGTATATCACAATGTACATATCCCAAAATAATAATACTACAAGACAAAATGATAAGCTAGAACGTAGTCCAGTCAAACCTACTAGTCTAGATCCCTACGGTGGTGCGTCCTCTAAAGGCACCGGCTCCACTAAATCCAAGTGGTAATCTGCGTCTACGCCAAACTCGTAGAAGGTCGGACAGTCTGTATCTGAATCCTCTGAAAAATACAACAAAGTTATCCTGTCAGGATATGAGCAAGTACAAACGCTAACAGCAGTTCTACGTGAATTGACAAATTCTATAAGAGACAGTTATAATGAAAAACAAGATAAAATATCAAGACAGGAAATATGAACAGGATATGTAAACTGGATATCATGTCATGGTATGAAATACAGGAATATAGAATAGAATAGGGATATATGATGTATAAATGTAAACATAAACTGGTGCCATGTATTAGAGTGTTATGTGATCGGCTTGGGACATATGATCAGGCTATTCCATTTGGCCCGTTATCACAGGAAAATCTCAAGAAGGGTCAAGTCGGCTAACATGGAAAGCGAGCACAAGAAATATAAGATCTCGCTACACCCTACGTGCGGTGAGGGTGACGCAAGCACAAAAGTAGTGACATGAGGGTATTGATCACATAACCTCTAATAACTCTCCATCCATGAGTAGTATAATGGATCCAACCATGACACGTCATGACACGGGATTTAAAGAGCAGGGGACCAGCCCACTCCCAAATTGGTGTCTATACAAGTACAGGAAACAAGATCGAACAATGTACTCATATACCAGGTAAACCAGGAATAACCTCTCATGATGAGATCCAACGTATACTAGTCCATGTACCACCATGTCGGGAATCAAGTAAGATACTACAACTGAATCGAATATAGCAGATATTGAGACAATAAAAATTATCAGAGAATATACTCGCCTGCGGTCCTGATTAGTCAATAGAAATCGAGGCTCAGAGGATAGTCACAAACCTAAATGTGAGATATACAAGAGTTAATTAGGGTTTAATAGTGTTTGGCATGCTTTCTAGTGTATGATATGAAAATCTAGGTCAAACTAAGTCAAACTAGGTCAAAGAAAGTCAAACCAAGTCAAACTAGGTCAAAGAAAGTCAAACCAAGTCAAACTAGGTCAAAGGAAGTCAAACCAAGTTAAACTAGTCAAAGGTTGACTTACAATTGACTTTTGGTCAACTGGTCAACTCTGGTCAACTTGTAGTCCAATCTAGGTCAAACTAGGCTAATGGTTGACTCACAGTTGACTTTTGGTCAACTGGTCAACTCTGGTCAAGTTCTAGACAATTCTAGGCAAAGCGTTGACTCGTAGTTGACTTTTGGTAAAAAAAAAATCAACTTTGGGTCAACGGGGTCAAAACTAGACTAAACATAACATTCCTAACATTTACCTACCAAGACATCTCATATCTAAGTCAAAATGGTATCCCGATACCAATATCTTAGTTTGGGATAATTACCTTAACATAGAAATTTACCTTAACTTCTATCTTACCTTACCCTTTACCCTAATGCAACTCCATAACTTGCCAAGGTATTGCAACACCTTACCCTCGTATCTCGATATCATATCTCGATCTTAATACTTACCTTGGTATCTTGATACTTACCTTGGTATCTTGAGGGTATCTCAATACCTATACCCTCATAGTACAAAAATACTCCGATCATCAAGAAAGGTATTTTTTATATTTACCAACATATTCTATTAAGGACAAATATATATCGTGGAATGTGTGAGCCAATTTTCTTGGTCTATGTATATAGATTATGGTGATGTCGAAATATTTTTTTTTCTTGATTGGTTCGCATGTTTGAACCTTAAACGACTATTATCACAATATTAGAATTTCTAGTTAGAAAAAGAAACCGCATGCAATATTGTTTTGTCATAATATTTATTTATGTTAGGCAAACATTGGTTTGCATATAAACTGTGACTTTATAATTTCTTTGACACGTTCAAACAATTTAGTCAAAAGAAAATAGTCTAGTGATATTGCAGATCCCTATAAATCTAAAGTTTTACAAAGTTAAGATTATTTTGGGTACAAGCCGAAAGGGTCCTTCTGTCAACCGGACGTAAATAGCACTAAGCGATACAGTATTTAATCGTCCCCCTGTGGACCTCCACTAGCTGGGAACCTGCCCCTACACTAATCCAAGTTGATCAAAACTTGATAAACTAAAGATTTGATAAGGTCAATTAGCAAAAATAACTTAAACTATTAGACTGTCATTTTTATAAACATGGCTTGTAAAGTTAAATCTTTAGAGCCAAAGAAGAATGTATCTTACTTTAAGAGATGATAGATCAGATAAGTTTTAGCTCGCTATCATAGGACTTATATCAGATATTAGTGAAATCACACATATGTCTAATGAATCTGATGATACTAAGTATGATTAGGAGTAACCCAAACATTTGGCTTAGTGAAACCAAGTACTCCTAAATAAAAGGATTACTAGTAGTTTCATAGAATTCTAAGTGTTTTCTGAGTCATTATATGACATATTCTTCGTATGTAAAAACACTAAATGTTTCACCTATGGAACAACTTAGATACCTATAAGTTGATAGATCCATGTGACAACTATCATATCTAGGAGTATCAAAGAACTTGAAATGGTATATTTAAATATGGCTTGTGTTGAAGCTGAATGGCTCAGATATCTTACTAAGTATATATCAAATAGATTCATGCCTAAAGTTCATTCACTCTTGCTATGACTTTATGATATATATTAAAACTGAGTAGATCAAGAATCTTATTATGTATATGCATGATCTACATATTTTTCTACCTATCATTTTTATGCCAAAAAAATGCTAAAGCATGATATTATGTGAATTCTAAAATGAACAGGTACCTGCAGCTGCATTTCATGATATTAAAATCGCCTAAAAGGCAAAAATGTGGTTCTTGACTATATAAGTCATAAGAATTTTACAGATCTCTTGATGAAGAATCTGTTTACTCTTGACAAAGAGTCTGTCTAGGAAATTAATCCTACAATCATTAAGAGGGATGGAGTTAAGCCTATAAGTAAGTCACCAGCAGTGGCAATCCAATCGAGTCTGACTGGAGATCCCAAGAAGCCGGTTCAATGGATAGAAACAAGCTAGACTTAGGTGACTTTATGAAACACTGACCCAAGATTAAAATCTTATTAAAATAATATCCAAGTGGTTGTACATGTGTACAATGATTCCACATCCTTATGGTGACAGTGTTCCGGTATGATTTGGTTAAGATGAGTTTTAAAACTCTTAATAGATCCAAGCATGATTATACAAGGTTAACTCCAATCAACAACCTTTTGAGGACTTACCTATATCAAAGGTCGTGAAGGCCACGACTATAGGATAGGGCGATCCTAGACAACTTTCATGAATATAAAAAAGTGAGCATGGACAATCAAATGCACCATCCGCGTACTATGTGTGTTATTCTCTGAATCTGGTTCAAGAAGACTGATTCAAGGCGTAGTCCATCAAGCTCTTCTTCAGACAAAGACAATAATCACTAATTGAGATTCAAGGCTATAGTTCATCTCATTTATGCATAGTATTTAACTGCCTAGATCTTTTCCACTTCTATTCTTTTCTTATTCGGAACTTGGTTTTTGGGGGGATTGTTATTACTGCTGCTGTTTTATTTCAAAATCCAACTCCCTCATTTTAGTCCCACATCGGCTGTGCAATATTGTGTATAGTGTTTTTATTACTTCATTGTTTTTGCTTCATTGTAGTATTGTATAGGTTGCCCTATGGACCAGACGTGCACGCCGTCGCAGTGGCCCGGCTCGGCTCGGTTCAGTTCGGCACACGTATCGTGTGCGGGTTCGTTCCTACATCTATAGGCACCGAATGCTGATTTGATTCCTTCTTCAGGTTCGGGTTGAGACCCTAAAACCCTTTTTTTGCTACTCATTAATACCTTTTAATATTTTGAACATTGGAATATTTATTTCTATCCAGGTTCATTGTACCACATGTTTTCTATGTTTTTTATTTGTAACGTCTGTATTAAAAAGCCATTATTTCTGTCCGTTGACTACTATCTTGAGGCCTATACACACACACACACACATATATATATATATATATATATATAGATATATAATATATATATATATATATATATATATATATATATATATATATATATATATATACACACATACTGAATCAAAATTTCTAAGCCAAGTCTCTCTAAATTCTTCTCTTGCCGAAACTCTTATGTTCTTCAATTTTTGCTCTGGGCAGAGCTAAGTTCAAGGTCACTCTTTCCAAGTTGTGTGCAACGAGGGGATACCAGTAGAACGGAGATTTTACTACTAGGAGCATTCGGACAAAGTCTGCACATAGACCCGGATTAACTCTTATGGCAGTGCTACGTGCGCGACTTTCCCGGAGGCCAGTAACATTTTAGTTTTCTTTATTTTGTTTGCAAATAATTCAAAAATAAAAGCAAAAGTTTCCAACATAAAAAACGTTTACAATCCAAAAAGACTGCAAGAGAATCGAAGAATAACATAACAAACCAAATCGTCAACATCACAGAAAAGTCAAAACACAAACACATCAATTTTAAATGTAAAAAATAATTGCAAAAAAATTACGAGATGATCGGAGTATCCCTAAAAAGCCTACACTATTAATTAGAAAATTACACCCTCTAACTCCACTACCGATCCAACCGGATCACCACAACTACTTGGTCAATGAAAACGGATTAGTGACTCCCGAAGAACAAGAGACAATAAGAAGAATTACTCGAAACAATGTCTCCATCAAAGTAGTCGTTAATCTCTCATTCTCGCTTCAAAAATTGTAAAGCTTCAATTAGGTTGCTTCTTGCATAGATTAGGGTTAGAAAAACCTATATATACTTTTCTCAATCCCATAACAGATCTGGACCGCTCACATAATCCAACAGTGTAAAAAATACTATCAAATTTGAGTTCAGCCCGACGAAACAGTTAACCGTCGGGATACCACAGTATACCAGTGGTATAATTTATCGGCGAATGCGAACTTGAAAAGTGATTTTTCTAAAGCACTGTGATATAGCGATAGTATACTTTATCGGCAAATACAAACCTAAAACGAATGACAACAAATAAATACCTACATCAGTGGTATACCAACAATATACATACCATGGCTACTCTGTTTTCCAAAATAATTGTACTATAAACTCCGCCTTCATTGCCTCCAACTCTCTAAGCTTCTCCAACACACGGATGTTGCTCGTTGTACACCGGGGTATTCTCCACATTGGTTGGGAATCTCATCCAACTGCAACAAATCTCTCGACTAGGTGGAGGAGCTCCTCATACCAACAACCCTCATGCAGTACTTAAACTTCCCTCCTAGTGCCTTCGTGAGCATATCAGCTTTATTGTCCTTCGTGTGAGCCTTCTTAAGCATCTCGTCCTTCGCCTCAAACATATCTTGTATCCAATGATACCAAGTTGCAATATGTTTGGACCAAATATGAAACTTTAGGTTTTTCCAAGATGGCTTGCACTCTGGCTATCGCAAACGACATATACAGCTCTTGCTTAAGCCCCACTTCTTAAAGAAACTTTTTCATCCACATCAACTCCTTGCAAGCATCCATTACCACAATAAACTTTGTCTCTATCGTAGACAAGGCAACACACTTTTGAAACCGCAACGGTCATAAATTGCTCCGCCAGCAAATATCGTAACGTAGCCCGAAGTTGATCTCCTTGTTTCCACATCTCTAGTCATATCAACGTCAGTATATCCCGACTCATCACCACCAAATAAAAGCTTCCAATCAGTAGTATCCTAAAGATATTGGAGTATCCACTTAACCGTACTCCAATTTACCCTTCTAGATTATAAATATACCTACTAATCATGCCAATGACATAAGATATATCTGACTTTGTACACATCATAGCATACATGAGACTTCCTACAGTTGAAGCATACGAAAACTGCTCAATATCTTCCTTTACGTCATCAATATATGGACATTGCTCCATATTGAACTTAAAGTGAGCTGCAAGGGGGTTGCTAACTTTTTTTGATTCGTCTATCCCGAAAATTGAAGTACCCGGTGAATGTCTTCTTTAGGGACAAGTAAAAAAACTTGGGCTCTCTCTTGATTGCTCTATATCCCAAGAATAGTCTTCGATATGCCCAAATCCTTCATAAAGAAGTTCTTTCCCAGTTGGTGCTTCAGCTCCCCTATCCTCGTTGCATTTTGAATCAATAGCATATCATCCACATAAGCAAAACAATGATGAAATTATAAAATCCCTAAAATTTTAGTGTTCAAATATTAATTAATTAATGTAAATATTTTTATCTGTGCATATAATGTACCCATATACATTTTTTCATATATATATATATATATATATATATATATATATATATATATATATATATATATATATATATATATATTGCTAGAACCCCCTAATTTATTCAAATTAAGGCACAAAATGCCGAAGTCTCTACAAGTAAGCTCAAAAAGATAAAAAAAGAACTAGAAAGAAGGCGTCCTTCCCTCTTCAATCAAAAAGTCAATATAGCAGGGACTGCCATAAGTCCTCTTGGCTGTGCACAGTGTCTACTTGCTTTATGGATCTGTCGGAGAACCTCACGGATAAGTTGGTCGGGTGAATATTGGTGACCTCATATCTGTATTTGTTGCGGTTCTTCCAAATGACCCATGTGGTGGCGGCTGTGACGATCTGGTGGTCGTGAGAGGCGCTACTCCATGTGACAAGAAGATTATTGAAGCTCCCACCATCCTGATTCTGTCTGCAACTATTAGATAGGGCGGTCCATAGCCTAGCAAGTAAGTCTCCCGACAGCATAATATGGTCCACCGTTTCGGTCTGTCTATCCGTACAGCAGTAACACGCAGAAGCCAAACTAAAGCCGATTGTATTGAGAGCATCGTCGGTGGGGAGCTTCTTGTGAAATGCTCTCCAAATCAGAAAGGACCATTTTTTTTGAAATACAAGACCGCCATAAGGTCCCAATGGTGGGGGCAGGCGTCCCAGTGCCGCGAACCACGCTCTTGGCCAAAGCAATCGAGAAGGATCCATTGATCGAAGCAGCCCACTGCAGGACATCAGGTTCCGATCTGATCTTCAGCCCGGCGCCGAGGAACATAGCTGCAGCTTCTTCTCCAATCCATTTGTGCACCCTCTCCCAGTTCCAGTCGCCCGAGTCCCAAAGATCTCTGGTCATACTGTGTATAGGGGCAGCATGCTGCTGTTGGAGCAAGTTTTGCCCGGACCAACGTTCTAAGAATAAAACTAATTCGTCTGAACCCAGCTGAAGATAGATCATGGGTTCGGCGTGGCTCCGACCATTAAGAATGCATCACCAAGACGCGGATGATCTGCAGTTGGAATCAGCGACAGACGAATGGATGTGCTTGTAATATCTGACATTCATAAATTATGCCCATAGATTTCTGCTCATACATAGCTTCCACCACAGCTTTATCGAATATGCGTCTACGATATACGACAGTCTACAAAATCTAAGGCCTCCCTCTTCCATAGGTCTAGCCATGGTGTCCCAACTCGCCCAGTGGTGTTTGTCCTTACCGTCGTAGTGTCCCCAGAAGAAGTTGGTGAAGATGTTTTCAATGCACGTGAGCACCTTCTTAGGAGGGGAGCAGGCGGCCAAGGTATATATAGGGATGGAGGAGAGCATGTGCTAAATTAGGATTATCTTTCCGCCAGGCGATAATATGGCATTGTGCCTCCCTTCAAGTTTTTTCCTAATTTTGTCCACCAGCCCTTCGAAGATTCTAGCATTGGATCTGCTATATACCAGCGGGCATCCTAAGTAGGAGAAAAGAGGGTACGTAATAGAGAAATACGTAATACTGGAGAGGGTGGAAGAGTGGTCTCTGTTGGTCTTTTGATGGACGTAGATGACGCTCTTGCTGGGATTGACGCACTGACCAGAGCAATTGGCATATCGCTGCAACGTGTTGTGAACCACCTCCACAGACTCGATGTTTCCAGAGGAGAATATCAGGATATCATCAGCATACGCCAGGTGGGTGATGATCGAGGATCCGCTATAAGTATGAAAATACTTGAAGTTCGGGGATCCCACTAATCTGTTCAGGTTTCTGCTGAGAACTTCCGTGGCGATGATGAAGATGGTGGAAGATAATGGATCTCCTTGTTTGACACTGCGACTATATTTGAAGAAGCCTTCAGCTTGACCGTTGATAACCGTAGAAAACTACGAATTACTAATCGATCTCCACACTATGTTTGTCCAGGTTTCCGAAAACCCGTAGGCCCTAAAGACCAAAATCATGAATTACCAGTCCAGCCTGTCGAATGCCTTCTCTATGTCCAGTTTGATGGCAATGTTCCCTCTTCTAACCGAAAGTTTCATGCATGTGACCATTTTCTGGGCCAGCAGAATGTTGTCTAAGATGTTCCGACCACGAACAAATCTGGTCTGCTCTTCAAAGATAATTACGGGGAGGATCCCGGTCATGCGATTAGCGATGATCTTGGAGATGATTTTGTTAGTGAAGGTGCATAAGCTTATGGGGCGGAAGTCTTTGAAGGTCTCCGGGCTTTCCTGTGTAGGGATGAGAATCAGGTTAGCACAAGAAATAGATCTGGGGTACCTGGCTCCCTGAAAGAAGGCGATGATCGCTTAATATATATCCGACTTGATGATGTTCCTGCATGATCTGAATAAGACACCATTGAAACAGTCAGGTCCAGGGGCGTTGTGCTCATTTAAGGCCCACAATGTGTCTTTGACTTCAAGTTCAGAGGGGATGAGCTCCATCTAGGAATTGTCTCTGTCATCAATCAGTCGGGGGATCCCCGCTAGGAAGTCTTTGTCTCTGGTGATGGCTTCTTTGGTAAACAACTTGGTATAGAAATCTGTAGCAGCAGATTGGATACCCCGAGGATCTTTGATAATGTGTCCGTGTTTATTTACGATATGGTGTAGGTTAAGCTGTTATCTTCTTTCCTTGACACAGGAGTGGAAATAACTAGAGTTTTTGTCTCCTTCACTATTCTAGGTCAGTCTAACTTTCTGTTTTCATAATTCAGTTTCAACTTTCAGACAGAATTTCAGCAGCGCTCTGGTGAGGTTCAGGGCTGCACGGGCGGCAGAAGATCTGTCGATGACGAAAAGAGCTTCTGTGCAGGTCACGTCATCCTCAGCAGCTCGAACAGCCTAGAAGATGTCCTTGAACGCATCCTTACTCCTAACAGTGAGGGCCTTCCTGGTAGCTTTTAGTTTGTTCGCGATACGGACAAGGGGATCAAGATTGTCTGTGCTGCTCCATGCAGTAGTGACGATGTTCCTGAATTATGGGTGGTGGCTCCAAAGGTCGAGAAAGTGGAAGCGTTTCTTGGTCAGGTTCAATTTGCTGCTAATTTCGATGAGGAGAGGAGAGTGATCTGACTCGATTGTGTTGGGGTGAGATAGACTGGAGATGATCTCTAAATCGCCCACTTCGAGTTAATGAAGGTGCGGTCGAGGTAGGATTATTGCCTTCTGATACCTTCCTGCATGTTGCACCAGGTGAAGGCGCTACCGCTGAACTGGAGAGGAGACAGGTGAGCGTTAAAAATAAATTGTTGAAGTCTTGGATGGCCGACGTGGGAGGGGGTTGGCCCCCCGACTTCTCCTCTCTGTAGGTAATTGCGTTGAAGTCACCAATACAAAGCCAGAAAAGGTTGCTGTGATTTCGGTAGATGCTCAACAGGTCTTCCCACAGCTGTCGGCGCTCAAGAATCTCGCAATTGCCGTGGACTGCCGACAAGAAGGAACGGTAATGAAGCATGGGATGTTCTATCCAACACGAGAGAGCGCCTGTCTCAATTCGTGAATGATGTCGAACTGCACATCGGCCGTGAGAAGGATCCAGAAATCATGACAGGTGGCGATGGCCGAGGAGAATCCTAGCTGCAACTGGATGGACTTGAGTTTGTTTGGGAGGATTTTAGGTTAAATGATCACGAGAATATCAATTTTGTGACTTTTCTTGAGACTGATTAATCTTCTCAAGGTGGGTTTATTAGAAAGATCTCTAACATTCCCAGATAGGATGTTAAGCATTGGGGTTGCTGGTTGGAGGGTTTGTTGAGTTCCGCAGCTAACCTGGTGGTCCTGCCGTGACCTCTTTGGTACTTCCTTTGTTTGATTTTTTCGTGGTGGATGCTGCCTTTCCGACCACCTTGGTAATTATTTTGGTTTCTTCTGATGGATGCATGTAGACTTCTCCAGTAATTTCTGCTATAGCTTCGTAGAAACTATTCGAGCTGGTGATTCTGGCGTCTAAGCCTTGTTACAACTTGGCAACTGGAGCTTGGCCGATGATGGCTAATGCATCCCCATGTATGTTGGCCACATTATGTAATAAATTGGGAATGTCTGTGTCGGAGGGTTTTTGGTCCTCTTTGTCCATCAGAGCCTGAGGGATCTTGTCACGACCCGAACCCGATTTTTGGATGCGAGCCTGTGAGCAAGCCAGCTACGTATCGAGCGGACTCCAGCCCGACTCGAGTACGTATAAGCTGTCAAAGTCATGGGTATCATGTCTAATCTAAACTCATATCTCAATCCACAGGAATCATATAAAACAAGAATGAACAAGTATGGGTCATGGTCTGCAGCCCATTAGCATATTATCCGATTAGACTCCAAGAATGATATGAGTCTATCAAATAAGCAGAATATATCATAGTACTGAATATAAAGCACGAGATGATAATAAGGAAATATCACAAGCAATACCTGTATCATACATCGCAATCCTCTACCATCCTGCTCTGCTAACTAACCCCATGCAGTCGCTAAACCTGAAGAGATTATCAGGTCCTCAGAGGACTAGCAAGATACATAATATACAAGCCAACATGTAACAGTAAAAAGAAGCAAGAAACAATCAAGGATATCAATTGAGACAAAATGAACCAAGACACAAGATCTAAACACGAGGATCCTAAGACACTGGCATGCCATACTAGAAATGGCTAATAGGTCAAAGCTATAGACTGCAGTCAAGGCAAGTACTAACAATCTATAGTGTCTCAATCGCAGTTAAGGCAAGTACTCACAACCAAGACAGTAGTCAATCCTAGTATAAAATTCTATAGACCGTAGTCAAGGTAAGTACTCACAATCTATAGAATGTCAAAGTCAAGTCATACTCAAGTCATGTCAAGTCAAGTCAAGTCAAGTTATAATCAAGTCGAGGGAATCGTGGTGTAGGACTAGACGACTCTATCAAGCAATACATATGAGACTAACACAGTGTAACAGATAGAAAACTATCATAATAGAGGAGGAACAAGAACTAGAAACATGTCAAGTAAAACTAAAACAGGATGAGTGTACTAGACATGGAATAAAGCACCCGACTTCTTTTGGGGTTACGTAACCGGTACGATATGCTCTGGCCTGCATGGGCCACCACAAAAACTTGTCACGACCCGCACCCGGTTTTCGGACGCGAGCCCGTGAGCAAGCCAGCTACGTATCGAGCGGACTCCAGCCCGACTCGAGTACGTATAAGCTGTCAAGGTCATGGATATCATGTCTAATCTAAACTATATCTCAATCCACAGGAATCATATAAAACAAGAATGAACAAGTATGGGTCATGGTCTGCAGCCCATTAGCATATTATTCGATTAGACTCCAAGAATGATATGAGTCTATCAAATAAGCAGAATATATCATAGTACTGAATATAAAGCACGAGATGATAATAAGGAAATATCACAAGCAATACCTGTATCATACATCGCAATCCTCTACCATTCTGCTCTGCTAACTAACCCCATGCAGTCGCTAAACCTGAAGAGATTATCAGGTCCTCAGAGGACTAGCAAGATACATAATATACAAGCCAACATGTAACAGTAAAAAGAAGCAAGAAACAATCAAGGATATCCATTGAGACAAAATGAACCAAGACACAAGATCTAAACACGAGGATCCTAAGACACTGGCATGCCATACTAGAAATGGCTAATAGGTCAAAGCTATAGACTGCAGTCAAGGCAAGTACTCACAATCTATAGTATCTCAATCGCAGTCAAGGCAAGTACTCACAACCAAGACAGTAGTCAATCCTAGTATAAATCCTATAGACCGTAGTCAAGGTAAGTACTCACAATCTATAGAATGTCAAAGTCAAGTCATACTCAAGTCATGTCAAGTCAAGTCAAGTCAAGTCAAGTTATAATCAAGTCGAGGGAATCGTGGTGTAGGACTAGACGACTCTATCAAGCAATACATATGAGACTAACACAGTGTAACAGATAGAAAACTATTATAATAGAGGAGGAACAAGAACTAGAAACATGTCTGGGTCGGTTGCTTTGGCTTGGCTGGGACCTTCAGTTCGGGTAGGGAAATGGGGCCGGGCCAAGTGGGCCGGCTAGTGGGCTGAGCTGTTACTCCTCTTATTCCCTCTTCTTATTTATATAAGTAATATATATATATATATATATATATATATATATATATATATATATATATATATATATATATATATACTTGTATATCTCTATTTATTTATACACACACAAAATACATATATATATATACATATATATATATATGCCTATATATATTTAAATACACATACTTTTACATATATAGTATTTATATATATACAATCTCATATATAACATTTATATATACATACATTCACATATAAATTATATATTTACATAACTTATATATATAAATAAATTATAAATATAGTTAGAAATCAATATATGTATATCCACATTCACACGTATATAATTACTTAACTCTCTATATATATTATTACGTTTATCTGACCAAAATAATGTAACCAATGAAATAATAGTAAAATAATAATATTGAATAATAATCCCAATAAAATAATACTAATAATGATAACCAAATTTAATAAACCAATAACGGGTGTACATACAACTATATATATACAGCCTAATAATCCAAAACGTACAAGGACACAATATATACAATTACCATTGAATATCAACAAATAATGGTATTTATAATATTTAATTAAAATACTTAGAAAATATTCATAGGATAATTAAAACGGAATTCGACACCATCATACCAAGATACATCAACACGAATGTCATAGGACGTCCCGCATGACTACATGGTCTTGGGCTCAGTTCGGGTTCAGTTTGACTAGTTTGGTACAACCGGGTCTCCTAAACGTCAAACAACAATAATAATTAATAATTAAATTATTCATAATGGTCATGTCACAACTTGGCTTGGTTTTTTTAGTTAGGACATCACTATGGCTCGGCCTTCCCCTACCATGATTAAACACTAGTCAAAGTACGCCACTGAGCTATCCGTGCCATGATTCCTAGTCACCTTGTACTCTAAATTTCAACTATGGCTAAAATCATCTACCGTAATAATTAACTAAATAATCATTTATAAAAATCTAAAAACCATCATTTAAATCAATTAAATAATAAAAAATATTTTCAAAAATTTTTCTGGAAAGGGGAGCTACAAATCTATCCACCTTAAAAATAATTACGTCCTCGAAATTCTAACTCACAACCATGCCTAAAATTCAAAATAAGAATAAAAAGAGTAAATCCATTATTACCACGATCTTTTCAAATTTAATTCCTCAAAATATTTTATGGCCTTCTCTAGTCATTTGGTAACTCCGAATACTTGATGACTTCTACTCACCTTTGGTCATACTACTCCTCAAAATACGGTCGCTAAACTCTTATAATCACATAACTAGTTGCTAACAATTCAACCGGAAGATATCTAGGCATATGGCAACCATAATCCTTTAAATCTATAAACAACCAAACAATCAATAGTCAAGCAATATTATACTATAATTTAAGAATTTCTAATGAATTCTAGACAACACGATCATTCGTCACCCTGAAATAAAAGGGACGAGAATCAATGGCACAGGAATCAAGAAAGTATAATCGAGAGCAAATATGGAGTTTTCAAGGACGTAGAGAATTTCTAGGAGAGATTTCAAAGCAGAGTGGATTGAGATTTCTAAGGTTTAGTCAAAGTCGCAGGCTCTGGCCAATACAGTTACGTAACCGGTACGATATGCTCTAGCCTGCATGGGCCACCATAAAAACTTGTCACGACCCGTACCCGATTTTCGGACGTGAGCCCGTGAGCAAGCCAGCTACGTATCGAGCGGACTCCAGCCCGACTCGAGTACGTATAAGCTATCAAGGTCATGGATATCATGTCTAATCTAAACTATATCTTAATCCACAGGAATCATATAAAACAAGAATGAACAAGTATGGGTCATGGTCTGCAGCCCATTAGCATATTATCCGATTAGACTCCAAGAATGATATGAGTCTATCAAATAAGCAGAATATATCATAGTACTGAATATAAAGCACGAGATGATAATAAGGAAATATCACAAGCAATACCTGTATCATACATCGCAATCCTCTACCATCATGCTCTGCGAACTAACCCCATGTAGTCGCTAAACCTGAAGAGATTATCAGGTCCTCAGAGGACTAGCAAGATACATAATATACAAGCCAACATGTAACAGTAAAAAGAAGCAAGAAACAATCAAGGATATCCATTGAGACAAAATGAACCAAGACACAAGATCTAAACACGAGGATCCTACGACACTGGCATGCCATACTAGAAATGGCTAATAGGTCAAAGCTATAGACTGCAGTCAAGGCAAGTACTCACAATCTATAGTGTCTCAATCGCAGTCAAGGCAAGTACTCACAACCAAGACAGTAGCCAATCCTAGTATAAAATCCTATAGACCGTAGTCAAGGTAAGTACTCACAATCTATAGAATGTCAAAGTCAAGTCATACTCAAGTCATGTCAAGTCAAGTCAAGTCAAGTTATAATCAAGTTAAAGGAATCGTGGTGTAGGACTAGACGACTCTATCAAGCAATACATATGAGACTAACACAGTGTAACAAATAGAAAACTATCATAATAGAGGAGGAACAAGAACTAGAAACATGTCAAATAAAACTAAAACAGGATAAGTGTACTAGACATGGAATAAATCAATCACGCATGTAAGGAAAAGAACCACAGCGATATGATGAATATGCATATAAAATTATACTGTATAAGTTGGCAAGGTATACTTGTCTGGGGGTTGCACGCAGATCCAACAAATATATAGTCGACTGCTAAGTCATACAGTCCAAGTCATCACAACTGCCTCCGAAAGCTAAAACAAATATTACCAACGTTCTCAGAATAGTCAAATTAGCTAGGATTGCCTGTCCTTAAGTCCAATTCTGGATACAGAGGCAAAACGGTAATTTCGGGCAAAAACGATGTCCGTCGTTGGACCCGCTTTGCACCGAAAAGTGTGCCAGAGTCAATGGTCTCTAAAGTTATCAAACTATATGTCTACGGATCCGGTTTTTTGATACGAACCCAATCGTATGTCCAGAGTTGGATTCCGACGGACCGTGCACAAAATCGCCTGTTGAGTGGAACCGTGGAGCCCGCAAAACGGTAATTTTATCAACTGTCTCGAAATTGGACCAAACTTGGCATACAGGACCAGAAAAATGATACGGTCCTGATGGCATAAGTTTCGTCTCGATCTGACGAGCGTGTACAAAGTAATTGAGAAATTTGCAAAGTGTATGATACGGTAAATTTTGACGGATACGCATCAAATTCGTCGCGCACATGCGACAAATTTGAATTCCGTTAAAGCCCACACGACCACGAAGCTGTTACACAGCTTTTGATACCTACGGTGCACGACCACGTCGCCCGGTTTGGCGGGACGTACGTCGTGTGGATGGATTTTATTGTTTTTAAAACAGGTTTTTTGGAAACTTTGGGATTCGATTTCTCGACGCGTAGTCGATGATTTCCGAATCCACAAAAAGAATATAAATCCCTATATATTGTCTAAATGTGCCTTCAAATAGTTTTTCGAATAAGTTAATGGATTATCCTCAATTCGTCTCCCAACATGGGAGTTTGGACTGTTTCACGTCCTGTTTCCAAACAGGTTTTTCGATGAACTTTACATCGATTTTCTGGACGGGGTGCTTGTCTATCACAAAACCTATCTACTGGGATCGAAACGTGGTTATATTGGCTTTCTAAACCAATTTACAGATTGAAAAACGAATAAGTGTGGAAGGAGAAATTCACCTGTAAAGTGAGGGACCGAATACTGCTGTTGTTACTGTTAATCCCTCTGTTTTACGCGTGCTGTGCAGCATCCGCGCGGTCGTGGCCGCGCACGATGGCGCCCAGGGTGGCAGCCGAGGCCAAGGTCGTGGGTGGCGGCGTGGGTTTGCGTCGAGGGTTAGGGTTTTGATGATTTTATCGGGTTATGCTCTTCGTCGAGTACTCGGTTTTTATACAGGGTCGGCTCCCTGTATGCTCGGGTTGGGAGTTATAGTACTGGGCTGTCTGGGTCGGTTGCTTTGGCTTGGCTGGGACCTTCAGTTCGGGTAGGGAAATGGGGACGGGCCAAGTGGGCCGGCTAGTGGGCTGAGCTGTTACTCCTCTTATTCCCTCTTCTTATTTATATAAGTAATATATATATATATATATATATATATATATATTTTTTTATATAAGTAATATATATATATATATATATATATATATATATATATTTTATATATATATATATATATATATATATATATATATATATATATATATATATATATATATATATATATATATACGTGTATACTTGTATATCTCTATTTATTTATACACACACAAAATACATATATATATATATATATATATATATATATATATATATATATATATAATATATATATATATATATATATATATATATATATATATATATATATATATATATATATATATATATATATATATATATATATATATATATGCCTATATATATTTAAATACACATACTTTTACATATATAGTATTTATATATATACAATCTCATATATGACATTTATATATACATACATTCACATATAAATTATATATTTACATAACTTATATATATCAATAAATTATAAATATAGTTACAAATCAATATATGCATATCCACATTCACACGTATATAATTACTTAACTCTATATATATTATTACGTTTATCTGACCAAAATAATGTAACCAATAAAATAATAGTAAATAATAATATTGAATAATAATCCCAATAAAATAATACTGATAATGATAACCAAATTTAATAAACCAATAACGGGTGTACATACAACTATATATATACAGCCTAATAATCTAAAACGTACAAGGACACAATATATACAATTACCATTGAATATCAACTAATAACGGTATTTATAATATTTAATTAAAATACTTAGAAAATATTCATAGGATAATTAAAACGGAATTCGACACCATCATACCAAGATTCATCAACACGAATGTCATAGGACGTCCCGCATGACTACATGGGCTTGGGCTCACTTCGGGTTCAGTTTGACTAATTTGTTACAACCGGGTCTCCTAAACGTCAAACAACAATAATAATTAATAATTAAATTATTCATAATGGTCATGTCACAGCTTGGCCTGGTTTTCTTAGTTAGGACATCACTATGGCTCGGCCTTCCCCTACCATGATTAAACACTAGTCAAAGCACGCCACTGAGCTATCCGTGCCATGATTCCTAGTCACCTTGTACTCTAAATTTTAACTATGGCTAAAATCATCTACCGTAATAATTAACTAAATAATCATTTATAAAAATCTAAAAACCATCATTTAAATCAATTAAATAATAAAAAATATTTTCAAAATTTTTTTCGGGAAGGGGAGCTACAGATCTCCGGGATTCCGCAGGTGTGCTTTCCTCCCTCACGGTGTCACTGCTGCTTCTTGTTTCCTCTTCCAAGGAGTACGCACCTATGAGTTCTTCCGTGCTTTGCTGATTGTCAGTGGCCTATGATGCCAGCATGTCAAATTTGTTGGCGAGATTGATGCCTAAGGGATCGTATGGAACAATGGTTGTTCCCTGGGAGGCTAGTTCTTGAGTATATGAGTATCCGAATATATATATATGTATGTGTATATTTTTTTTTTTTTTATATATATATATATATATATATATATATATATATATATATATATATATAAACCCAGAAATATATATTAATGTAACAGGCGCAAAATGTCGAAGCCTTTACAAGTAATCCCAAAAGCAAACAAAAGAAAAAATAGGACAATCCCCCGGCCTAAGGCCAGGCAAGAGGACAGCTGATCAGGGGTGGCCAGAAATCCGCCCGAACGTGCTTGCAGTGTCGGCTAGCCTTATGAATCTGTCTGTGTACCTTGAGACTAAGTTGGTTGAAGGTGAACTGTCGTCCCTCGTATCTGAATTTGCTCATGTTCTTCCAAATGACCCACATAGCGGCAGCTGCGACGATCTAGCAGCCGTGTGATGCTTTACCCCATGCGGCAAGGAGATCGTTGAAGCCCCTAGCGTCCTGATCCGGGAGGAATAGATTGTTGAGCCTGGTCCACACTTCCATAGGTAGTTGGCCGCGATAAAGGATGTGTTCAGCAGTCTTAACCTGTCTATCCGAGCAGCAATGGCAAGCTGATGTTAAGCTGAAACCGATGGTAGCTATGACATCATCGGTGGAAAGTTTTCTGCGAAGCGCTTTCCACATCAGGAAAGACCACTTCTTGGGGATGCAAGACTACCAAAATGCCCCACTGATGGGGGAAGGGTTGCCGATACTACGGACCGCTCTTCAAGCGGTAGCCAGAGTGAAAGTACCATTGGTCGTGAGGGTCCACCGCAGTGTGTCTCGCTCCGTGCCAATCACTACATCGGAGTCGTCGATAGTAGCCACGGCCTCCTCACCAAGCCACTCCGATTTCCTCTTCCGGTTCCAATCTCCCTCGCTGGACCATCGATCTCTAATGGTGGCGGTGGTCGGGGCCCCCTGTTTAGGGAGCATAAGGTCGTTCCCGGCCCACCTTTCGAAATATATGGACCATTCGCCCGCACCCAGCTGAAGCCGGATCAATGGCTCTACCAGCTGCCTACCATTCAGGATGCGTCGCTAAGTTGTCGAGGATCTGTTGTTGACGGAGGCAGAAGACGGGTGTGACTGTTTAAAGTATCTAGCCATCATAAAGCAGTCCTATAATGACCGGTTCTCCCAAAGCTTTCACCACATTTTTATAGACCAAGCGTCTACAATGTGGGCCAACCTGCTAAATCCTAGGCCTCCCTCATCCGTAGGTCTAGCCATGGTGTCCCAGCTCGCCCAATAATGCTTGTCCTTACCGTCACAGTAACCCCAAAAGAAGTTGGATTTTTGATGTTAGTGATGACCTTCTTCGGAGGATAGCAGGTGGCCAGGGTGTAGACCGAGATGGAGGAGAGCACATGCTGGATCAGAATAATCTTCCCTCCAGGCAAAAGAGTCGCATTATGCCATCCCTCGATTCTTTTTCAGATTTTCTCCACTAATCCTTCAAAGAGGCCCGCATTGGTTCTGCTGTACACCAGCGGGCACCCTAGATAAGTGAATGGGGGTACTCAACAGAGAAGGAAGTGATGCTGGTGAGTAGAGTGGTGTGCTCTCTGCCGGCTATCTCGTAGGCGTAAATGATACTCTTGGTGGGGTTGACACGCTATCCTGAGCATCTGATGTATCTCTTAAGCGTAGTATTGACTACCTCCATGGACCCTACCTCTCCAGAAGAGAAGATGATGATGTCGTCGGCATAAGCCAGGTGAGTGATGATCGGGCAACCGCTGACAGTGTGGAAATGCTTGAAGTGAGGGGAGCCTGCATTATTATTCAGATTTTTGCTAAGGGCTTCCGCGGCGATGATGAATATTGTGAAAGATAGAGGATCTCCTTGTCTCACAATGCGGCTGGATTTGAAAAATCTGTCAGCTTGGCTGTTTACGACCGTAGAAAACCATGCGTTGCTGATCGACCTCTAGACGATGTCGATCCAAGTTTCTATAAACTCGAAGACCCTGAAGACCCAGATCATGAATTGCAAGTCCAGTCGATCATATTCCTTTTCCATATACAATTTGATGGCTATGTTGCCTCCCCTGGCCAGGAATTTTATGCAGGTAATCATCTCTTGAGCCAAAAGGATATAGTCGAGGATGTTGCAACCACGAACGAACCCACTCTGCTCTTCAGAGATAATCTTGGAGAAAATCTCTGACATGCGGTTGGCTATTATCTTGGAGATGAACTTATTGGTGAATATGCACATGCTAAGGGGGCAAAAATCTTTAAAAGTCTCTGGATTATCCTTCTTGGGGATGAGAATCAGGTTGGCACTGGATATCGATTTGGGATATCTAGCTCTTTGAAAGAAGGCAATAGCCGCCTCGCTAATGTCAGTCCTGATAATGTCCCAGTAGGATCTGAAGAAGGCTCTAGCGAAGCCGTCCGGGCCAGGAGCACTATGCTCATTCAACGCCCAAAATGTGTCTTTGACCTCACTGTCCGTAGGTTGAATAAGCAGTTGGGTGTTGCCAGTGTCATGAACTAGTCGAGGGATCGCCACAAGAAAGGCCTCATCTTTGTAAATGGTATCTTTGGTAAACAGCTTAGAGTAGTAATCTGCCGTGGCCGATTAGATGTCACAATAGTCTAGGAGAATGGTGCCACTCTCATCTTTTATCTAGTGGAGGGTGAGTTGTTGTCACGACCCGCACCCTAGAGTAAGGGCACGAGACGTGGGTACGTCCAGCCTATGCCGCAGTGTCGGCGGTAGAACGTTGTCCTAGGTCAACATACATCTAACAAAACATATCTAAACAGTTTATACTCCCCGAATGGGGATGACATAGCAGTAAATAAACTCAATCACAACTAAGGAAGAGATAGCACGATATGGAATAGAACTCAAGGAAACATATAGATGATATAGTAGTGTAAGATAATCCCAGCAAATATCCAGAAGTACATGGTCTCAGATACATAATGAAAGAATATATACAACTCAGAACTCAGAATAAAGTCTAGCTAACATGTCTCAAGACTACATAAAATAAGATAAGCCTAACTAATCTAGTCTAGGCAATGGGGGTGATGTCCTCAGCTAGAGCTGGGTCCTCCTGAGGGTCCAGCTCGCAAGTGTCATCTAAGGCTGCCCCGTAGAAAGTATCCAGACAGGCCTCCTCCTCGTCCTCTGTAATATTTTCAACAGGTCCAGTCAGGATAGCAGCGAGTACAGTACATCTCAACAGTTCATAGCTGGTTAGAAAATATAATCATACAGTAAAGTAAGATACAGGTGTTGAAGAATACAGTATGTAAACAGAGAGTGGGAACTGTAATAGAAATATCTACTATAAGTAAGGAACTAACAGTGGCTAGTGAGTCAGAGTACATGATAGCACATGTGAACAGAACAGATTTGTACATGATTTACACTAAGGAGTTTCACATGATCTACACTACTATGGAATTGTTCACATGACTACTAGCACTCCCCCGTTTCCCCAATCAATACACCAGGATCTAAGCAGATTATGTTATTATACATGATATCACATGGGGGCCCATGAAAGGGTGCACATGATAGTATACATGAGGGCTCTATGAATATGAGAGTACATGATTCACAATAGTGTACATGTATGGTGAAAGCACAGGAGTACATGATGAAAGTGAAATGCACATGACACAATGTACCCGATGCTCCCGAGGGGGATAACATCGCATGAAGAGATCCATATAGTACCAATCCGTGATAATGTCGTGACAGCACAAGTAAAGTAATTTAATGCAGGAAATAATTCTAAGCAGGATATGAAATGATCAGAGAATGTACTCGCGTGGTATCTGAGTGTCCAATATGAAAGTACTGTCCAAGGAGTGGTGTCTGGCTCCTAATCAGAACAACACAAGTCACAACAAGTCTAAAATGGTAAAATGAAGTTCTACTATGCACTCTACATGAGTCTAGGTCAATCTTGGCCAAAGTCAACTCTTGATCAACTCTGGTCAACCCTAGAAGTCAAACTTGGTCAACTATGGTCAAACTAGGTCTAACAAGTCTAAACTAGGTCAAACTAGTCTATACTAGACTACATTAGTCTATACTAGGTCACTCAACCTACACTAGCTAGTACACAATACTACTAGGCTATCTAGACCAACTACACATGTTATATGGCATTTCTACATATTACCTATATATGTACATTACATAGGTTATAGTGCAATTATTAGGAAACATCACATTATATATATATATATATACATATATATATAGGCTCAACATATATACATAAAGGTAACATTACATATATTATATATGCATACATACTATATACATAAACTTACCTATATGAAGACTAGGTAATATATATATATATATAGAGTGTATAAGTGTGTGTGTGTGTGTGATGTTAGAACATGAATGAAATGTGTGTGTGTGTGTGTATGATGAGAACATGAATGAAATGTGGGTGTGTAGGGTGAATGAGAACAATGTGTGAAACTGAAAACAGTGCACATGATAGCAGTAGTATAGCCCCCCCAACCAAATCAGATTTTTACATTGGAGAACCCCTTTCAATCTCAGGTATTGTGAACTCAGTATTTGAGTTCATAACACTCTGAAATCAGAGTTCAAATAACTCATAATATCACATTAAAACCATTCAAACAGTCCCGAAATGAAATTTCCAGATTTTGAACCTAAATCACAACAAATCAAACCCAAATCAACCTATCATTAGATAACATATAGGTGTACATATTAGAGGTTAAAAACCATGTAATTTACAGCATTAAGCTAACCAAAATGAATGGCAAAATCCACATAAAAAAACTGGAAAATTTGTGGTTAAAAACATGTATCAGAAAAATTGGAAAATAGAAATTAACCAACAATTTCAAACTAAAATACCAATTTATTGGTTGGTAACGTAAATACTATGTGTGAAGGTGTCTCTGGAAGTGTCAAGTGTACACCACGAGGACACAGCCGTGTCCAAAACGAAATTGCCCAAAAAGTGTACTGAGACAATACACAGACAGTGCGTCGTGCACAAGTGCACGCGTGTCGTGCACTCGACACGACGCAAACTGGCCCACGTGTGTCACGCCCCAGAACCAGAATAGTGGAGAGCGGGGGCAGACACAGCCAGCTACGTATATTGAAATGGAAACCACCTCGATATACGGTCACGGCTGTCTAGAAATATGAGGGTTTACTACAAGCCAACAGTCTCTTATGGTCAAGCCTATTGTCTCAATCTCAAGCAAGTAATGTAATTACAAGATGTTTGACCACCAAATATACAATAAAAGGCATCCCAAATATTACATATTAGCTGATCATGAAGCTAGTCGTACAAAATACTAGGACTTGTAGGTCCTAAAAAAATCAAGTTGCATCAATCAACAAAGTCAAGAGATCAAGAAACCCATCATTTAGATGAATTGCGCAGACGATAGTTTGCGCAGCAAACCGATTGCGCATACTGCTTTGCGTATGTTCCCAACTGCGCAAGCTGACATGGCAGAAGTCATCATTACCAAATCAAATCAAATCTTTTCTGACAACTGACAGCATGAATAATAAGGAGTCTGTTCGTTTCCTGTGTCGTACAGTGCTCGAGGGCGGCTGACAGCTGGCAGCGCAAACCAATCCTGCGCAGTTTGAGTCTGCGCAAACCATGTATGCGCAATTCAACTCTGCGCACTCCATCGATATAATTGATAAGTTACACGTGGCATTCATGCCATCGATTGCTCATTACGTGGCAACTGTTTATGCACGATCATGCGCATTTCTATCAAATGATGCCATGTGTCCATGATAGTTGGCCCACGATCCAGTAACTGTCTGCGCAAATCAATGTTGCACAAACCAATGCTGCGCAAATCATCCTGCGCAGTCCAAAAATAACTGAAAGTTAGTTATTTTTAGAACTCTATAAATAGAGTTTCAAGTCTTCATTTTGAGAGGAGATCAAGATCAGAGATCAGAAATCAGAGAGTTCAGGAGTTCTTGCCAAAGTGCTGCTGCATTCTTCCGAGACTTTTGTCTTCAACTTCAGAGACTTTTGCCTTCAGTTTCCAGAGTTATTTTCAACTTCAAAGGCTTCGTCTTCACAGTTCACATCGTCCAAGGGATAAAGCAATCGTCATCAAGATTGGATTCTTATAGTTGTAATTTTTCCAGAATTCTTGTAATCTTTATTACAGTTTGTATCAATAAAGTTCTATACTTTTATTTTTGCAAACAAAATGGCGACTATGCTGGGGAAAACTTTCTCCTCCGACGAGGAAGTAGCAACTCAATGTGATGTAGCGTCTATCGGGAAGACGCAGAAGACGCTGGTTGTTAAGGTTAATCAGACAGCCTACGAGGCAATGCTCAACTCCAAGAACACTCTCCGTTCTGCAGTCACTTCTGCCAAGAGCAAAGTGCGCTCAGTTTGGGTCTCTAAGTCTGCACAATCTGGCATTTTTGCCACCAAGGATGCTGTACCAACTGTTACACAATCTGCTAGTCAGACTGCTGCACAAACTGCTGTGCCAACTGTTGCACAGTCTGTCTCAGCAACTGCTGCACAATCTGTTGCAGTCAAGACTGCGCAATCTGTTGCAAATGTTGCGCAAGCTACTTCATATGCTGCTTTGTCAAAACAGAAGACTCCTATGACTCTGGCGCAATTGGCAGTGGCTTTTCCTGCGCAAAATAGCACTCCAGTAATTAAAGTGCTTCCCAAGCACTCTAAGACAAGAACTCCTGATGTACTTCCTACCAAAGCTTCTAATGCACAAATGACTAGTGCACCTTCCACCCATGCGTAAACCAAGTCTGCGCAATCCAAGAAAAATAGCCTTTTGGCTAAATTTCCGGCTTCTCACAATAAAAGAAGAGATTCTACTCCTCTTCCCAAACACCCTATTGCCCCTGCACAATTCATTGAAGGTAGTCCTTTGAATATTCCTCCTTCTCTTCAAAGCAAAGGAAAAGGTCCATTGGTCTTTTCTCAAACTTCCTTGTCTCATGACTTGGAAAATAACAGAGGGAAACGCTCTTTAGCTAACCCTTCATCTCAAAACAAAGGAAAAGGCCCTTTAGTCTTTTCTCAGTCTTCTTCAGTCTTTACTGAAGAAGATCCATCTCAATGTGTCTCGGCTCCAATCAATTCAAGAACTCTGGCAAACAAGGATTCTTCTTTCCTTTATAACAAGAGTACTTGTACTAATCAAAGAGGTATTCTGCCTACTCCGATAGCAGAATTCCAGGACCTCCCGACTCTACAAATTTCTCGTTCCAGACAGGGGAAACTGTTAGTGTCTCAAACAGAAACTCCTGGGGGTGAATTTGCAGATCTAAGAACATATCTTAACTGGCCAACTTCGGCAAAACGTAAGCAACCTATGCCGAAGGTCAAGCCTCAAAGACAAACCTCCAGGAACAAAATCCTGATACCTATGCCAATGAAGTGAGTACTTCCCTGTATACTCAAGGGACTAAACATTTAAAGAATCGGAACCATGTTCCGAATATTGTTAAAGAACATATTCCTCGAACCTTTCCTCGTTCTGACATGGTTTCTGATCTCCGAGAACATCTCAGACAAAAACGGGATAATGCCTCAACTCCTCCAGTTCAAGCATCTGATCATCACTGTAATCATAAAGTCATCATCCAATGCTGTTGTCAAACGACAAAACAATCTGTTTTCGATCGTTTAACTTTTGAACCTATGTCAGAAGAAGATGAAGTTTTGTATGCTTCTGTTAACATGACTTTCCGAGACACTGGGGGTAAAAGATGCTCTAAGCATGGTAGACTCCGCAAGCCAAGTCAACGGTATTTGGAATTACTTCAAGAATCTTCAGAAGGAGTATTTCAACATACCCGTTCCCGAAGCCGAGATACAATTGGTCAAAGGAATCTCCCTCAAAATCCTTCAAGTCATCTCCCTGTTTCTCAGTCAGGAGATGATTCGTTTTCTGATTATGATGCATATAGTGAAAGTTCTGAACAAACAGTATCTTCCACTGTGCCAAGAGAAGTGACGGCTTATGTTGTCACTGATGATCCAGATATTTCAACTTCCGCAAATCAAGAACAGCGAATTGCTGTACTTGAAGACAAATTAAAAACCATGGCTGAGATGGTTGCTAGTATGCATTCCATCATTGTAGCACAGCATGTTACACCACCAACTGCACCTATTACTAGTCCAGAGATCATAGCATCTTCAATACCTGCCAATACTGGGCTGGGGGTAGTGCCTCCCCAAATGCCTCCTGTACAAGTGCAAATACAAACTACGCCTAGCCATTCAGGAGCTGGGGGTAGTGCTTACAACGCTGTTCCTCCTCCTACCACTACAATTCAACCTGCTCCTTCTTCTTCATCAGAAGACGCCAATGAAGCTGTTAAACTCTTACGAACCCAGTTTGAAGCATTTAAAGAGAAAGACAATCTACAAAGGTTGGGGATTAAACAGCCCTATCCGGTTGAATGGAAGGACGTCCCGTTTCCCCCAAAATACAAAATCCCTACAATCTCTCTGTTCGATGGCAGTACTTCCCCGAGTCAATTCATCAATCATTTTGAGGTAATGACTGTTCAACTTCAGCCAAATGACGCTCTTCTTACCAGAGTGTTCGTCGGTTGTTTAGCCGGCGTAGCATACGACTGGTATAGAAGTTTGCCCGATGGTTGCATTACTTCCTTTTCAGGTCTCAAACAAATCTTTCTGGAACGGTTCTATGAAGGATTTAATGATATGACGATGTCAGCTCTCAACAAAATCAAACAAAAACATAATGAAACTGCTGAGAGCTTTATTGAACGGTTCCGCCGTGAAGCTTTGAAAATGCCTCCAGGGACTCCAGCTGCTGTCACCATTGATACTTGTAAGGCAAATCTTTTACCTATTATCAGTATGTGGACGGGATCTACCCAATTCCAAGATTGGCCCTCATTCATCGTCAACGCCAAAGCCGCTGAAGTAAGTGCCGACAAGTTTAAACAATTGGGGGTACAAATGTCTAATCCTGATCGCGATGAGCATCAGAATTCAGGTGGTGGCAATCGCCAGAACAATCGCAAAGCGAAAGAGACTTTAAACATTAACTTGAACAAAAATAAAGAATCTTTGGCTGTCAATGTGGCCCCACCTACATCTACTCCTACTCCTTCTGCACCTCCACCGAGGGAACCTCGTCCGAAGGTAGAATATTCTTTTGATGAAAATGACACTGCAAGTATCTTTGAGTGTTTACTCAAAAGTAATAAAATTCAACTCCCTGATCCAAAGAAACCTGATGAAGTCAATAAGACTGATCATCCCAAGTATTGTGTCTATCACCGATTCATTGGACATCCTACTCGAGCATGCTATGTGCTCAAAGGTAAGATTCAAGAGCTTGTCAATGCAGGTGTAGTCACTTTGCAACAAGATGAGAAGACTGTTACGGCAAATATGGTTTCAGTTCAATTTGGAGATTTCCCTCCGCAGAGGGTACAGCATGGTGTTATTCCGATTCCTAAAGCAACCCTTGAGATTGAGAATCTCCCGCTTCCATCCAATGAAGGTCTTGTTCCCTTGTCTCTTGTCAATGGTGAAATTATGTGGATTCATCGTGATCTTGCTCCAGAATTTGAGATATCTTCCAAGAAGAAAACTCGTTCTAAAGGCAAAACCAAAATCTGCAACATGGTATCTTTTGATCCCATTGTTGACGAAGAGATTCTGTTAGGTACCAGATCAGGAAAAGCTTATTTGAAAGATCATTCTGAAGGTCAAATGGATCCTGCTTCTTCTTCCGAACCTACTCTGGCACAACCTACATCTGCTGAAGAGGTCCCTTCTACATCTTCACCAGTTGTAGTATCAATTCCTCCTAAGCCAACAATGGCTGATAAAGGCAAACAACAAGTTCGATTTGACAAACCTCTAAAGAAGTCATCTCCTACTGGGCTAGAGAAGCCTTACAATTTTGATATATTGGCTCAATTAGCCAATACACCAGCCAGGTTGTCAATCTTTGAACTCTTGCGTCTTTCCAAAGAGACACGAGAAACTCTAAGTGAAGCTCTGATGCAGGCTGAAACTTGCTTAACTCTTCTCAAGAAGCCAGAATCAGAATCGGTCTCTTGTCATCACAGTCATAGCGTCTTGGAACTGATCCCAAATATTACCTTCACTCAGGATGATATGCTAATGGAAGATAATAGACATGATCGTCCTCTTTATTATACGGGATATGTAGATTCAATGAAGGTTGATCGCATCCTGATAGATCCAGGGTCTGCACTTAGTATTATGCCAAAGACAATGCTAGATGCATTGAAGATACCAGTGCATAGTCTTTCAACCACGATCACTACTATTCTGGGATTTAATCAAGGGAAGAGTGAACCTTTGGGCAAGATTCGTCTAAAACTCCAAATAGGCAATCTTCGCACAAAGGTGACCTTTTATATCATTGACAATCATGGTTGTTCTTATAATGCTCTCCTGGGAAGGCCATTCCTCCATGAACACAATGTCGTTCCATCAACTCTTCATCAATGTTTTAAATACGTTGATGACAAAGGACAAGTTCATAAGGAAGTTGCGGACCTTTATCCTTTCAAGGGTATTGAAGCTTATTGCAACGATGCTCGTATGTACAAGGATGAATTTATGAAGGTAATATTGGCTATGGATACTGAAGAAGATCAAAAAGCAGTACCTCAAGACACTCTTATCATACCTGTTAAGGGGCGAGTCTCTCATCCTCAATCTTCCAAGCCACTGGTTATTCACTTACCAGTTCAAAAGAAATCAGTTGATGCTGATGAAAATCAAAGGGAGCTCACCTCTTCTGAGCCACTTGTTATCGACTTACGTCGCAACAAAGACAAAAAGCAGCTCATTCCTTCTGAGCCACTTGTTGTTGATCTAAATCGCAACAAGGAAAAAAGGGAGCTCACCTCTTCTGAGCCACTTGTTATTGACCTCCGTCGTAACAAGCCTCCTCCACGTTCTTCTTCTCCCCCTCTTGTAATCAATTTGACCAAATCTGCTAAGGTTAAAGGTCCTGTTGTAAATACTGATGTACAAATCAATGAAAAAGTATCTACTTTCCAGTATACTGATGTTATTTATTATACTAAAAGTTATTTGGATATGTTAGATAGCTTTCAATCAATTACACTGGGAGTCGTACAATCTCTTCAGACAGAAGTCTCGCTTGAAGATCCAGATGATTCTTACCGTATTCATCCTTCTTTAAAGAAAGGTGAAAGTTCAGCATTTTTATATAAAAGACCAGAAACAAAGATTAACTATACGGATGATAACAAAGTTAACGATACGGGACGTCTCCAGTTCCATCGTTACAGTCAACAATCAAAAGACATCCTCTGAAAGATGGGTTACGACTTTAAGAGCGGCCTTAACTACGGTAAAGGTAGACGAACTCCCATTCGTACAACAGTTCCAAACAGAAAATCATAAATGTACTATGACAGGACCAAGAAAGGTCTCGGATATACTTCTCCTCCACTGTTATCCCCAGCAGCTTCTGAATCAGATAGTGAAGAACGTTCTAACTCTTCTGATTCCAGGTCATGAGATTCCGATACCAGCATCGGTGAAGTCCATCGTATAATTGTATCTTCTAACATGGTCTTTGTCGAACTACCAGAAGACTGTGATGAAGATGTTGAAGAAGGTCCGGAAATAGATCCTTGGGCTCAACATATGGATAACCAATGGGTACTTCGATTTGAACAACGTGAACCCCCTACTGAAGATCAACTACTTCAAATTGATGTAGGAGAAAGAGATTCACCTCGGCCAATTTTTATTAGCAAGAATCTTCCAGAAGCAGACAAACAAGAGTTGATTCTTCTTATTAAAGAATATATCGACGTCTTTGCCTGGAGTTATGAAGACATGCCAGGTTTAGATCCTAAGATTGTGACTCACAAACTGAACATTCTTCCTAATGCTAAACCAGTCAAACAGCAACAAAGGCGATTTAAGCCTGAAATGATGGATGCAATTGATGATGAAGTCAAGAAGCTCATCGTTTGTGGCTTTATTCGAGAAGAGCAGCATCCTGATTGGGTAGCCAATGTCGTCCCAGTTCTGAAGAAAACTGGAAAAGTTCGAGTCTGCATCGACTTCCGAGATCTCAATGAAGCATGTCCAAAAGATGAATTTCCTCTTCCTATCACAGATGTCATGATTGACAATACTTGTGGGTTCGAAAGGATATCTTTTATGGATGGATTTTCCGGGTATAATCAGATCAAAATGCATCCTGAAGATGAAAAGCATACATCTTTCCGCACTCCTCGTGGTGTTTATTGTTATACAGTGATGCCATTTGGTCTTAAAAATGCTGGTGCAACTTACCAACGTGCTATGAGTACTATTTTCAAAGATCATCTTCGTAAAACAGTCGAATGTTACGTGGACGATATTGCTGTTAAAAGTCGTCTAAAAGAAGATCACCTCCAAGATTTGAGAACAATATTTAATCTCATGCGTCAACATCAGCTCAAGATGAATCCCACCAAGTCATTCTTAGGTGTCTCTAGTGGCAAGTTTCTCGGCTTCGTCATTACCTCTAAGGGTATACACGTGGATCCCGAGAAGATCAAAGCCATCCAAGAGATGCGTCCTCCACGCAACCTAAAAGAGCTACGAGGATTCCAAGGCCGACTTGCGTACATCAGGCGATTCATTTCGAACTTGTCTGGACGCTGCAGACCATTCACTCAATTAATGAAGAAGGGTGTATCTTTTGTTTGGACTGAAGAATGTCAACGAGCATTCGACGATATCAAACAGTATCTTATGAACCCACCAGTTTTGGTGCCACCTATTTCTGGCATTCCATTCTTGATGTATGTCCGTGCTATGGACCATTCATTGGGTGCCTTACTTGCCCAAAAGAACAAAGAAGGCCATGAACAAGCTATATACTATCTTAGCCGAACTATGATTGGTGCTGAACACCGTTATAGTCCTGTCGAGAAAGAATGTTTGGCTCTCATGTTTGCTGTGCAAAAGACGAGACATTATATCATTGGTCAAACTATTCATGTTATATCTCGAGTTAACCCTCTCCGGGTACTCATGAAGAAACCAAGTACACTTAATTCTCGGTTGGCTACATGGGCAATCCTGCTAGCTCAATATGACATGGTGTATGTTCCACAAAAGTCTGTCAAAGGTCAAGCGCTGGCAGACTTCTTAGCGGCTCATCCTGTGCCTGAAACATCTAAACTCTATGACGAAATTCCTGACGAGACGTTAGAAGTCAACATGATCTCCGAAGAGTTTCCAACCTGGCGTTTATTCTTTGATGGTGCATCAAGAATTGGACCAAATGGTGCTATAGTAGCAGGTGTTGGAGTTGTCCTTGTTTCTCCAGATGGATTAACTATCCAAAGAGCCTACTCTTTAGATGAACCGTGCTCTAACAATGGGGCAGAATACAATGCCTTACTTGTCGGCCTTCAGTTAGCCAAACAATTGAATGTTGAATATCTGGAAGTCTATGGTGACTCTAAATTGGTTGTAAACCAGGTTAGAGGAACCTATGAAGTCCGTCATCAAGACCTAGTACCTTATCATGAGGCGGCAATCAATATAGCTACATCATTCAAAGCCTTCTTCATTGACTATGTTCGACGAGCTTGCAATACTGAAGCCGATGCTTTGGCCAATCTTGCAGCTGTCTTAGCCATCCCTATCAAAAGACAGCAGGTTGTGGTTATCTCCAACCGAGAACTGTTCTGCATCAAAAACAATCGTAATATTGAATTCAATAATTTTGCTGAAGTCGATGTTATTGATGAAGATTGGAGAACTCCTTTCATTGACTTTGTGGTTCATAACATACTCCCCGAAGATCCTAAGGAGGCTACAAGCGTTCGTCGACGATCTCTTCGATTCTATTACAATCAAATTACCAAGACCCTCTATCGGCGAACTTATGATGGTCTTCTTCTACGCTGTTTAGCTGGAGATGAAGCCAAATAAGTGCTACGTGAAGCTCATGATGGCGTCTGTGGAGCACATCAACCTGGTCCTAAATTACAGGATCGCATTAGACGTATGGGTTATTATTGGCCCTCTATGGTATCAAATGCCATTGAATATGCAAGGAAATGTCGTGCTTGTCAAATCCATGCAGACTTCATTCATCAACCCTCGGAATTCTTACACCCGACTGCTGCTTCATGGCCTTTTGAAGCTTGGGGTATGGACATCATAGGTCCTATTAATCCTCCTTCTTCTAGAGGACATCGGTTCATATTGGCGATAACCGATTACTTCTCCAAGTGGGCCGAAGCTATACCTCTGGCTGAAGTCAAGACTAGCAGTGTCATCAATTTCGTTAAACACCATGTCATCTATAGATTCGGTGTACCTCGCAGAATCATTCATGACAATGGACCTCAATTTATTAGTCAGAAGTTCACTAGATTCTGCGATGATCATCGGATTAACAATATTGCTTCGACGGCGTATAATCCTGCCGCTAATGGTTTAGCTGAAGCCTTTAACAAAACCATTATTAAGCTCCTTAAAAAGTTTGTATCCACTAACAAACAAAATTGGAGCGAGAAACTTGGCGAATGTCTTTGGGCCTATCGAACTACAGTCCGCAATCCCACAGGCTTTACACCTTTCTCTTTGGTGTATGGCTGTGAAGCTGTCCTTCCTTTGGAGTTACAAATTCCGTCTTTAAGGATCGCTATTGCCAATGAGCTTACCACAGAAAATAATGATCTTCTTCGACTTCAAGAGTTGCAAGCATTGGATGAAAAGCGGTTAATGGCTCAACAGCATATTGAGTTATACCAAGCCCGCATCTCAAAGACATTTAATCGTAAAGTGAAGGTCAGAGCCTTTCAGCAAGGAGAACTTGTTCTAATGGTTAGACGTCCTATGACTATGACTCATATGAGCAAAGAGAAATTCGATGCAAAATGGGAAGGTCCCTATGTTGTGAGCAAAGTCTTCTCAAATGGTGCTTATCAACTTTCAGAACTTGATGGTCGAGTTGCTATGATGCCTATCAATGGCAAATTCTTAAAGAAGTATTATGTATAAATGTAAATATTTGTAAATTATCAGACAGGATCAAGTTCATAAATAAAATGCAAATTTTATTTTATCATATGATAGTACATAATATTAAAAGTCACTATCATCTTTCTCTACATTTGGACGAGGGCCACTGCCGTCCTTCTCAAAAATACGGTCAGCAAAAGAGTCAAGAACTTCCTTGCTGGATCCCACAAGAAACTTGCAGGCAGCCATCCTCATGGCTTCTTCTTCTTTAGTCCTTCCAGGTTCAAGCAGGAAGTCCAGAATGTCTCGTGGTGGCTGAAGTGTAGACGAACCTTCACCCGCTTTTGCCTCCTTCGGCTGGATTGGATCGGCAGGGCGTTCTTCAGTCCCCTTCTCAACCTTCGAGGCGATTTCGGCCTTCTTAGATGCTTCTCCAGACGACATTTTTATGTTGAAAAGCAGAAGTGTTCATTCCTGTCAGATTTATGCTATATTTATAGACAAAAATTCCTCAAATAATGAAACGACGGTTCATCCGTTCATTTATTACATTCATCCGACGGTTCATCCGTTCATTAACTTCCGACGGTTCATCCGTTCATTTATCACATTCACCTGACGGTTCATCCGTTCATTTATTTACACTCATCCGACGATTCGTCCGCTCGTCAATATCTGACGGTTCATCCGTTCATCTATTGTGACGGTTAACCCGTTCATTTATTATCATTTGACGGTTAATTCGTTCATTTCAACATCATTTGACGATTTACTCGTTCTTTCATTGTTATCTGACGGTATTCCCGTTCACTCATTTTTTTCATATACATTAACGATTTATCATCGTTCATCTTCTACATCAGCAGCTTGTCGTTTTCGATTAAGTTGTCAATAAATATCTATCTATTATTTATATCTGAATAAGATATGCAATAAATAATGGAATCACAACAAAATGTCTTTTATTTAATCAGAATATAAGACAGTACAAAAATGCTTCCACAGCAACAAAAACAAAGATACAAAAGAGTTTCAATCAGGAAGGAGGAACAATCAAATTATTGATCTGTTGCTTCAAGGTCTGCAACTCTTCTTCATAACTAGTTGTTACTCTCATTCTTGCTTCTTCCATCCCTTTTTCTTCATCAAAAATAGGCATATCTATGGTCCTGCGGGTAATTTCAGCACTATGAGTCTCTTCATACTCATTTTTCTCCTGAATTAGGGCATTGAGTTGTTCAATCATAAGTCGTTGATTGGCAGTTTCTTCTTCAAATTCCTTCTGAAGGCGAATAATTTCCGCTTTCAATCCAGTAAGCCTCTGTCCTTTGTTCTCAGCTGCCAAAGTAACTGATTCTATCTTTGAGTTGAATTCAGCGGACTTTGCAGAATGAGCTTCTAAAAGGTTCTGAAGGTTTATCTTTTCAATATCAGCTTCTTGGGCTAGTCGCTCATATTCGGCTTGCACCAGAGAATCTATATTCTTCTTCTTGAGCTCTTTATATTTCTTGATGGATACTTCCAACTCATCCAATATATGTTCAAGAAGAATGGCTTGAGCCTCATCTCCTTGATCCCTTATGGCTCTTATTAAAAAAGAAGTTGGCTTCCTAACCATAATAAAGTCAGCTCCTTCCTTCTCTATCATCTTATGGGCAAGAGATCCCAACGATTCAAAAAAGCACTTGGTAAATGATTGTACAACTTGCTGATTGATGGCTATAGTTCCAGGAGTCGAAGCTACCCCTATTGAGGATGGGGTAGTCGGTTGCTCAATCCTTTGCTGCTGAATGATAGGCTCTTTAAACAAAGGAGCCAGAGTGGAACTAGCTGCTCCTCCTGTTTGTTCTTCTACAAAAAGTAAAATTATTATTTTACTAATTTGCCAATAAACAAAAAGATTAAATTAAAAAGCAGTCTTACCTTGATTGGATCTAACAACAACGGCATTTCCTGCTGGAATAGACTTCCGTTGAACGAAAGTAGCTTCAATTGCGACAGCTTGGCTGCTGCCCGCTTCAGAGCCGCAAGATAAGTGATGGCTACTACTAACAACTACCGTTGGAATAGGCACCATAGCCAGGTCCCTCGGAGGTGTTGGTAGAGTATCAAGACCTGCAAGAACTACAAATGAAGATATTAGATATCAATCTATTTTAAAGAAAGAAGATTGTTAAATCTCATTTTATACCTTGGGGTTCGGTAGCGGGACTCTCTTGCTGAACATCTTCACCAGCCACTTCTTCAGGGGATACTTCTATTTCGACGTCTTCATCAGGGTTAACAACCTTTTCTACTAACGCCTCTACTTCAATATCCTTTTTAGGATCCGAAGCATCGTCGGCGGTTTCAAGAGATATGTGTTCTTCGTTGTCCCCTTCAGGATTCTGTATATACTTATCAACATTTCCAGACGAAGAGCTTTCTTCATCCTTATCTTCTTCTTCTTCTTGGGCTGCATTCCCACTGTCAGTTGCGGTTAGATCCTCCTGCAGGCTATAACAATCTTCTAAAGCTTCGATCATTTCACGCTCTTCTTCTTCACGAAGAGTCTTTGGGGTAGGAGGAAGCTGAGTCGTCTCCGCGATAGGTGAAAGGGATTGTGTAATATTTAGCTCCTCTTCAATGATGTTTTCTCTGAGTATTTCAACTTCAGTTCTGGGGTCAAGATCTCCCCTTTGTTCAGTCTCTTCAAGGATTTTATTCCCTGATTCAGAAACAGGGGTGGGAGATGGCATTATAAATCCTGCTGCAGCATCTACTGAAGTTAGGAGTTGTTTGGAAGAAGAGGCTTCTAAATTCCTTCTGGTGACCAACTTCTTCTTCTTTCTGTGTAGAGGTCTGTCGGGACTCTCTACATTTATTGGTGCTGTTTGTTTCTGTACAGAAGTTGGTCTAGTAGCAACTTCCTGAGTTGTCTCGGCTAGCTGCCGAGATTGGGATCTTGTAGTCACTTTATCAGAAGAATGCTCCAAGACCAATTTCTTCTTTGCTGCAGGAGCAGGAGGCTCCTCTCTTCTTCTTTTCTTGGCAGGAGACTTTCCCACTCTTAGAGAGATCCGCATTGCTGCGTTTACCTCTTGTTGGAACATCATTTCTCTTGAAGTTTCTAGGGGTTCATCCGCCGGCTCGTTTGCCTCATCATTGGCAGGGATTGATAAAGCTATCCTCCCTTTCCTCAATCTTATCGCAGAAGCAAAACTATCGGCGAGATTAAAGTTCTCGGCAAAAGTATTTGCAGATGTGTAAAATACCGAGTATGTAAAGAGCATCCGAGGCCCTTGAGGAGTGCTCTTTGGTGGCATCGAGAAGGTAGCATTTGTGTCACGGGCATTGTAGTAGGCCCAAGCTCGGGCCCCGTCAATCAAGAAACCCTTGCCCTGAAGGCAGGTGATTGCGTTCCCTACGTGGAACTGATCATACCCAAATTGTCTAGCAAAACGGCTAGGGAGGTATGGTTCCAAAAAGCATTCTTCTTCAAAGCGGTATACTAAATGAGATGGTCGAATTGTCTTCAACCATTCAAAGGCCACACGATTTAAGGGCTGCAGTTTTGAATCTACCATGTTGAGTGGCATCTGGTCATGACCGGCCGGGAGAGGGGCGCAACAGAAGTTCCATCCTCTGTTCAAATTTAAAACAAATCTGCACTCACTCAGAGAGGTGTACTTCCATTTACCCTGAGAATATCTGCGCAAGAAGCTGCCATCTACTGGTCCCATACCAGGGTCCATTAAAGTTGGATAGTGGAGGAGTAACCATCCAAAGAGATAAGTGTACGGCAGTTCGAGACGGGGGAATTCTTTCTCTCCTTTTGCCTTCAGCATCGAGTCAACATACAAGCGAAGACTCGCATTCAATCTGCAAGTCATTGCCGATAACAAGTCAACCTTATAACCGAAGACTAGCTTGACGGCAGCAAAAAGTACACCGCGATGAAAACGGTCCACTGCACTAGATCCCGGGACCACGAATCGTCTGAGCCAGTGTGTCAGAAATCCTGCTAACTGGGCTTCTTTGGACATGGGTCTGTAACCCATTCTCAAAAAACTCTCCAAAATGTCACCTTTCTTTAAAGGTGGACATTGATAATCATCCTTCATTTCCTTATCATAATGTTTACTTTCTTCCATCATCTTCATGACTTCTGTGTTAATTAAGGGTTTGAAAAAATGAGGGTAACATTTGTCATTTTCCTTGGTTTTCTTCTCTTCAATATGATTTAAGAACAAATATGGCAACCACTTCGAAGAATAGCAAGTGTTGGCCGTAGCACTCTTATAGTACAAAGAGCAAATTTTGTAATGGCATAGCAGTTCTTCAAACACTGCTACCATTTCTGCATTTTCTTTTCTGAGTTTCTCCAACTCGTCATTTGTGGGAACAAACTCCTCATATGGAGCATCTGCCATGGGCAAGTATGAGATGTACTTCATCTCGTGAAGTGCAAACCCCATCTCTCCTCCCGGGGTCATGAAGGTTCCTGTCCTGTAATTGTATCGCTCAGCCAAGGCCAAAAACATATGAGGGTTAGGAGCAAAGCCGTATACCGTGGCATGTACTGCTTGAAACAGGTTAATTTGTTGAAGTTTGTCTTGGAAGGTTGTCAGAACCCAATTTGCAATGCAATTCCATCGTTTGTAATCTGGATTCACTAATCCAGTCATTCTGATATCCTGTTCAGGGTATCTTCCTTCTTCCTTCGCAAATTCATTTGCGAATATAGGGGTTCTGACGGGCATCAGCATAGAGGAGTTTTCCGGTGGAATGCAGCTGGGTCTCAAACCTCTCAACATAACACTGTATCTGTCAGAAGAGCTGTAAAACATATCCTTCCTGTTAACCTTCTTTACAAAGATCTTCCCTGCACGAGCATCCTGGAGAAGGGTGATGTTCCAATCCATTTTCCTTGGGTAGCTCGCATGAGCGTACCTTGACAAAGGAAGGCATCGAGCAATGTTAGGAATGAAGAATGATCTGTCTTCCCGGTGGACTATCATCTCCTCCATCATTGGCCTAGGCTGGGAGACTTTTTCAAAGGCGTCACCAAACAAGAATAAGGGTTTCTTGTGGATAACAGCATCTGCTGATTCCAGAGGCTGTCCATTCATCAGACACATTAAAGTTTCGTTGTCCTGAGAAATCAATATTGCTTGACGAGAAGTCGGCAGATCGTACTGAGGATAATGGATGTGAGACAAATCTTCTTTATATTCAGATTCAGACAAAGTTCCCATAAAATGTTCATAGTTTGGATCTTCATTGGTTTCAACTGCATCAAAAAAATAGATGAAGATCAGTACAAGTCAAAAACTCTATTTTTCAGACAAGCAAAACAGAAGAGTACACAATCCTCAGATTGCGCTAACATGGATTGCGCAACATTAGTTTGTGCATCATAATAGGGTGCGCAAACCAATCAATTGCGCTGACATTCAGCGCAAATCAATCGATTGCGCTGACTTTCTGTCAGCACAATTCGATAGATTGCGCAGGATTACAGTCTTCATAAAAATGAAGACTGACTGTTTATGCAACCAAAAACCCTAAAAAGGGTGGCGCAAGTTGAACTCATCTCTAAAAAGAAATGAGTTTCGAAGATCGAAGGAAGTCAAAACACCCTAAAAAGGGGTTTCGATCGGTTTTACTACCTATCAGAGCAGGGTGCGCAGACTCATGTCGAGATGCTCGCCGAGCAACTCTGTCAGAGGATTCGGCCGGAGCTTTTCCCTTCGCAGCGGCGGCGGCAACATTAGATCGTCGGGGCGCCATGGAAGTCGTCGGAGAAAGAAGACAGAAAGGGTTCGGGGATTTTTCTCTCAAAAGCACGAAGGAGGCAAAGTAAAAAAATGAAATGAAGAAGTGGGCTATTTATAGCCTTTGAAATACGAAACGGCTGCCTTGGATTGCGCCTAAAATTTGGGGGCACTTCACTTTGCGCAGAGAGCTCATCATCATGCGCAACTTGATTCAAAATTCAAAAAATTCAAAGTATTTCGAAACATTGAATCAAATCAACTTTCGAAAACTTTGAAGGGGGTCTTGTAGGTCCTAAAAAAATCAAGTTGCATCAATCAACAAAGTCAAGAGATCAAGAAACCCATCATTTAGATGAATTGCGCAGACAATAGTTTGCGCAGCAAACCGATTGCGCATACTGCTTTGCGCATGTTCCCAACTGCGCAAGCTGACGTGGCAGAAGTCATCATTACCAAATCAAATCAAATCTTTTCTGACAACTGACAGTACGAATAATAAGGAGTCTGTTCGTTTTTTGTGTCGCACAGTGCTCGAGGACGGCTGACAGCTGGCAGCGCAAACCAATCCTGCGCAGTTTGAGTCTGCGCAAACCATGTATGCGCAATTCAACTCTGCGCACTCCATCGATATAATTGATAAGTTACACGTGGCATTCATGCCATCGATTGCTCATTACGTGGCAACTGTTTATGCACGATCATGCGCATTTCTATCAAATGATGCCATGTGTCCATGATAGTTGGCCTACGATCCAGTAACTGTCTGCGCAAATCAATGTTGCACAAACCAATGCTGCGCAAATCATCCTGCGCAGTCCAAAAATAACTGAAAGTTAGTTATTTTCAGAACTCTATAAATAGAGTTTCAAGTCTTCATTTTGAGAGGAGATCAAGATCAGAGATCAGAAATCAGAGAGTTCAGGAGTTCTTGCCAAAGTGCTGCTGCATTCTTCCGAGACTTTTGTCTTCTACTTCAGAGGCTTTTGCCTTCAGTTTCCAGAGTTATTTTCAACTTCAAAGGCTTCGTCTTCACAGTTCACATCGTCCAAGGGATAAAGCAATCGTCATCAAGATTGGATTCCTATAGTTGTAATTTTCCCAGAATTCTTGTAATCTTTATTACAGTTTGTATCAATAAAGTTCTATACTTTTGTTTTTGCAAACAGGACTAGCAAGAGTTAAGTCATACATGATCAACCCTAGGATTTGTTAATCATGTTTACAGCCCGTAGGCAGACAGTAAGTAAAAGTGCATCGAGCTAACAGGTGTTCGTCGGCTAAACGCCTCAAAAGAATAACTTTACAATAGAGTGAGCGAAACAAAATAGAAAACCCACTCGTAGCCCGGGTTCCTTCTAGTCGCCACCATCGGGCTGGAAGCTTGGTAGATCCTCGGGAGCTGCTCCGAAATCTGGCCACACAAAACCAGCTGGGTCAACCCCAGAAAGAGCAAGTGCCACAAGGGGGCCACGAAATAAGAACAAAAGCCAGCAATCAGCACAGAAAATCTAATATTAAAACTAAAATTACGAAAACATGTCAGGATGATATACGACGAAATAACCATGGAACTATTCCGATAGCCAGGTTACAACCCGTAAACCAAACAAGGACCGGGGTTGTAACCCTTCATCTGAACAGAGCTTGGTTTCCCACCATTTATCGGCAAGATAAGTAATGTAAGAAATCAAGACAGGGAGCAATCTTGTACTGGATCAAGACATGGCTAACTGGATATACCTCATTTAATCAATCACGGCCAAGCAGATCCTACGGCTTATTAACTTTAACTAACTAGGGTTATTACAGGCCTAATTACTAACAAGATGCAGTGAGATTGTTCCACAGCCACAAGCCCTGCAGACCATCCAGGTTGTAGGAACCCTAGAGGGGGGGTGAATAGGGTCAAGCTAACTAATCAAGCACTTAGCACAAGCTAATTGACAATTTAAAAATATAAGTGCAAGAGAAGAAGCAAACACAATACCGACACCCGATATATCCTGGTATCCTCCTAAGAGGCAGTCCAGTCCCGGAACTCTCTCCGGCTTTAATCCACTATTTGAGCAAATAGTTACACACGAGTTTGGATCTGAAGAACTCGCCAACTTCTTACACAAGAGCTTTAATCCGAAGGGGCTCTCCGACTTCAACCGAGAGTTTGGATACGAAGACTCCCCAACTTCAACCGAGAGTTTGGATACGAAGACTCTCCAACTTCAACCTTTCACAATAGGTTTTGATCTCCTTATACAATAAGATGAAGATCTCACTTTTCAACTCAATAACTCTAACACAATTTGTGAATGGTAAATGAAAGCTTTGTAGAGTTGTTTGTGGATAGGCTTTGGTGGTTTAGAAATTTTTTAGGCTCAAAGCATCAACCTTGAATGAAGGGGTTCAAGGCTATTTATAACCAAAGCATTGAAAAGAGCTCAAGGCAACTTTTTAGTCCACGAACAGGCATACCGCCGGTATGATCCGGCATACCGGCGGTATACCGGTCTGGGATTGCAACGGCTAGAAATATAGCCGTTGGGATCATTAATGGCTGGAAATCCGACCATTGGAATTTCAACGTTTCGGAAGCGGTATACCGTCGGTATGGACCGGTATGCCGTCGGTATGCCGGTTTTGTAAACAGAAACTTTTTGTGAACAAAAACCGGTATACCGTCGGTATACACCGGTATACCGTCGGTATGCCGTTTTCTACCAAAAATGATCCTGGGCTTATTTCTGCCCTAGCTTTCGATTTTGCCATCCATTTCTTGTGTTTACAATAATTCCTAAGACTCATTACAGACTCCAGATAAACTTAGGCAGGTACAAGCTTCTTTAGAGTTTTAAAATGATGATGGCATGGCTTGGCTTCTTCCTCTGATAGGTGCTGGCTTTTTCCTTTGGCGGCAACTGTCCAAAGATATCCAGTTTGTAAAATCTTGCGGAACCCCCGGTGCGTGGCTCCAGAGATGTCGTCGGGTGGTTCAGAGAAATCTTGTGGAATCCGTCGTCTTTGGCCCACCATGATTTCTTCATAGCATATGTCCACATTTGATCTTGCAAATTGCTTTTCTGCAAATACATGTTAGGCGAACAAAGCAATATACATGTAGCAAGTATGATAAGATAAAGCACATTAGGACTATGCAAAGTTTAAGTATAGGTGCTACGGTGATAGCATAAAAGTTAGTGATATCATAATGATTAAACTTAATTGAATGACCACAATCAAAAATATAGTTTTGATTTTGGCAAGTCGATTAAATTTAAGATAGATAAGCTTATATCACTAAAATGTAAACCAATAGGCATATATCACCAAAGGTATAAGAATAAGTAGAAAATGTATAGTGATAGTATAAAGATTAGTGATAATGAAATGCTAAACTTAACATATTAACCATATTCAAAAACATGATACAATCATTGGGCTAACAATCTCCCCCTTTTTGATTATGGCAAATCGGTTAAGTTTAGTATAGACACAATAGATGCATGTATCACTAATATACAAAAGACATAAGCAATATCACTAAAAGCATACTACTTAGATTACTTATAAAAGCATACTTAAACTTACTTCTCCCCCTTTGACATGATCAAAAATAGGCTCCCCCGTACTAAGAGATAAAATAAAATCAATCTCAAGCATAGAAATCAGAGCATGGGGAACTTATAGACAATCATGATCAAGATATACTAATGAAAAACAATGGGAGAAGTGTGTAAAGACAAGTGTATAAAACTACATACCAAATGTAGAGTACTTAATAGAAAATTGTTTGTCAAAACACAATATGGTTGGTAAAACTAAAAGTATGTGAAAAACAAGAAATAAGTAGTTTACCAACTTGAAATCCAAGGAATAAATCCAAAACACAATAGGATATGAAATATTGCTCCAGTTTTGGAAGAGAACTATGAAATAAAGGATTTCAAACAAAAGCCATGAGGAATAGATAATTGCAATTAATAGATACCAATTGAGATATGAAATTAATAAACTTGATACCAATTGAAAAGATGTAAACTTGAAACATTGATCAAAGAAACCATTAATAATCATAATTGTCCACAAATAAATAGTGGAACAAAATAAAAGAATGATCAATGTAAAAAAAATTGCAATTGATATAAAGTAATCTCATTATTTGCAAGATCTATATGCTTATCCAAGTTCATGCATTTGAACTCAATTACCTCATCATGCTATATGAATACCCTTTAGATAAACATGAAGGTAAAGGAGAAAAATACTTGAGAAGGAGAAATTCAGTCGACTTGAATGCTCCCCCTCAAAGTACTACCAAAGTAGATAAAAATCATGAATTTTGGATAAGTCCTCAACAAGGAAAGCCAAATCAATTAAGCATGTAAGGAAAGCCAAACTAACGAAAGCACAATAGTCATCAAGATAATATATGAAAGTTAATATTTAAGAAGATGACTTATTTAATCCGTATAAAAGAGAGATAAATGATAAAGACAATAGCATATACTCTCATAAACCCTTCACAAATAAAAGTATCATGACCTCATTCACTTAAGAAAATAAAAAAGAAGAAGGTATGGGTCTATGATGAACTAGGTATACGACATATTTAAGGGTATAAATGAATTGAATCAATTAATTTGCTCCCCCTCAAAATATGCGTATCTAGTTCCAAAGCACTTATAGCATAAAATAGATAACTACAAGATCTAGGAATAAATCAACTATGGATTTCTCCCCCTTGCTCGATGCATATAAGGCTACAATATCGTCAAAAGACGAAAAATATCATCTTTAGTCAAGAAGAGATAACCAATAAATAGCCACTAAAGATGAGAAATCAAAAGAATATTCCAATAAAGTACATATAATCAAAAGATGGCATACATTAGTCTATATAGAAGAATCTCATATTTAAATATGTATGATAGATCAATGTATGTAATCCTTTGAGAAAATGTCATCATGAAAAAGAATAAAGTCAATTAAGAACAATCATGATGATAGACATAATATAGCTCAAAAATAAAATAAAAATAAAACTCAAACATCATGTCCATGATTATCTAATTGAGAAATAATCAACCAATTTATTGCTTTGCATGGACTAGATATGTTTTATCACATATGTACCCATCAACGGGTAAAATCCAAACCTTGCTAATGGTAAATGATAAACCATAAAGTTCAAATAGCAAAGGCCCATATGTGGCAATCCATGAGTAGTCAAAGTAGAGTAAATAAATTAGTTTGATAATCACATAATAAGATAATATATGACTACTCAACTAATAGGATCTTTTAACAATAAAAATAAACAAATTAAACATGATCCAACAAATCTCATAAAGAAAATTCCAAATCCATATTTATGATAAGATCTCATAAAATAATAAAAAATATGGAAAAGAGTCATTCTCATTTAAATGATTGCAAACATAATAAAGAAGAGATGTAAATGATAATACGATAAAATCATGACTCAAAAGTGAGAGAAATTTAAGAGATACATGCCAATGACTAATAAGGAAGGAGACTTAAAGAAATGTATCACAAACCTCCAAGAGAAACAAGATCTAATCAAGAATTTGTAAAACAAGTTTTTAGAGAACAAACATATGTATCTAAAATAGGATACAAAATACATTTAGAAGAATCACAGATCTTGTATATGTAAACTAGCATATCATATATAGATAGAAAAGAAAAATAATGGCTAGAGGAGTGAAAGTGAACCAAAATATATATAGCTTAATAATATATCACAAATAAGAAAACTATATAATCCAAATATGATTAATAAGGGAAGCCATTAACAAGATAAATGTGCTCGTTAATTCTTAAGTCACTAACACTAAAAGTACTTGCTTGTGCATAGAGTTCACAATTAAGGGAATACATTTTGAATGATCAAAATGATTTATAGACTCTTTACTAAGCAAGGATAAGAGCATAAGATGATAATAGACACTTATCAAGTATAGGCCAAAAGAGATACTAATGAAAACATAATAAAATAAATCTCTTTGCCAAGTATTGAGATTAACCCAAGATAATGAAATGATAGAGCGATCTAGAGAATGCAAAATACTAAAGCCACATTAAAATAAGTGTATTCTCTAGAAGTGGAAAAATCTCAACACAAAAGCTCAAACCATAGTAGCTAAATTCATGAGAAATATGATGTAACAATTACAAGTATTCTCATGTGCTATAAAAACATCTTTGGGCAACAATAATTCAAAAAGGAAGCATAACCCAAGGAATGAGCAAAGAAAGATCATTAAGATCATGAAAGCAAAATGTGCTAAAGATAGTAAAAATCATTTTCAAAAGCTTTCATAGTGCACTATAGAAATATATAGAAGATATAGATTTGACAATGTGCACTAAAAACGGAGGTTAATATAAAAATAAGACAAAGCACAAAACCTTGTGATTCTTAAAAGAACTTCCATAAATAGTCAAGTGCGATACATAAACAAATATTTTCTCTCACCATCCCAACTTAAAGATATAAAACAAAAGAATATCAAAAGCTAGGAATCATTTATATATATATGAAACTATATATATCATGAATAGGCATACATGAAAAGATCAAAAATCAATTAAGAACATGTATCCATAAAGTCAACCAAAAAGCTAAAAAGACATCATTAAAAGAAAGCTTTAAGGAAGAAGCATATTGATTCAAAAAGAGATACACAAATTTGATCAAAAGAATCAATAGCTAGAGTATGAGTTAAGCACAAGTCTAGAAGTAACAAGTAAGAATAAATGCTCTTCAAGTTAATATAAAACTTTAGCTTAACTCATATGCCTACATAAAGGTATTTATACAAAAATAGATACCAATATAAGAGATACATGAACTATACGTAAATGAAAATTTTAATGAATATAGTCATGTATCCTTAATGAATATTTGAGAAACCATCACAAATTCAAAAGCATGTATAAATAAACTTTATTCGGCAAAGACATAATTGATTCTCAAGAAGATAATCAAGATAAAGTGTGAGGATCAAAGATGAATATATTATGCAAGCACAAGATTAAAAAGAAGTATAAGTATATACTTGTCACGTAATAAGAAGCTTGTGCTAAACACATATATTCGCAAATACCGATTTAAAGAAAATATTACATATTAAGGAAAAATCGGTAAGAAGTAACTATTCTCAAAAACTTTAAAGACGGAGAGTTAAAATCATATTAACTCAAATCAAAATCAAGCTCCTATGGACTAGAGTGATATACATGCTTTATAAATAAGGATTAAGAATAACGAGCATGCATAATAAAAGTGTCACACTAATAGAGAATGAGTGATAAACTACATAGTGTGAACTAAACATTTAAGCCAAGTAACTAGTCATGCTATAAAAAAAATAATAAGAAAAATTTAAACTAAGCATGCTAGTATTATATCTCATATTGATTTATACAATAAGCGACTAAGAATATCAATGTGAGCTAGTAGCAAAACATCAAGAGAAACATGCTAGATTCTACCAATATAAACTATTTAAAGATAATCGTTCAGCAGTTTACCAAAGTGGCTCTAGTGGCTACACTTGTGTTGGTGCAATTGCTTGAAAGATGACCTTTGAGCTTTGCAACCACCAACACGCTCCTTGGTGCTATGTCCCGGTATAAGAAGCTTCACCTACAACATTAGATAAAGACTTTGGTATCCAAATAAACTTGGATCCACATTTATTAGCTTTAGGGACCCATATAGCACTTACTCCAGCATTGGTAGTAAAGGTCCTACGAATAGGGCATGTAAAGCTCATGTGTCCAATGCGAGAGCAATAGAAGCATCTAATGCTAGTGTGTGCACATGTATCAGAATGAACATGGTTATGAACATGTGACATACTAGAATGATGAATGTCTCTAGAGTGAGCATGCATGGATTTGGTCTTAAGAATATCATGTTCTAATATTAAATCATCATGCAAACAAGTAAGAGAATCAAATTTAACATTTAAAGCATTATTCTCTTTTTCAAATAAAACCATTCTAGAAATAAAATCATCATTTTGTTTCTTTAAAGAGTCAATAGAAGAATCATGCAAATGATTTAGCTCATGAGTTTGCCTCTTAAGATCTTCTATTGATGAGGAAAGAGATTTAATTTTCAAAATTAAAGTCTCATTCAAACTCTTTAAAGAAACACAAGATGAGTTTTAAGAATCAAGTCTAGATAATAAAACATTGTTTTCATTTCTCAAAAACTCATTTGCTTCTTCTAAATGAATAACCTTTTCAGAAAGTTCTTCATTTGTAGAATGAAGGTTGTCAAGAATCTCTAAGGATTGTTTAGCCATGACTTTCCACTTAGAGCATTTCTTGTATTTAGAAGAAACAAGATTGTCTATGCTACTAGAAGTAAAACCCTCTTTATCGGAGGAGGAGTAGGAGAAATACGATGCCATAGAAAAATAACAAGGATCTACTCTAAGGATGTTAAGCCTAACAATAGAGTCCTCGCTCTGATACCAATTGTAGGAACCCTAGAGGGGGGGTGAATAGGGTCAAGCTAACTAATCAAGCACTTAGCACAAGCTAATTGGCAATTTAAAAATATAAGTGCAAGAGAAGAAGCAAACACAATACCGACACCCGATATATCCTGGTATCCTCCTAAGAGGCAGTCCAGTCCCGGAACTCTCTCCGGCTTTAATCCACTATTTGAGCAAATAGTTACATACGAGTTTGGATCCGAAGAACTCGCCAACTTCTTACACAAGAGCTTTAATCCGAAGGGCTCTCCGACTTCAACCGAGAGTTTGGATACGAAGACTCCCCAACTTCAACCGAGAGTTTGGATACGAAGACTCTCCAACTTCAACCTTTCACAATAGGTTTTGATCTCCTTATACAATAAGATGAAGATCTCACTTTTCAACTCAATAACTCTAACACAATTTGTGAATGGCAAATGAAAGCTTTGTAGAGTTGTTTGTGGATAGGCTTTGGTGGTTTAGAAATTTTTTAGGCTCAAAGCATCAACCTTGAATGAAGGGGTTCAAGGCTATTTATAACCAAAGTATTGAAAAGAGCTCAAGGCAACTTTTCAGTCCACGAACCGGCATACCGCCGGTATGATCCGGTATACCGGCGGTATACCGGTCTGGGATTGCAACGGCTAGAAATATAGCCGTTGGGATCATTAATGGCTGGAAATCCGACCGTTGGAATTTCAATGTTTCGGAAGCGGTATACCGTCGGTATGGACCGGTATGCCGTCGGTATGCCGGTTTTGTAAATAGAAACTTTCTGTGAACAAAAACCGGTATACCGTCGGTATACACCGGTATACCGTCGGTATGCCGTTTTCCACCAAAAATGATCCTGGGCTTATTTCTGCCCTAGCTTTCGATTTTGCCATCCATTTCTTGTGTTTACAATAATTCCTAAGACTCATTACAGACTCCAGATAAACTTAGGCAGGTACAGGCTTCTTTAGAGTCTTGAAATGATGATGGCATGGCTTGGCTTCTTCCTTTGATAGGTACTGGCTTTTTTCCTTGGCGGCAGCTGTCCAAAGATATCCAGTTTGTAAAAACGGAATACCTTTTGGGGGCTACGCCCCCGAACCCCCGACGAGGGGCGCTGCCCCCTCGACCCCCGTCCGCTGACCGGGTAGCGGAACCCCCGGTGCGTGGCTCCAGAGATGTCGTCGGGTGGTTCAGAGAAATCTTGTGGAATCCGTCGTCTTTGGCCCACCATGATTTCTTTATAGCATATGTCCACATTTGATCTTGCAAATTGCTTTTCTACAAATACATGTTAGGCGAACAAAGCAATATACATGTAGCAAGTATGATAAGATAAAGCACATTAGGACTATGCAAAGTTTAAGTATAGGTGTTACGGTGATAGCATAAAAGTTAGTGATATCATAATGATTAAACTTAATTGAATGACCATAATCAAAAACATAGTTTTGATTTTGGCAACTCGATTAAATTTAAGATAGATAAGCTCATATCACTAAAATGTAAACCAATAGGCATATATCACCAAAGGTATAAGAATAAGTAGAAAAGGTATAGTGATAGTATAAAGATTAGTGATAATGAAATGCTAAACTTAACATACTAACCATATTCAAAAACATGATACAATCATCGGGCTAACACAGGTTACCCAGGACAAAAAATTAGGGTTGAATTCAGGTGGGTACATCGTCCAGGAGACAAATGTACTCTTAGGTGACTTAGAGGGTGCAACACTCGACGGTGCGCTGGAAATGTGCCCTACTCGACGGCAGGCTACAGATCCCAAGAGCGCCCAGGTAACGGGATTGCCTGTAGCTGTGTCGTCTCTTCATGACTACTGAGTTATTCTAGTTATTAACCTTAATCCATTTTAGTAGGTACTCCTGACCGTGGTACTCAGGAGTCCCCTCCTAGACATGATGCAAGACAAGACTAGTGGATTAACAAGCAAGCAAGAAAGAACCACCCACGGTGTCAAGGCAGGTCAAGTTAAGTTATCAAGATAAATCACGTCAGGGTACTTGTCAGGAGTGCGCCACGACGGGCCACTATCATGTCTGGTTGGTCATGTCAGGAGTGCACCACTACGGGTCACTGTCGTGTTATGCTAGTTCCTTGTCATATCATGCCATGTACAATAGTCATTCCAAACATATTAAGTAAAATCAAGTTCATGACAAAAGGCGTAAGGATATAAAATGGCCATGAAATATCTAATAAAATATTAATATACAAGACTATAGAAAAGCCAAGCTTAAAGAAATAAGACCAAACTCCAAGAGCCTGGGTTAAGCAAGGGGTCGGGGAAGCAGCGTACGAAAAAGTCACGCCCGCTGAGAGAGCAGCGTAGGTGAAAGTCATGCACGCTACAGGAAGCAGCTGCGTGAAAAATCACGCACGCTCAAGGGAGCAGCTGCGTGAAAAGTCACGCACGCTCAAGGGAGCAGCTGCGTGAAAAGTCACGCACGCTCAAGGAAGCAGCTGCGTGAAAAGTCACGCACGCTCAAGGGAGCAGCTGCGTGAAAAGTCACGCACGCTCAAGGAAGCAGCTGCGTGAAAAGTCACGCACGCTCAAGGGAGCAGCTGCGTGAAAAGTCACGCACGCTCAAGGAAGCAGCTGCGTAAAAAGTCACGCACGCAGAGAGCTGCGTACGCGTAAAAACACGCACGCAGGGTCTGGGTCTTCTTCTCCATGGCTGAAAAGAAGCTCCAATGGCTCCAAAACTTCAAAACTTCATAACTTGGCCATCCGAACTCCAAATCCAGATTTCCAAAGTTCCAACTTGGGTAGAATTGAATGCTCTACCACATGGAAACATCAAAAACCCATAAAATCCAACTTAAGTAGCTCAAACCATACAAAATCTGAAAATAGAAATAACTTAGATCTAGAGCAAAGGAGACTTCAAATCACAAAAACCCAAGTTCTAATGTTGATCACCATGTCCTAATCTAGCAAATGGACAAGGAAAAGAGGGTTCTCATATAGTGGCAAGATGCACTTGTCTAGGGTTAGGAGAGTTGTGATGAGGAAGGAGAAGAAGAAGAAGAAGGAAATAAATGGTGGTTATGAGGAGAGAGAGAGGTAGGTGGGGATATAAAGAGGGGAGTTGTGGTGGGGATGAGGGGTAGCATAGGTTAAGGTGATCCAACTCACATAAAACCGAACCAATCCAAATAAAACCGAGCCATGAGAAAACCTAAAATACGAGAAATTTTGAAATTCCACAAGCTTGAGATATGAGTATAAATACGAAATACGGGAAATATGGGAAATGAGGGTGACAACGTGCACGTGTCAGTGGGTGTGCCTAGGGTAGACCTAGGTGTGTGTCACCCTGATTCGTGTCAGTACGTGTCGTGTCCAAAAATATAGGGCCGTATCAGTAGCTAATTACACACTGTGCACAGATCAGTGAGAAATCAGTGTACGACTGATTTCTCTCCAACCCGACTACGAAACGTAGTAAAAATTGGGGAGCATGATGATAGAAGGTGCCCCAAGGATCCCTTAAAGTTTTGTGTCAAAACTCACCGTGTCGTGTCCTGTGGAGACCCCGAGTAGCAGGGGATCCGCCAGGCCGCACGCGAGCATGTGCAGCACATGTGCACGCGTGTCCAAAACGATACGACACGTGCACGAATCCATCCCAGTAAATCACAATCGTGTAAGCGACATCAAAACACAATTTTTCATTCAAAAAATATCTCGAAAATAACACAAAAGTTCCTCTGTAGTATTTTCACAAACACATTCATAGGGACACTGATACGTGTCCAAATAGGACACAAAATGGACCCAAAATCTAGGGTTTCCTATTCCTACAGTTAGGTTAGGCCTAGGGCTCCCTAGATATGCAATAAAACTAGAATTTCATGGAGAAATGGAGTAGTTACCTATTCTTGAACTTTCTATAAAATCCCCTTTCTAGAGCTCTTCTCCTTGATGTTCCAATCCACTCAAATCACAACAAACTGAAATGAAACTTCAAAATCAGCAAGAATAGGTATATTAGAACCCTATGGAAGAGATTTGAATGAAAAAGGAAATGGAATGGGAATCTAGGAATTAATTGAAATAGGAACAAACTTTTCTTAAACTTTGAGCTTTCCTAAGAAAGAGGCAACCCTAAAATTAAGAGAGTATTTATAAGGTGGTGTTCCCAATGTAGATAGGGTGGCCGACCACTTAGTTTAGGGATTAGGGCTTAGCAATTGTCTTGGGCTTTGGGCCAACCTACAAGGCTATGAGTTAAAATGATTTATCAAAGCCTCTAAATCATAAGCCATGACTTATGACTTTCTAATTCCTAATGCTAACTAGAGTCTAATGACCAAACCAAGGATTAGCTTAGGCTAGACTAGAGTCATATAACCTAACCAAGTCCATACTAACTAGGTTTAGCTTCTAGGTTGGTCTACAAGGGTCAAAACTAGTCAAAATCAATCTAGTCCAAACAATTCCAAAATAATTCCTAAAAATTCCCATAAATTCAAATAAATTCTTAATAAATTTAAATTACCCCAAAAATGTCAAAAATACCCTTAAACTAGAAATGATAAACAGAATACCCTTATCATAAGGCTAGGCTCTAGGTCAACCACTCTCCAAGGTTACACTATCAAAACACCAAAATCATAAGTCATGATTTAAAATAGTTTTAAATGATTAAAAAATCATCATAAATCATATCATGATTTAAATATCATTATTAAAAGACTAAAATTACAAAATTTCAAAATTACCCTCTTTTGGAAAACTGGGTGTTACAATCCTACCCACCTTATAAAAATTTCGTCCTCGAAATTAAAATGTTCCTACTCCTTCTAGGTCAAACCCCCACAATCAAAGTTCCAGAACTTAAATAAACATACGATTAAAAAGGACGGCATACAGGGTCATGACATACGATGGTAGTGAAGTCTCATCTAGGTATACTAGTCATGCTAACCAAAACGGTCATAGGGTATCAAAACACACAAGCAATCTAGGGCGCTAAACTAGAAAGGATACAGAAATGATGACCATCAAGACTGTAAGGCAGTCTACCCTCCTATATAAAAACTGGTACTTATCAAAAATAAAATATAATAAAGATAACTACCATTTATCTATTAAGGGATACTATTCAAGAAAATTAAAAAAAAGTTAAAGAATGAAAGTCAATCGCATGGAATCCAATCACAATGTGTATATATAGAGAGTGTGTTAGAGAGGAAAAAGCTAGCATTATATAAATATTATGTGGTTCGTGTGTGTATGGATGTATGTGGACATGTTCATATGGTTAGATAGTAGGCATGTGTGTATTGTGAAATATACATGAAAGTATGGGAGGATTTGGGTTTCAAAACAATAGCTATCACGTTACACTACTCATAGCATATTGGTTAAACAATCTACAATACACAACCTATTTACTCATAACATGCATGGCTAACCATATCTATATATATAAAGAGTTAGAGATTTAGTTATAGATCTATATACATTATAACATGTATGCCTAAGCTCTCTATATATATATATATCTATATAGATATATAATCATAATATAGAGAGGAAAGGTTAGGTTTACATGGCAGTGTATACTAAGTTAGGGTGTGTGGGTGTCCTTGTACATGGTTATAGTTTAGTATTGAAAGGTTAAATCCAGTTTTAGTTCAGCATTTACATACAAAATCTGAATATAAGCTAACATTTAAACTAATGTAATATTAACACAATACAGTTTCAGATTTTAGGGGTTTTAAAACATCACGACCAACTCAATGCTCCCAACACATCCTAACATGATAGAGATAAAACCCTAACATACTATCCATACATTTTGCTATGCATACAGTTCTATATTTCATATTAAATCTGAATTTGAACTAAACATTTGAAATCAATGTAAAAATGTTTAACATGTATTCAGTTTTAGAATTTTGGAGAAATTCGAACATCAAACCAACCCAATGTTTATCACAACCTAACATGTAAAAAAAAAATGAAACCTAACATTATATCCCTACATACAACAATGTATATACCTCAAAATATTATATTTAAAAAAAACAGCAATTTGAACTAACATTTTAAATCCAGTATTAAGGGTTAATATGCACACAGTCTTAGATTTGACAAATTCAAACACAAAACTCAACCATGTTTTTTTTTGAATTGAAACCCTATGTATAGCATACATGTGCAGTGATGTAAACATAACTAATAACATAAAATTTATATTTAATTTACGAATTTAAACAGAAAAAATGCAGAGAACCAGTCTCTGATACTGTACTGTATCAGAACATTGGGGTTTTGAGAATTTATACATCAACAACATATTAATATGTATTTAGATAGGTTGGTAATCAAAGTGTAGCATGCATACGTATCAGGCAAGGGTCTGCATACTACCTGTAAAGGTTGATCAAACATGACTGAACTCAACACAAAGAGAACTTAACTAAAATAGAAAACTGAACCAAATATAGGCTAAACAATATGTCAATAATCCTATACAACCATGACCTATAGATACTAACCAAACCCACATCCCATATACCAATACTCTCTGCAATCTATCTATGTATATAGATCTCTCAGTCTTAGGTGCAGCTACAACTATACTCGAGGACAGGCTCTAGTCATGGGTGCCTCTCTGGGAAGGGTAAGGGAAAATAATAACAATCATGAAGGCTGTACGGCATACTAACATCCTATATATAAACTGGTTGGTACTATAAACAACAGGGAAATCATCTACAATAGGTTACTATTCTAATACCAATGCTAACTATCATCTCTAGGGTACAGATACTCTACAAGTTGTCATATCATTTCACTATGAAGATCTACCTATGAACAAGCTCCACAAACTAAATATCCCTACTCCTAGGTTATTTACAACAACAGAAGGGTATGATGTTTAAAACCTTCTCAAGATACAACCTGTTAATCATATGCGTCTGTCCAAAATTATGTTGTCTAGAGTCTTCATCATGCTAGTGAGCAAGGCTACGATAATCACAGAGTCCTTGACTAAGGTACGTACCTCTAGGTTCATGGTATTTAAAATTTTCGCATTGCCGCATGCGACGACGAAAACCTTAAATTCCTATACCCGAGAAATACATCCAAAATCTGACTACATGTCCTCACTATGCCAACTAACACGACTATCGAAGATTCTAGATCTCATAATTTAGGTGACCTAGCCCATATGATTTTCTCAGAAAGGAGAAAAAGAAAACATACATAACAGAAGAGTAACATAACAAAATTAATCAATCAACAAGGAACAGATGGAATCGTATTTCAAGGTAGTTATAAAAGACAATTTCGGGAATGAAATTGAGAAGAATGGAACTTGCAGCAAGATCTCCAACGGTCTGTGCATCCTTGACGGTCCTGACGATAGCTCGCCCTGCTAGTTTCCTCCCGGTCTGCTGCCGATGCTGCATGAACCGCTGCTGCTGAGAAAAATCAGAAATAACGGGAAAAGTCTCTGTACAGGCAGAGGTGCACCTCCTATGTAGTAGAAATGCCAACCTGAGTCGGCACGACAGAAACTGCGGTCTCGAGGCCCTGATGAACAGGACGAGAAGTGGCCAGCCTCTCGATAGTATTCCCCGAACCGAAACGATGAGATCATGTCTTCATAACCATCATGAAAATAGATCAAAACAAGAAGCAATTTCTGAGAATGAAGCAAAAATTCAAAGAAGGACAGTTTATATTCGAGGGAAGTCAGCAAGCAACAATTTTAGACAAAAGGAATCTGATAAGGAGTTTTTCCTATGTGATTGAGTACCTTCAAAATATCCTAATCCTACTGCAGGCTGTAGTGATACTCTAGTTCGAATACCACTACATAAACTCGACCTGCATGGGCCACCACTAAAAACGTGTCACGACCCGTACCCTAGAGTAAGGGTACGAGACGTGGGTACGTCCAGCCTACGTCGCAGTGTCGGCGGTAGAACGCTGTCCTAGGTCAACATACATCTAACAAAACATATCTAAACAGTTTATACTCCCCGAATGGGGGTGACATAGCAGTAAATAAACTCAATCACAACTAAGGAAGAGATAGCACGATATGGAATAGAACTCAAGGAAACAGATAGATGATAAAGTAGTCTAAGATAATCCCAGCAAATATCCAGAAGTACATGGTCTCAGATACATAATGAAAGAATATATACAACTCAGAACTCAGAATAAAGTTTAGCTAACATGTCTCAAGACTACATAAAATAAGATAAGCCTAACTAATCTAGTCTAAGCAATGGGGGTGATGTCCTCAGCTAGAGCTGGGTCCTCCTGAGGGTCCAGCTTGCAAGTGTCATCTAAGGCTGCCCCGTAGAAAGTATCCAGACAGGCCTCCTCCTCGTCTTCTGTAATATTTTCAACAGGTCCAGTCAGGACAGGAGCGAGTACAGTACATCTCAATAGTTCATAGCAGGTTAGAAAATATAATCATACAGTAAAGTAAGATACAGGTGCTGAAGAATACAGTATGTAAACAGAGAGAGAACTGTAATAGAAATATCAACTATAAGTAAGGAACTAACAGTGGCTAGTGAGTCAGAGTACAGGATAGCACATGTGAATAGAACAGATTTGTACATGATCTACACTAAGGAGTTTTACATGATCTACACTACTATGGAATTGTTCACATGACTACTAGCACTCCCCCGTTTCCCCAATCAATACACAAGGATCTAAGCAGATTATGTTATTATATATGATATCACATGGGAGCCCATGAAAGGGTGCACATGATAGTATACATGAGGGCTCTGTGAATATGAGAGTACATGATTCACAAGAGTGTACATGTATGGTGAAAGCACAGGAGTACATGATGAAAGTGAAACGCACATGACACAATGTACCCGATGCTCTCGAGGGAGATAACATCGCATGAAGAGATCCATATAGTACCAATCCATGATAATATCGTGACAGCACAAGTAAAGTAATTTAATGCAGGAAATAATTCTAAGCATGATATTAAATGATCAGAGAATGTACTCGCCTAGTATCTGAGTGTCCAATATGAAAGTACTGTCCGAGGAGTAGTGTCTGGCTCCTAATCAGAACAGCACAAGTCACAACAAGTCTAAAATGGTAAAATAAAGTTCTTCTATGTACTCTATATGAGTCTAGGTCATTTTAGGCCAAAGTCAACTCTTGATCAACTCTGGTCAATCCTAGAAGTCAAACTTGGTCAACTATGGTCAAACTAGGTCTAACAAGTCTAAACTAGGTCAAACTAGTCTATACTAGACTACATTAGTCTATACTAGGTCACTCAACCTACACTAGCTAGTACACAACACTACTAGGCTATCTAGACCAACTACACATGTTATATGGCATTTCTACATATTACCTATATATGTACATTACATAGGTTATAGTGCAATTATTAGGAAACATCACATTATATATATATATATGTATACATATATATATAGGCTCAACATATTTACATATAGGTAACATTACATATATTATATATGTATACATACTATATACATAAACTTACCTATATGAAGACTAGGGAATATATATATATATATATATATATATATAGAGTGTATAAGTGTGTGTGTGTGTGATGTTAGAACATGAATGAAATATGGGTGTGTAGGGTGAATGAGAACAATGTGTGAAACTGAAAACAGTGCACATGATAGCAGTAGTAGAGCCCCCCAACCAAATTAGATTTTCATATTGGAGAACCCTTTTCAATCTCAGGTATTGTGAACTCAGTATTTGAGTTCATAACACTCTAAAATCAGAGTTCAAACAACTCATAATATCACATTAAAACCATTCAAACAGTCCCCAAATAACATTTCTAGATTTTGAACCTAAATCACAACAAATCAAACCCAAAATCAACCTATCATTAGATAACATGTAGGTGTACATATTAGAGGTTAAAAACCATGCAATTTATAGCATTAAGCTAACCAAAATGAATGGCAAAATCCATATTAAAAAATTGGAAAATCTGTGGTTAAAAACATGTATCAGGAAAATTGGGAAATGGAAATTAACCAACAATTTCAAACTAAAATACCTATTTATTGGTTGGTAACTTAAATACTATGTGTGAAGGTGTCCCTGGAAGTGTCAAGTGTACACCACGAGGACACAGCCGTGTCCAAAACAAAATTGCCCAAAACAGTGTACTGAGACACATATACAGACAGTGCATCGTGCACAGGTGCACGTGTGTCGTGCACTCGACACGACGCGAACTGGCCCACGTGCACGTGTTAGTGGGTACGCCTAGGGTAGACCTAGGTGTGTGTCATCCTGATTCGTGTCGATGCGTGTCGTGTCCAAAAATACAGGGCCATATCAGTAGCTAATTACACACTGTGCACAGATCAGTGAGAAATCAGTGCACGACTGATTTCTCTCCAACCCGACCACGAAACCTAGTGAAAATTGGGGAGCTGGATGACAGAAGGTGCCCCAAGGATCCCCTAAAGTTTCGTGTCAAAACTCGCCGTGTCATGTCCTGTGGAGACCCCGAATAGCAGGGATCCGCCAGGCCGCGCGCGAACAGGTGCAACACATGTGCACGCGTGTCCAAAACGACACGACACGTGCACGAATCCATCCCAGTAAATCATAATCGTGTAAGCGACATCAAAACACAATTTTCCATTCAAAAAATATCTTGAAAATAATACAAAAGTTCCTCTGTGGCATTTTCACAAACACATTCATTGGGACACTGATACGTGTCCAAATAGGACACGAAATGGACCCAAAATCTAGGGTTTCCTATTCCTACAGTTAGGTTAGGCCTAGGGCTCCCTAGATATGCAATAAAACTAGAATTTCATGGAGAAATGGAGAAGTTACCTATTCTTGAACTTTCTATAAAAACCCCCTTTCTAGAGCTCTTCTCCTTGATGTCCTAATCCACTCAAATCACAACAAACTGAAATGAAACTTCAAAATTAGCAAAAATAGGTATATTAGAACCCAATGGAAGATATTTGAATGAGAAAGGAAATGGAATGGGAATCTAGGGATCAATTGAAATAGGAACAAACCTTTCTTAAACTTTGAGCTTTCCTAAGAAAGAGGCAACCCTAAAATTAGGAGAGTATTTATAAGGTGGTGTTCCCAATATAGATAGGGTGGCCGGCCACTTAGTCTAGGGATTAGGGCTTAGCAATTATCTTGGGCTTTGGGCCAACCTACAAGGCTATGAGTTAAAATGATTTATCAAAGGCTCTAAATCATAAGCCATGACTTATGACTTTCTAATTCCTAATGCTAACTAGAGTCTAATGGCCAAACCAAGGATTAGCTTAGGCTAGACTAGAGTCATATAACCTAACCAAGTCTATACTAACTAGGGTTAGCTTCTAGGTTGGTCTACAAGGGTCAAAACTAGTCAAAATCAATCGAGTCCAAACAATTCTAAAATAATTCCTAAAAATTCCCATAAATTCAAATAAATTCTTAATAAATTTAAATTACCCCAAAAATATCAAAAGTACCCTCAAACTAGAAATGATAAATAGAATACCCTAATCACAAGGCTAGGCTCTAGGTCAACCAGTCTCCAAGGTTACACTATCAAAACACCAAAATCATAAGTCATAATTTAAAATAGTTTTAAATGATTAAAAAAATCATCATAAATCATATCATGATTTAAATATCATTATTAAAAGACTAAAATTACAAGATTTCAAAATTACCCTCTTTTGGAAAACTGGGTGTTACAGTTGTTGCCTGCGGCCCTTAACGCATGAGTGAAATTAGCTCGTGTTCTTATCGCTCTCGATGTCCCAGGTCTGCCTGGTTTTCTGTTTCCAAAATTTCTCCTCAATTTTGCGACGAAACTTCAAAAGTGCTCTGGTGAGGTTAAGAGAGGCACGGGCCGCCGGGGATCTATCACGAGTTAACAGTATTTTTGCACAAGCAACGTCGTCCTCAGTGACGCGAACTTCCTGAAAAATGTCACCGTAAGCTTCTTTACTCCAGATGGAAAGGGATTTCCTAGTGGCTTTGAGTTTGGTGGCCACTCAGTATAGGGGGTCGGGGTCATCTGCTCCCCCTAGGCAGCCGTCACTATGTCCCTGAACTGTGGGTAATGACACCACAGACCCAGAAATTAAAAATTCATATTATGCTGGGAAGTCTTTCTGCTGATCTCGAGGAAGAGCGAAGAGTGATCCGATTTGGTGGCGTTGAGATGCGAGAGTCTCAATTTGATCGCAAGGTCAGCCCACTGCGAATTAATGAGAGCATATGCAAGGCAAAAGTTTTGCCACCGAGCTCCCTCCTGCATGTTGTACCACGTGAGCGTTGAAAATAAAGTTGGCAAAATCGGCCATGGCTGTTGTGGGGGGGGAAGACCTCCAGTCTACTTCTCTCTGCAAGTGATGGTGTTGAAGTCCCTGATACAGAGCCAGAGGGTGTTAGGATATTGGACATAGGTGTCTAACAATGAGCTCCAAAGCAGTTTGCGTTCGGTAATCTCGTAACTGCTATAGACAGCGGACATAAGGGTCAGAACTGAAGCGAGGGGTGGTCCAACCAGCACGAGAGCATCTGATTTGAGTCAAGGATGATCTCAAGCTTCACGTCAGCAACATAAAGGATCCAGATGTCGTAGCAGCCGGCAATAGAATAGGGGTAGCCTAATTGCAGCTAGATGGATTTGAGTTTCTTAGAGGGATTTTGGGTTCTATAATCACTAGAATATTAATTTTGTGGATTCTCTTGAGACCTTTTAATCTACTCAAGGTTGGTTTATTAGAAATACCCCGCACGTTCCAAGATAGTATGTTAATCATCAAGGACGTTGGGGGGAGAAAGTTGAGGTTTTTCGTGACAGATCTGGTGATCATGACCTTAGGCTCTATTCCGCTTCTTTTGTTGGCTTTTTTGTTGCTGATGTCTGCCTTTTTGTGCTCCTTGAAACAACTATCCGAGTCGTCAGGGTCATTCTCGGGGTGTAGATATATATACCTCGCCTTCTATTTCGGCTAAAACTCTGAAGTAGTTATCTTGATCGACAAAATCGGCACCCAAAGCTTGTTTCATCCTTGCTATAGGTTCAGGACCTATGATAGCTAGTTGTTGTGCTTGAATGGCAGTCTCCTTGTTAGGGTTATTTTGTGTTTCCTGATCGTAATGTGTGTGGCCTCTGTCACTATTCTCTCTCATGCCGTCTGTGTTTCACTCTGTGTTGGCACCCTTTGTATGATTGGGCTTGTCTGGCTGTGACAATTCTTCTGATGGGGTATTTCTAGACTTTATACTTCTTTTGCCAATACTGGTCATCTGACTGTCATCAGGATGAATAGTCTCTTCCGTAGCTAGAATGTCGAATTTGTTGGTGAGATTTATTGAGGTGGTTTTGGTAGGGGTGGTGTCACGTCTCGATGAGACATTCTGTAGGATTTGACTCTGTCCCTAAGGAGGCTCCGTACTGGCTTCGAACCGGATATGGAAGTTAGGAAGAGGGAGGAGCGGGGGTCTTTGGCCCTGATCTGACAATTGTTTAGGGGCAGTCTTAGGGGCGGATTTCTTTTTTAATTCCGGGTGTGCTCTGTAACAGTGCTTGATGAGGCGTCCTCTCTTGTGACAGTGATTGCAGTAATATATTGCGTGTGAGACTTATTGTCTAGCGAGATTTGGATAGATTTGGAAAGGTCCTTCGATACGTCTAGCTCCATACAGACTTTAGCATAATTAGCTTTAGTCAGGTTGCGTGTTTCCTCTGCCATCGCCACGAAGGTGCCAAAGGAGTTGACGATCATTTTCAATGCAGCCGAGATAAAATAGATGAGCGGGGGGTTAGGGAGAGTGACCCATGCAGCTACGATGGGCGAGTCTTCCTGCAAGTTGAGATCCTGGGACCATTTGGCGATAGTCATAACTTTAGAGTCTATCTTGCCCGAGCCACGAGTCTGGGCAATCTTGTAGTCTGTCGCCAAGTAAAGGTGTAGAAGAATGTGTTTAGGGTCCAGCGGGGCAACCCTATAGTCAGAAGTGAGGCTCTAAGTGGCAACTGCTTCCTAGACTCGGGCTAGCTTCGGACAACCCATGGGGAATTTCAGGACAAAGGTTGAGAAGAATCTCTCGTACAGGGTAGCCAGGTTCGAATTAGAGAATGGCACCGATATGTTCTGACCGTCGGTCGAAAGGGGGTATTCAATTTTTGGGAGTTCCACGTCCAAGATGATTGAAGATTTCTTGGAAGCCCGGTCTGGTCGAACCTTGTCTGCGTAAGATACCGCGAGATGAGGCTGACCTACGGAAGCATGGGTGGCCGGGGACTGTTGCGCCAAAAGGCCACGTACAGGAGGAAATGAGCCACAGGGGTGCGACAGGTCGCTAGTGACGCTAGTCAGAGAGAGGCCAGAAGGGGAGGCACCCTGGTCATGGAAGATAGACCAGACGCACAACTAGAGTACAAGCTGAGAGGCGCTGCAATGAGAGGCACAAGGGCTAATAAGCCAGATGGCGCAGATGCTACAGATGACCTGGATGGCACAGGCTAACCAGATCATAGAGGTATCTCTAGGGCATACAAGCTAGATGGTGTCGGGATGACTGGCGTGACTCCCAGTTGTGCAGACGGACATGCGAGATGAATGGCGCTGGGCCTGGTTGGCACCAGCTGGAAAGAAGGAGCAAAACTGGGTTCATGCATGAATGGGTTGGTACCACCTGAGTGGGGCTCCTCGGATGGCGTGCCATAAGCGCTGAGCGCATCTGAGGGAGATGAGCGGGAGATGGAGGGATTCAAATTCAAATTGTGGGTACTCCTCCCAATGAGAGACAAAAAAATGTGGGTACTCCTTCCAATGAGAGAGGAGCTGTCGTGGGTGGCGGACGGGGGAGACGTGGAGCCGCGGCGGGATCCAGACGGAGGAGGAGGTGCGAGCGAGGAGGCCAAGACAAGGGTGTGGCAACTGCGAGGGGTCTCACTCCCATCAAGGCCAGGTGGGTCGCCGTCCAGGGGTACGGGGTCGGGCGGGGGCGAGGCTGAGCAACGCTGGCCGATGGGGACTTCCCGGAGGGAGCCGCGCTCCCTGGGGGGAGCTGACTCATAGGGCGACGATTCGAAGGGAGTTGCTACAAAGAGGAGCGGGAGGGGGGCGGAGTGACTGGGAGCTGCTACAAAGTGGAGAGGGAGGTGGTGGAGGGGCTGGAGGGGCACCGCCGCGACCGCAAGGGTGCCGACCTCGAGATCTGGGACGGAGCGCCGAGCAGGCTCAAGCGGCCGCCGCCGTGGGGAGAACACTAGCAGAAAACCAACAAGCTCCCGAGCTCACCATTTTTTATGTTATATATATATATATATGTATAATATTAAGAATTAATTGATAATAGGGGATGAATGAATAATAACTTTTCTAAAAATTCATAGGTTTTCTAACGGCTCCCGACAATTCCTAGACACTAACCTTTCCATCCCTCTTATCGGCTCTTAAAACCCAAAAACCTACTAATACTAAATTACCTAACCCACTACCCCCCTATTCACACCTGCTGTTACTCTTTGAAGATTTCAACACACACGCACACCCACATCTTCCTTCATCACGGAAGAACCGTGCCTACACTCCCTCATACTCCTAATTTTCTTTCAACACCTTCCTCTCTTTCTCCCCAACATCTCTATCTCCTTCACTCCCTAATGTTCTCCATTTCTACCTATTCTCCTCTACTCACCATTTTCCTATCTCCGCTCCACCGGCGACGACGACGTCGACAGCGACGACATAGCCCTATAGCACCACCACTTGCTCATCTTCTTCTTGTAAGCAAAATGCACCCCTTCACCAGGCTTCTCAACATCTGTACGAGGTGTGCGAAGCTTCCGAAGCCACTGAGTTATTGACAATTTTGAATAAGAATTCATCACAAATTACACAAATTTGAAGCCTCTTAACTTTTTAATATCTCTAGTAATCCTAGGTCCAAATACACCCCTGTGTAGGCAACCTAACCATAATTAAAACCTAACTAGTTTCTATTAATTCAGTGTGTATCCTAGTTAAATTCCAGTCAAAACCTGAGAAAAACCACAACTTTCGATTGAAATTTCAATTCAGAATTATATGGTTTTTTGGAAGTTTAAACGAGCATAACTTACTGCTGGTTCAACGAATCCAGTGCCACTTGCGCTCATGCACTCTGGGTTAACTTGTCTATAACCATGCCAAATTTCAAAACCTAAATTAGCTTACAAACAGATCAAAACCAGAGCCAAAGTAGGCTCTATGAAATAGTTTAATACATAGAATTTCTTCGAATCGGTGTCCGTCCCGACAAATCGGGCCACCCTGACATGAACCGATTACACCAAAAGATGCGTATGTTCTACCCCCACGTGTGGGCTTTGATGGAATTCGAATTGGTCACGTGTGTGTGACGAAATTGACCCGTATCCGTCAAACACTACCGTATCAAGGTTTTTCAGAAAATTGTAATTACTTTTTGTGCCCTCATTATATTGCAACAAAACTTGTGCTACTAGACTCACAATATTTGACTTGTCATGTGACCCAAGTTTCGTCCAATTTTGAGACCATTGACCGGATCGTCCTTTTACGGGCCCACAATTTGATTTAACAGGCAATTTTGAGATCGGGTTAACGAAATCCAATTCTGGACATACCATTGGGTTCGTATCGTCATTTTGGTCTTATAGACTTATAATTTGCTAAATCTAGAGAACTTACATTTTGTCATATTTTTTGGTGCAAAATGGGCCTATTGGCAGACCTCTCGCTTTGACCCAAAAATACCGTTTTTACCCCTGTGTCCAAATTGGACTTATTGGTAGTCTATTCTGGCTATTATGCTGATTCTGGACACATTGGTGATGTTTATTCAACATCCGAAGTTGTCCATTCCGTTTTCACTTTTTGTGTTGCTCTTGACTTGACGAGTTCGCTACCCGAACATCGTCTTAACTCTTTCCGAACCCCGGACAAGTATATCTTGATATTATTACTATCTATTTACATTTATTATAGCATTTTACATGTTTGTAACGCTTTGCTTTAGTACTTATGATATACACTGACCGTCCAAGCTAGACTTGGGTACGATTGACGGAGTTCGTCATTCGCTTGCTTTTTATTTCTTTAATGCATGTTAACGTAGTTGCTAGACGACTATCCTATATTAGTGGGATATTTTATATCTCCTTTGGCCGTGACACATACATGACATGGACATGGATTCATGTTAGGGGCACGAACTATCGTACTCGACTGGTTATCGGTACGTACGGGACGTGTAACGGTTAGAAATGTATCTGCTTTGATTTAGTGCACTAGAGACTCAATTAGTTACAAGCTGAACATGTGTATAGAACTTGGTCAGTATAGGGATTCAGGGGAGGACAGTCCCTAGGCGTATGGGCTACCCAAATCGGTAAACCATAGTATCCGGAGGAAACTATGGGTTGATGACTCCCATTTACAGATACACTATGACGATCGCCGATCTTTATGAGAGTTTACAGGTTATTGTTGGACAGTATATGTATACCACTAGACTCGAGCTAAGTGGATTACCTATTTTAGCCTACAATTGCCCATGTGTTGAACGTTGTCCTCTAAATTTACACTTAGGAGGTTAGAAAACCCTTATGCATATATTTATATTTTAGTATTTATAGCATTTTGTTTATATCTTGTTATGTCCTACTGAGGACCTAGTTTCCTTCCAGACTTGGACGACAGGAGTACCCTTAGGTGTACGGATCAGGACTCGACTCTGTACTTTTAGACGATGAGATCTTGTCTTTAGAGTTTTCATGAACTTCTTCTAGATGAATTACTTATTTTCTTGCACTTCCTTTTCATTTCATGATGTACTAGACTATTATCTGCTTTCAGTTAATAATTGTCATTGGTAGTGGATTTGTTTCCATCTAACTATTAGCACTTTTATGTCATCTTTTTCTACAGTTTACATATATTATCGATGTTACCTGCTTAGTTGTTATTCTTATGTTGTGGATGTGATCATTAATTTAGATATGCGACCCATGGATATGCTATATGAGCTAAAGCTCAAATACAGCGTAAGTATGTGTTATAGTTTCCATATATTGGAGTAGCCTATGTCAGCATACCAGCTGGCATAGTCCCGTGCTGGTCCTACATACTTTCGGACTGGGACATGACATATTTTTTTGGTGGTCCATGCAGGTTGAGAAAATATTGTCTCTGTTATGTTATTGTACCAAGCAAGCCTGCATTTAGGATTAAGAAATAGAATCTCATCCACTTGCATGATTATCTCCGTTGACTTTATTTTGGTTCTCATTTGGTTGCTTGAAATTGCATCTATCTCGATTATATTCTAATAGAATCTTTATTATTCGCATCCAGGAATATGGATCACCAAAGTCAGTACACTCCTCCTGTCACTGCATGACACCCAGTTCAGCAGGGGCAATCATCGCAGCCTGATCTGTCACTACATGACACCCAACAGTACCAGCAGACTCAAGTGTCCCAGATTCTTTATCTTTGTCCTCAGCAACAAACTAGACCACAAGTGGGGTAGCCTGAACAACAGGCAATAACATCTCAAGGAGAATGTATGCCACAACCTTTCCCTTAACAGATGTCGTTTATCTTTCCTCCAACAACCAATTCCTCCGATGGATAAAATTCAAATATTCCAGTATTTCTAAGGTATGATGCAAGCTCAGTTCCAGCAGAATGAGCTCATGTGTTAGATGCGAGTAGGCACTATAGAAAAGTTCTTCCAGATGAACCCTCCATCTTTTAAGGGTATCGAGATCCCCAGTGAAGTCACTACATGGCTAGTGAAGACGGAGAACTTGCTTGAAGCTGCCGAGTTACCCAAGGAGAAATGGGTGACTGCTATCAGACTTCAGTTAGAGGATCTAGCTCATCATTGGTGGGCAGACAAGGAGAGTAGTTTGTGCAGCAACCAAACCTGGAAGGAATTTCATAAACTCTTCAATGACAGATTATTTTCTACTTCTGTCAAGTTTGAGCTGCAGAACAAGTTTACCAACTTGAAACAAGGATCTATGACGCTATACCAATATGATGCAGAGTTCAACCGATTGAGCTGGTTAGCGCCTTCTCTTATCCAAGACGAAGAAGAGAGGGCTAGAAGGTTCCACCAAGGGCTCAATTTTGAGTTGAGACAGCTGACCGGAACAGTAGCTCATACCTCTCATGCAGTGGTTTTAAGTGACGTAAAGACTTAGGAGACGATCTGCCTTGAGGGACCAATAGAGCAAAGGCGCTCCACCCCTATAGTTTCAGCATCCAGAGTAGCACAAGGTGGGCCTATGTGACATCCTCTAGCACATCAGCAGTAAAAAAGGGCTTCCCCTTATCATAACAAAGAGCTACCTACTTGCCACTATTATGGTAAGAAGGGTCACATTCAGAAGGACTATTGCCGAATGTTAGGACTCTGCATGCTATATGGTTCAAGCCAACATCAGGCTAGAGATTGCTCATCTAGGCAACAGTAGGTGCAGAGGCCAGCTCAGTAAAACCAGAGGCCGACTGCACCAGGACCAGGAGTATTGCGTCCTCAAGCAACAGGTGGTTATCCGAGAGGACCTTTGCCTACTCAAGCTGCACAGTTCAAGATGGTCAAGGCACAGATGAACAACCAGAGACATGGTCAAGTATTTTTTATGACACTGGATGATTCTATATCTGAAGTAGAGCTGATAGTATGTACTATTTTAGTTGCATTATTTCCTACAAAGGTATTATTTGATTCTGGAGCCACACACTCTTTCATAGCTACTTGTTTTATTTCATGCATAAAGTATCTACATCATCTCTTCCAAAGAAAATAAGAATTCTTACTGAAGGTGGAATAGTACTTGTTAGTGACACCTGTAGAGAATGTTCAGTAGTTAACTGTAGTAGGATGATGAAAACTCGACTTTTGGTTTTTCCTATGCCAAATTTTGATGTAGTTCTCGGAATGGACTGGTTAAGCCAGTATTATGCCACTCTTGATTGTCCCTGAGGTAGTATTATATTCAAACTGCCTGGCCGACAAGAATTTGAATTTCTTCGAGGAGCTACAGAGAAGAATGAGCAATATCTAGATGGAGCTCAGATGGCAATGGAAGGCATCACGTATCCTCATATCATATCAGAGTTTTAAGATGTCTTTCCAGATGACTTGCCAGGGCTTCTACCAGATAGGGAGGTAGAATTTTTTATTGAGCTGATTATAGGAGCGGCACCCATAGCTTCTAATGTCTATAGACTGGCAAAAAATGAGCTAGACGAGCTAAAGGTCCAGCTGGAAAAACTGGAGAACAAAGGTAATATTCAGTCGAGCACATCACCCTGGGGGGTACCAGTTCTGTTCGTACCGAAGAAAGATAGATTAGTACGCATGTGCATCGATTATAGAGCCCTGAATGCTATAACAGCAAAGAACAAATATCTGTTGTCGCATATTGATGATCTAAGGTCGGGTTATCATCAAGTGAAGGCCCGAAAGGAGGATATTCCAAAGACAACCTTCAGGATGAGGTATGGGCAGTATGAATTCTTTGTTATGCCATTGGTTTAACTAATACACCTGCAGTCTTCATGGACTTGATGAACAGGGTATTTCACCCATACTTTGATAAATTCGTGGTTGTCTTTATTGATGACATCCTGGTCTATTCAAAGAGCCACGAAGAGCACTTGAGAATAGTATTAGAGACTTTGAAAAAGGAACCGTTATATACTAAACTCGGCAAGTGCGAGTTCTATTTGGACAAAGTCTTATTTCTTGGGCACGTCATTAGTAGAGATGGTATCTCGATGGACCCAGAGAAGATTGTAGCAGTGGAGATATAGCACACTCCTACCTTAGCAACAGAAGTGCAGAGTTTTTTTGGACTCGTCAGATATTATCGGAGGTTCATAAAAAACTTTCTGAGGATAACAGAGCCTTTGACACGGTTGATATACAAGGACCATGAGTTCATATGGACAGAAGAATGTCAAGCTTCTTTTGAAAAGTTGAAGAAGCATTTGACTACAGCCCCAGTCCTGACAATTCCTTCTGGATCAGGAGGATTTGTAATCTATAGTGATGCATCTGGGAATGGGTTAGGTTGTGTTATAATATAGCACGGTTGCTTATGCTTCTAGGTAATTACGAGTGCATGAAAAGAACTATCTAAGGCATGATTTGGAGCATACAATAGTCATATTTGCATTGAAGCTGTGGAGACACTACTTATATGAAGAAAGGGTAGAGACATACACAGATCATAAAAGATTAAAGTATGTCTTCATGCAAAAGGAGCTAAATTTGAGGCAGAGGCGTTAGCTAGAGTTAATGAAGGACTTTCAGCTTGAGCTACATTATCATCCAAGTAAGGCTAACGTAGTAGTTGATGCGTTAAGCCGCAAGCCTGTGGCATATTTCTTGACGAACAAGAGGAAAATATTGAAGGACTTACAAGATCTTGGCATAGAGGTTATATTACCTGGAGAAGATGGTCAGTTAGCCAATCTTCAGGTTAGTCATCACTAGTTGCGAGAATTAAGGCGCCTTTGCCTACTGATGCCAAATTTTGAAGGCATAGGAAAAAGACAGAAGTTGGAGAAAAGACTGTTTGTCATTGATTGTAAAAGAACAGAACAATTATCGGAGGACTAAACTTAGACTCACAATACAAATTCGCTTGTACAAAGAAAGCCTACGGACGAAAACCTAGGTACAGCAATCTAAGTATAATTGTTTATTTGAGATTCTGGGGGGTGACTGTAGAGGCTCGGAAAAGCGACGGCAGCTCTGTCTTACTCCTTGGATGATCGGGTGCAGCCTTGGCTCTGTAGAAGAAGTACTTGGCGTTGATGAAGAAATGCTCTCTTTATTCTCTCTGGATCCGAGGGGGGTGTGCTCTCTCTCTCTCTCTCTCTCTCTCTGCTCGTCTATGTCTGTCTCTCTGTATATGTCTCCGTCTGTATCTGTCCTCTGCAAGGGAATGGCACCTTGCTATTTATAAGAGTGGGGGCATCATTAGGGTTTTGTAATGATTGCCCATTCTCAAAAGTCGGCAGCTAAGGATCAATGAATCTGGGTCGCACATCTTGAATATAAAAGATCTGTACAATTAATGTGATTGCATCAAATCTTTGTTGGTAATTAATGATGATTGACATAAATCCCTATGATTTGTTATGCCAATCTCGAATTTCTAGCCACGTGTCATTGATTTGCTTGATTACAAATGATCTGATTTGATCCTAATATTTTATTAGGATTTGTTGATAGATTTCGGTTGATTTGATGCCACGTGTCCCATTATCTTGCCACGTGTCTTAACCACGAGCCACTTAGAAAATCTGAGCCGCATGAGGACTGCTCCTCATTGAGCCGCATAAGGCTGGCCACGTATCAAGGCTGCTTGGGAGTGGCCCCTGAACATTTGAACCGCATGGTGATGATCTGAGCCGTATGAGCGTAGGCGAGCCGCATGGAGATAGTCCTTATGAGCCGCATGGAGATAGTCCTCGCGAGCCGCATGGGATAGCCTGTGCTTGAGCCGCATGGGTGGCCTCTATCTGAGCCACATGGGGTAGTTCTGCCTGAGCCGCATGGGTGGCCTCTGTCTGAGCCGCATGCGACTGTCCACGTGTCAAGGCCGCATAAAAGCCTTTGGGGTTTGGCGGATTGTGTCAGAGATATCCTTCGTTTCCCCAGGAGTCTGCCATTATGACAGAGTCATTATTGCATCTTTCTGTCATTGGTCAGAACTGTCAGCCGTCAAGACATTAAATGCAGTAAAGGTCAAAGGGGAGAGTTGTTGCGGGCCACGTGGAACTATTCGAGCCGCATAGACGCTTGAGCCGCATGGATCCCTGAGCCGTATGAGCTCTCTGAGCTGCATGGGGCTCCCTGGCCGCATGGATCTTTCTTTATTCTTTTCCATGCTTCTACAAGACCCCCTTCAAAGTTTTCAATTTGCAAAATTAAAATACTTTGAATAAGAAGCATGGCTATGTATAAACTATTCTGGCCGCATATGATGTCCTGGCCGCATGGATATCTCGGCCGCATGGATGTCTCAGCCGTATAGCCTCCTCAGCCGCATTGGCCAATCAGCCGCATAGATCTTTTGATCTCATGGCTCCTTGCCACGTGTGCTTATCTTTAATTGCCTTTAATTCGTTTTAATGCCATCTTTTGGGAAAATCCTAAGGGTCGGCTCATTAAATCTTTGGATTTTATGTCCTGGGTGAATCTCCTTTATGAGAGAGGGGGCAAATTCGAGGAGTCATTTTCGTCTTTCCCGAGGCGGTTATTAGTCTACGTGTTCCCCCTCTTTTGTCCTCCTATAAATAAGAGGATTCTAAGAGAGAAAACTTCTTTACTTTCTCCTCTGCTTCGAACTTTCCCTACCCTGATTGTTACCCTCTTCTTCTTCGATCATCAATAGCTCCCAAGAAGACCGTCGCGGCGAAGGATAAGAAGGCGGCGTCCTCGTTGACTACGGCGGCGAAGGGCAAGAAGGCTGCTTCTACTTCGATTGTGGCCGCTTCTCCGCCAACCGACGTGCCCGCTATTCACCCTGACGTCCATCCCCCTATTGCTGGTAAGGACGTTATGTGAGTTAACCCTAACTGCTATGGCTACGTCGCATGCTTTATGCGCGAGCCTTTATCTTTATGTGAGCCGCATGTTCATCCTATGGCCGAGCCGCGAGCCGCATAAGAATCGCTACTGTGACCGCATACGCGCTTCTCTAACGAAGCCGTATAAGCTACGCTGAGCCGCATAGATTCGTACAAATTTGTCTGCCACGTGGTCCGCACAAACTTATCCGAACTCTGAGAGCCCTATGAGAGTACTGCCGCATGAACCTTCACTGGACGGAGCCGCATAAGTGTTCTTCTGAGCTTGAGCCATATGAGGCTTCGTTAAGTTGGAGCCGCATAAGCTCGAAAAAACCCATCAGTTTTTTTTGTTCGTCTTTTTAACTTATTTTCTTCTGTCTTCTTTTCAGTAAATTTGCCGATTAATGCTGCTAGAGAACTCCTGGTAGGTCGTGCCCAAGCTGCTCTGGGCTATAGGTACGACCATATAGTTAGGCATGTGGCAGACCAGTTTCCTAGTGACGAGCCTCCGACGAGATTGAATGCCCTCAAGAACCAGCCTTTCTATTTTCTCAATGCTATGATGAACTCGGGGAAATTAGAAGGGGAATACTTGAAGCCTGTGTTCTTCTTCGAAGATGCCTTGACTGTGAAGAACAGTCAGGTTCTGGATGTGTCAGAGAACTGGAGTTTTGTTTCTAACGGGATGGCGATCCGCATCCCCCAAATGGAGCGTCACTTCCCACTATCTTGGTTCAATATGCTCCCATTGGACTGGAAGATGGAGGAGTCTTTAACTCCTACCCGAAGTGGGATGTTTGTGGGAGACATCCATTCTAACAACAGTATGAAGTCAGTGTGTGCGGGCAAGGTGCACACCAGCCGTTCTGTAATAGGATTGGGCCCGGGTACTTTCTTGAATGTGCCGGGTCCCAATTTTATATTTTCTGCAGCCGACACTTTTATGAACCAACTTGCTCGGAAGGGCTCCTATCCCATTGGCCGGTTGGCGCTCCCGAGTTGGATACACCCCATTCCCTCATGGACCAATCTTCTACCTGGATCTTGCAAAAGTACAAGGCCTTCATGTGTGAGATTGGTCTTTATCATGCTATTCGGGGCACCAGCCATGGCTTGCCCATAAACAAGAGATTATTCATATCTCTGCTGGAGATGTATAACCACCGTACGGGAACCTTCTATACATCCGTAGGGGAAATGGGGCTTGCGCTCCACGAAATGCACGCGGTCTCCAAGCTTCCTTGGAGGGACGAATCTTTTGAGGCGTACACTCCCACGAATGAGGAGTTCAAAGAGTTGGAGGGACGGTATCCAGGCTTCGTGGCTATTTATCAAGAGATATTGTGCCACTATAGCACATGTCAGCAGATAGCCAAAAAGGACAGCAGCTCGGAAGGGAATGCTCCCCACACCAAGGACTGCGTGTGCTATCTCTTCACGACAGGTGCCTCAGGTCGAGTTACTTCCCGACATTCTCAATCCCGGGAGGCGGTTCAAACTTTGGTGTCGTCGGCCAAGAGGGTGGCCACCACTAGTGACAGATTCGGGAGTAAAACTGACTCTTTTGGTTATTTTTATCAAGATACCCAAGAACTGTCAGAGAAGGCGCTCCTGGCGGGATTCTTGATGGTGTGGCTACGAAATTGTGTAGTCTCGGAAGGAGCTGGTTCTATTGAAAGGATCAGTCATAATTTTATCCTTCTGGTTGTGAAGTTAGTTTCGCGCGTCAAGCTAGCTCTCCTCCCGGCCATGGTGTACAGCATACACCATGGCCTTCGCACTTTTACGTCCAAGGTCATCGCCTGTGATGTGACAAAAGATTTTGAACGGACTGAGCTGCCCTATCATTATCTGATGGGGTGGCTGCTGATGCATTATCCATCTTTAATGAGACCGGGCTCTGAAGATGGCGTAACTGACGATGATGCTTTTATCTTTCATTATCGTAATGAGTCTTGGGAGTGCGAGACCATGCGCGCTTGTCGAATGGTGCTGGCGAGGGCAGATATGTACAGTATTTTCGTATCTGTCCCTTGTTTTACTGCTGAGGAAATAGCGGCTGTACATCTTGATGGCATTGGGCCCCCTCAGCTTCTGGACGGCCAGATGCTCCTGTGGCTGCGTAACATCCGCCCCGCTCATCTGGTGTATCGCAACCGCAATACTATATTTCTGGAGCCTTATCTGCCCAGCAGGTTTGCCCGACAGTTTGGATACGGCCAGCTTTTTCTAGGCAGTCCCAGCTCTTGTCTGGGTTTTGAAGGTAGCCTTCTTGACGGCATCAGGGCCTGGCACTACTATGATACATTCCATACCCGTACTATTTTTTCGGTCCCTGCTATTAAGGCGCCGGTAGAGATTTTGTATATGGCGGCTCTGTACCATGTAATGGCGAACAAATCCCCTGTCGGTTTTAACCCGGATGCCAGTTTTATTATCGGTACCAGCCTGGAGGAGAGGTCCCAGGGGGCCAAGGCGAGAAAGAGAAAGAATAGAGTCGAAGTGCCAAATTCGGACTCCACTGCTGCGAAAGATGAGGGCGACGAGCATGATGCAGATGATTCTTCCCTTCCGTTGGAAGATGTTGGGGTGGATCAGCCGCTTGTTTTGCCAGATGAGATGGCAGCAGATAAGCCACCCGTTGCACCAGGCCCTGTACGAAAGCGTAGCAGGCAAATTTCTCCTATTGGCAGTATTCCTCGCTCCCGGAAACTGGCTGTGACCAGACACCGCAAGTTAACTATCAGGGAAAGAGGCGAGGAAGTTGACCCCGAATCAGAGGTAAACAAGTCGCTACCGGTTCTTTCTTTCTTCTAGCTTTGATTTTAATCATCTTCCTTCACTCTTGCAGGTGTCAGAAGAAGAGGAATCTCAAGTTGCCGAGGTCGTGACTTGGAATAACGGGGGCTCCGGTGAGCCTGCTCCTGAAATTGCTGAATTCTATCAAGATAATGCTGATCGAGTTGCCTCTCCCTTCGAGGTGGCTAGGGCAGAGGAGCCGGCCGAGTTTAACTTGGAGATCGCGGGTGAGGAGACCATGCCAGCTGCGAGCGAGCTGTAACCTCCATGCTCCTCCCTTGGTAAGATAAGTCGAATCTTAACTTGCGAGGAGGCCTATCTGCTCTATCATCACATCCTTCGGGTCACGTCGATTGATTGTTGTTATGGACATGCAGGTCCTGCCTTTTCAGTGCCGATGATGGCCATTGTTGAGACAGACTCTGCCGAAGGGGCACTGGCGGAAAGGAGCGTACCCCCTCCCCTCCGGCTCGTCTTGATGGGCCTTCCGCGGGCTCGAGTTCGACAAGTCAGGTGATGGGACAGCCGGGGCAGGGGACGATGGTCCTTGCGTCTTCCTCTGCTTGGACGGCTCCGAGAGTCGATCTCTCCGCCATACCAAGTGTCTAGGCTCTTCGGGTGGCAGAGGAAGAGTTAGCCGCTATCCGCGTATCGTTCTGCTCGAAATTTGTCCCCTTGGTGGCAAGTTCTAGCACAACTCCTTCGATGTTGCCGGCCATGCTTCCTCTGACGCCGTCCTCTACAGAGGTCCTGGATGAAGCATTACAGGACGTGGTTGACAGCTTTTATCGTCACTTGAAAAGGGGGATAGAGGCTGCTGTGGACAAAGGGACCTCTTTCGTCTTGGCCCAGCAATGCGCCCAGGGTCAAATTGATATCCTTAAGGCCCTTTCCGGTGGGGTAGGGGTGGCTGCACTTCTGGAGGCAAAATTACTGGAGACTGATCAGCTGGTGGCCCAGCTTCAGGTTTTATGGCAGGCTGATCTGCCTACTGCTATAGATCAGGAGCGCGGTTCCCTCACAGCTGCTATAGAGAAGGCAAGGACTGCTCGGGATAAAACCAGGCCGGCCATACTGAAGGATCTCCGTGATCTGTCTGATCAATATGATTAATTGAGCCACGAGAGTGAAGATGTTACGGCTCGGGAAGCGGCTGCCTCCCGTGGGATCACTGACATGCGGGAGCAGATCCTTGAGCTTCAGAGGAAGTTAGCTTTCTTTGAGTCTGAGCTCGAGGCTGCCCGTATCGCCAGGGGGCTAATTATCCAGGAGGCTGACAGAGTTAATCAAGCTTCGGCTGACCAGGAAATTACCCTGAAGAAGTTGGAAGACGACTGACGGGCACTCATGGACTTGGATAATAGGGAATGGTTGTCCTAGGAGGCTGAGCGCCGAGCTTGATAGCGGCTTGAGCGAGGGACCACCTTTGTGAGAAACTGTCTCTTGGAATTGTGTAATGCCGAACTGTAGTCGACCATTTTCTCTTTTTGTTTCTGTTCTCTTTTTTTTCTTTTTTTTGAGAGGGACTTGGTCCCAAAACATGTAATGCTTTTTGGCTTCCAAATAAATTAGAGTATGTTTTTTTACCCTTTATCTGTACTGCTTGTTGTGCTTGTGGTGTTATGGCGGTGTTTGCCCCGCATGGGGGACTTGTTTGTGGACCTGTTACCCTTGGCATACCTTGATTTTAGGTACGAATAACAAGTTTGATTGGGAATACCTAGAACAGTTCCACGGTAAGGTGGTCGTGGGTGTTCCGGGTATCGGGAGATAGAATGCCATGGAGCAGCTGGACTCCCGGGGCAGGATGAGAAATGATGGGCCTGTACTAAGAAACTTAGCAAAGGATATTTGTGGGCCTATTATCCTTGGCGTACCTTGGCTTAGGATATGGATAATAGGATGAAAGGGGACCAACATACTTACTCAGAGGTAATGAGGACATGGTAAGCATGAGGGTTTCCTTACCGTAAAATCTTCCTACTCAGAGGTAATGAGGACATGGCAGAAGTGGACTCAACGGAGGATATTTGTGGACCTACTATCTTTGGCGTACTCCGGTCGTGGGTACGAATAATAAGTCGAAAGGGAATCAACATACTTACTCAGAGGTAATGAGGACATGGCAAGCATGAAGGTTTCTTCGACGGAGCCTTCCCACTCAGAGGTAATGAGGACAAGGCAGGATTGGGCTCAATGAAGGAGGGTACATAGAACGACTCAGAGGTAATGAGGACATGGAAGTTTTATGTAAAGGGGTAATTTATTTTTGGCGAAAGTGAAACGACTCAGAGGTAACATCGACATGGTCGTTTTAGAAATTTGTGGATCTGTTACCCTTTTTGTGCACCGGGAGTGCGGGTAGTGGATCATGAGGAAGGATCTCTTTCAGGAAGAAAGTTCAGAGGTATGGTCATACATGACTTACTATCTGAAAGAGTGACCGAAATGTGAGTTCAGAGGCACCTGCGGGTACATAACTCGATAATCTGGGAGATTGTGAATGTGAGTTCAGCGGTACCAGTGGGTACATGACTCGATAATCTGGAATTCTGGGAATTTGAGTTCAGCGATACCAGCGGGTACATGACTCAATAATCTGGAATATTATGAATGTGAGTTCAGCAGTACCAGCAGGTACATAACTCGATAATCTAGGAGATTGTGAGTTCAGCAGTACGGAAGGGTACATGACTCAATAATCTAGAATTTTGTGGCTATGAGTTCAGTGGTACCAATGGGTACATGACTCAATAATCTAGAATTTTATGAATGTAAGTTCAGCGGTACCAGCGGGTACATAACTCGATAATCTGGAAGATTGTGAGTTCAGCGGTACGGGAGGGTACATGACTCAATAATCTAGAATTTTGTGGCTATGAGTTCAGCGGTACCAGCGGGTACATGACTCAATAATCTGAAATTTTATGAATGTGAGTTCAGCGATAGCAGCGGGTACATGACTCGATAATTTGGGAAATGTCGTTTAGACGTAATACTTCTCTAGGAACTTGCCGTTGACGGGCAACATAAGCAAGTCTCCATTTTGTTTTGTGAGGCGGTAAGCACCGTTGGAGAATACGGCATCAATGATAAATGGGCCTTCCCATTTTGGCTGGAACTTGTCGGCAATTTTGTGAGTCATAACCATCGGCCTCCGGACTGCCAGAACGAGATCGTCCACTTGGAATTTTCTGATTTTAACCTTCTTGTTGAAGGATCCAGAGATGCGTGCTTGGTATAGCTCGATTTGTTGCTGAGCCAAGAGGCGCTTTTCATCTAAGGCCTCCAGCTCTTGTAGTCGGCGATGGTAGTTATCATCCGTCATCAATTGGTAAGTAAGGGCGACGCAGAGTGAGGGTATTTGAGTTTCCAACGGGAGGACTGCCTCACTCCCGTATACCAGGGAAAATAGCGTGTTTCCAGTGGCTGTTCGGACTGTAGTACGGTATGCCCATAAGCATTCACCAAGCTTCTCGTTCCAGTCGCGTTTGTTGGACGATACGAACTTTTTGAGAAGTTTGATGATTGTTTTATTGAATGCTTCTGCCAACCCATTTGCTGCTGGGTTGTATGGTGTTGAAGCAATATTCTGGATGCGGTGCTTGTCGTAGAACCGATAGAAGGCGTGGCTTGCAAACTGTGGACCATTATCATGGATGATCCTTCGGGGCAGTCCAAAGCAATAGATGACGTGATGCTTAAGGAAGCTGATCACGTTTGAAGTCTTTACTTCTGCAAGCGGAACAGCTTCTGCCCATTTGGAGAAGTAATCTGAGATTGCGAGTATGAAGCGATGTCCTCGGGAGGAAGGTGGAGTAATCGGACCGATGATATCCATTTCCTATACTTCGAATGGCCAGGACGCCACTGTCAGAAATAGAAATTCGGATGGTTGGTGGATGAAGTCCGCATGGACTTGGCAAGCTTTGCACTTTCTTGCATAGTCTATCGCATCTGCTACCATCGTAGGCCAGTAGTAGCCCATTCAGCGAAGAAGGTCTTGCAATTTAGGGCCAAGCTGATGGGCCCCGCAGACACCGTCGTGAGCTTCGCGTACGGCTTCTTTGGCTTTTGCGTTTGACAGACATCGAAGCAATAATCCATCTTAGGATCGGCGATACAGCATTTTTGTCTCTATATCGTAGAAGAATCTGAGAGAACGCCTTCGGATAGAGGTGGCCTCTTTTGGGTTCTCGGGCAGGATGTTGTAGACTACGAAGTCAATGAATGGTTGTCTCCAGTCTGGGACTTCGTCGATCGTCTGAGCGGAATAACTCGCCACGATGGAACATTATTCTTGGGACAGACCAGTTTGTGGCCTATCACGTCCACAGATTGGCGAGCATAGTTCAGAACCGCTAGGGAAGCGGCAAGGCCAGCTAGGGCATCGGCTTCGATATTTCGGAGTCTGGGAACGTGTTCGATGAAGAACCCCTCAAATGACGCGATGATGTTGATTGCTATTTGGTGATAGGGGATCTTGTCTTCATGGCGAACCTCGTAAGAACCCCGAATCTGATTGACGATTAACTGTGAATCGCCGTATGCTTTAAGATATTCTACCCCCAGCTCTCTTGCAAGTTGGAGGCCAATGACCAAAGCATTGTACTCGGCCACATTGTTAGAGCAAGGCTCTGTGAGAGAGTAAGCGCGGTTGATCACCAATCCAGAAGGAGAGACCAGCACCACCCCTACTCCGACGACGATGTTGTCTTTAGGTCTGGTCCTTGAGGCGCCGTCGAAGAACATTCGCCATATATCATTGTGTGAGGTTGCATGCGAGTCGGTGACCTTATCTGGGATTTCTTCATATATTTTGGACGACTCCGAGCCCGGGTGGACTGCCATAAAGTCTGCCAGGGATTGACCTTTAACAGCCTTTTGTGGGACGAAGATCATATGATAGGAGGACAATAATATTGCCCATGTAGCGAGGCGAGAGCTGAGTGCCCATGGTTTAGTCATGAGGACCCTGAGAGGGTTGACTCGTGAGATCACATGTTTGGTTTGTCCTGTGACATAGTGCCGCGTCTTTTGAATGGCGAACACCAGGGCGAGGTATTCCTTCTCTACGGCGGTATATCGATGCTCTGGCCCGATCATCATTCGACTGAGATAGTATATGGCTTGCTCATGGCCTGCATCGTTGTTTTGTGCTAGCAGAGCGCCGAGGGAATGCTCTATTGCTCGTACATAGAGTAGGAATAGTTTTTCAGCAACCGGGGCCACCAGGACTGGAGGATTCGATAAATATTCTTTGATGCTGTCGAAGGGACACTGACACTCTTCGTCCCATACGAATGAGACGCCCTTTTTCATGAGATGGGTGAATGGCTGACAACGCCCGGAGAGGTTAGAAATGAACCTCCTGATGTAAGCTAGCCTCCCTTGAAGGCCTCTGAGTTCGCAAAGATTTCTCGGGGGACCCATCTCCATAATTGTATTCGTCTTCTCAGGGTCTACATGGATACCCTGGGCGGTGATGATGAAACCCAAGAACTTTCCGCTGGATACGCCCAAGAAAGATTTTGTGGGATTCATCTTTAGGTTGTGTGCTCGCATCAGGTCGAATACCGTCCTCAGATCCTGGAGATGGTCTCCCTTACAGCGACTCTTGATGGCGATGTCATCAACATAGCACTCCACGGTCTTGCACAAGTGATCCCTGAAGATGATACTCATAGCTCTTTGATATGTGGCGCCAGCATTCTTTAAACCGAAAGGCATGACTGTGTAGCAGTATGTGCCAATCGGTGTTCGAAATGATGTATGCTTTTCGTCGTCGGAAGACATCTTGATTTGGTTGTACCCCGAGAAACCATCCATGAATGACATGCGTTCGAAGCTGCATGCGTTATCGATCATGATGTCTGTGATAGGAAGGAGGAATTCATCTTTGGGACATGCCTCGTTCAGATTGTGGAAGTCGATGCAGATTCGAATCTTTCCATTCTTCTTGAGGACTGGTACTATGTTGGCGACCCAATCCGGATGTTGTTCCTCACAAATGAGGCCACTGGCTATTAATTTGTTGACTTCGGCTTCGATCGCATCCATGATGCCTGGACGGAAGCGTCGCTATTGTTGTTTGACTGGCTTGGCATCTGGCCGAATGTTGAGCATGTGAAGGGCAACCTCGGGGTTTAGTCCTGGCATGTCTTCATAGCTCTAGGCGAACACATCAATATATTCTTTGACAAGTTTCAGTAGCGACTCTCGCTCTTTGTCTGTCAGGCTTTTACTGACGAAGATTGGTTTTGGAAAAGATTTGTTGCCCAGGTCGACCTGTATAACTTCATCTTCAGTAGGAGGTTCTCTCTGTTCGAACCGCTTTTCCTATTGTGCATCCAACTGTTGGGCCCACGGCTCTAACTCGAGGATTTCAGAAATGTCTTCATCTTCTTCATAAGCGTCGGCGAATGCCATGTTGACTGACAGGACTTGTCTGAATACATCTCCGATGCTGGTATCCGAATCAGAAGTTGGTGACCCGGTTGAATGTGAATACCAGTCACATTCTTTATCTGAACTTTCAGGGGTCGTTGTAGGCGTAACATACCCTAATCCACACCGGGTCTTGCTGTAGTAGTCCCGTGGTTTGCCAACCGGGACTGGTGGCTTTAGAGGTAATCGTCGCCCGGTACCGTAGTTCAAACCTGGCATAGTCTCCAGATCATACCCCTGTTTTTGCATGAGGTATTTGAATTGAGGGCTATAAAGGTACAGAGGCAATCTTCCGGCATCTGATTCGAGATCGACCTTCTATATGGTGAAAGGCTGCGGGTCGTCCTTCCGGCCGAAGATGATTGGATGGTCCCCTCCCTCGATTATGCGATAAGCGTCTTCCAATGGGATAAGCTGGTTTACGGTGTAAACATTCGTCACCTGTGTGTGTAGGTGAGTGCCTATACCGTGTTCCATAGCATACATTGTACAAAGCTTATTAAGCTCGAGGTAGTTCAAAGATAGCGCTTTATTGATGAAGTAAGGTATCTTTTCTAGCGGGATTACATCATCTGCGGAGGGAACAACAGTGTGGGCAGCCACATACTTGGCTAGCTCTGGTTCTTCTTCGGCTACCCCCTGTATAAATGAAGATTGAGAGGACGACCTGGGCAGCTTGATCGTCAGGGGTTCTATCGATGGAGCAGAACATGGTGTCGTTGGCAAACTAGTGACCCCCAGTTTGGTACTTGCTGCTGGACGGGACGTTGTTGGCTCGCTAGAGGCCCCAGATTTTGTATCGGGGTGACGATTCTTCCTGGGAAGGCGTATCATCATTGGCTTGTCGGAGGGATTGAGCTTCTCCATTTGTGGCTGGCCGACTCTCGGTAATCTGATTGTCAATAGCTCCGTTATGGGTCTTGGCATTTGGCCAGACCTTGGCAGCCGGATTATCATTTGCTCTTCTTGTGCCGAGAGGCTGATTGCGTCCCTACGCAGAGTGGCTGTAAGGGGTACGGATCTGCCAGGCTTGCGAGCTTGGAGGTGGATTGTCAGAGGTTCTTCTAATCCTGTGGCTGTCTCGGTACGAGCTTGCACATCTCCTTCATCAAGGTACCTCTTTGACTTTTCGTACAGGCAGAAGTCTGAGTAGTAAGATTTGACCCCTTTGAAGGGATCGATGTCGGCAAATTCTGTCCTCAGGAAGCCGTGTTTGTCGACATACTTGAAGCACTGGTACAGAGTGGAAGCATTTGGGTAGCTCCTGCCCAAATTGAAACTGCTGATGGCGGTGCTTGTTGGCGTTAGGCGATGCATAGGAATGCGAAGATGATGTAACAGATCCTTCGGGATGATGCTTATGGAAGAACCAGGATCAATGTGCATCTGATCCACCTTTACGTCACTGATGTATCCAGTATAATATAACGGGTAATCGTGCAGGTTGGTTTTGATGAGCATATCCGGTGGAGTGAAGACAATGTTGGGCAGCGCTCCCGTGCAAGCGCTGTCTTGGAGATCTGCCGGTGGGCTCTCTTCCGTGAGGTTGACCTGAGCGAGGTACGCATCGGCATTCTGGAGTGCATCGCTCAAAGCCGTGCGAACATCCTTTGAGAGTCTCAGGAGCTCGTATAATGATAATTTGGCCGGTGTATTGGCCAATTGTGCCAAGATGTCGAAGTTGTAGGGCCTCTCCAGCCCCTGCGGTACCTCTTTTCGGAGGGATTTGTCAAAGCGAGTCTCCTTCGGCCTAGGCTTGTCGGTCGTCGGAAGGTGAGAAGGTCCCGGAGCGTCAGTTGTAGCGGGCTGATGATCTTCAGCCGAGTTATCAGCCCCAGGTTGGAATTGTGCCCCAGACCGAGTGACGACGGCTGTGACTTCTTCGATATCTGCCGAGATTGTGCGGCAGGATCTGAATTTTCCACTTTTCTTCTTGCGAATGGAAGATGGTGTGGACTGAGTCACTTCTGATACCAAGTCTGGATGGACCCACATGACCTCCCCTCGTGATGTGGTGAGGGGCACTAGACCAACAGCCTGATCTCGGGGAGGTGGAAGATTAGCAATATCTATTGTCGCCAGAGGGATGGGGACCACGCCATCTTGAGTTTCGGTTGGAGGGAAGCTGCCAAATTGTACTGACACCATATTGGCTGCCACGGTTACCTCTTCGAAATCGATGGCCAGAGCGTTCGAATCAATGAGATGTTGGATGTACCGTTTCAGTTGGTAGCAGTCGTTTGTAGCATGGTGGACGTAGTGGTGGTAGTGACAGTACTTTAGGCTCTCCATTTCTGTCGACCGAGGTTCCCGTCTTGGTGGAGGGAGCTAAATTCTGTCTCCTTGTATGAGCATGTCCAAGATGGGCTTGACGTGACCGTCTTCGAAGGAGTAGGTCATTTATGGCCATTGCTTGTCTGTCGGTTTTGGCTCAGGTTTCTGTGCTGTGTCGGCCACCATAGCCTGCTTGCCCTTGTTGTCCCGATTGTTAGTGGAGCTACCCCCATTGTTGTTGTTGGCATTGGGACGCTTGCCCTTGTCCTCTTCCTCTGAGATGTGCAATCCCAGTTGGCGAGCCTTCTTCAATCGTTCTTCGGCACTTGTGGCACTGATGATAAACGTCTTCCAGTCCTTGAATTAACTTTCGCCCATCCAGAGGCTGATTGTTGGAAGCAGTCTCTTTTGGCAAATTTTAATTAAGGAGGAATATGGGTTACCAGACGGCAGCTTCATTGCGGTTTGGCGAAACTGTTCAATATAGTTCCTTGTCAGCTCTTTCTTCCCTTGAACGACGTCCATGAGGGTGGACATTGTGACCTCATGTCCTACTTCGTAAAATCTCTCCAAGTACATGCGCTTGAAGCTAGCGAAGGAGTGGATGTAATTGTCTGGCAGGTTACGGTACCAGTCGAAGGCGACTCCTTCCAATGCCCCAACGAATAATCGTATAAGGATGGCATCATCATGGAGCAGATGGTCGGTGGTGACCTCGAAGTACGTGATGTACCGACTTGTAGAGGTCTTCCCATCATATGGATTGATGTGGAATAGTTTATACTTTGGTGGGAAGGGAACATCTCTCCATGCAGCTGGATACGGTTGTCGTATCCTGAGGTCTTGGCAGTTTTTTCGGGCGTGAAACATAGCCTGGAGCTCCTGGACCTCTCTTTTTGCCTCCCTGGCTTCGTCTGTAGCGGTAGGAACCGACATCTCAGGAGGATTATTGCCTGGGTTCGATGTCGCTGAGTTCGAGTCCGCATTGACCGCGGGGCCCAAGTTTGTCTGGCCAGGCGTCCCTTCTTGCACAGTAGGGAGGGCTGTTTTGATCTCGTCCACGGACTTGAACAAAGAGCGCAGTATGGCCTCCAGAGTATCGATGCGTTGGCGATCACTGGGGCCGTCGTGTTCGTTGTTTGTCATGAATGCCGTCCTGACATGAGTAGAAGTGGAAGGGACGGTGGATGACATACACTCCAAATCATACCCCTGTAATGAAAAGTCATCGGGGTATGTGGGAATGTCTTCCTCTGGTTCGGACTCAGAAGGGACAGTACCCCCAGTTTCCGAGTTTGCCTCATCTTGGGAATTGTAGACGTCCTCGGGGACGTCGGGATTTGCTGCATCTGATGGGATAGTTGCTTCCCCCAGCTTGTCTTCTTGGAATATCGAATTTTCGTGGAGGTTCGGAGGAGTGCTACCCCCAGTTCCAGCAATCCCCAGTGGTGTGGACGATGAATCTCCCACTGTAGCAGATTTCGTCTTTGAACGGGTACCTTAGAAAACTCCGGTGGTGGGCACCCACTTAGACGATAGTCTCTTAGTCATAGTGGCTGAAATCCTCGGGCTGGGAATATTTGTCTTCTTTTCTCTCCCATCGGCGGGGATTTTCTGAGCAGAGTTGTAGGAGACGACGGAAAGTGCCTCATCCTCTGAACATGGTTGTCACAGTCTTTGGAAGACGGACTGCCGGTCTTCTCGTATCGTCGCGTTATTGCAACAGCAGTTGACGATGACTTGGGTGCAGTGACGTCCGTGGGAGGACTCTTTGCACCCCGATGCACCTTCTCTTTCCTTACGTTTGTGGAGGATGGCCTCACGCAAGTCAGATGGGTCTGGATCGACCATGTTTGCTCCCTAGATTTTGGGAGACTTTTGGGAACCTCTCTGTCCGTTTGCCGACGGGGGCTGGACTCGAGTGGTTCTGTACAACTTCCTATCAGAGGCCCGCATAACAGTGTATGGGACGCTCGGATGGTCAGAGGTCGGATCAGCGGACCGAGCTTGCCAAGCTCGTGCTGCCCTAGACTTCTTCACTCTAGTGCGTGAGGGCACATAGTAGGAAGAGTCTGAGTGGTGCTGGAGAGAATCAGACATGTCTTCTTGGGAGCACAAGAGATCATGACCATAGGCGAGGCGGTCGAAGACAGAGCCGCGTGGAGTAGGCGTCATGCGGCCGGAATCAATAATCTTTATGCGGCTGGCCATCGTAGCCGTATAGGTCTTCTCCATGCGGCTGGAAATCCTGGCCGCATGAGTGTTCTCCATACGGCTGGAAATCCTTGCCGCATGAGTATTATGCCCTTGGTTAGCAGTCTCAGTCGCATGGTCATCATTCATGCGGCTGGCAATCTTGGCCGCATGAGTCTTCGTCTTACGGCTAGTGCCCTTGTTTGGTTTCTTCCTGGAGCACGTAGAATCACTCTTTGCCCCTGTAAGTCCAGCATCGTAGTGCTTTTCTCTGCCGGACTTGGGGACAGCAGAGTCCTCTATGGCTCAAAGTGGGGCCGCGCGAGAGTCGTCTTCGCCGTCTTGGGCAGTAGAGAGTACTCCGTCCAGAGCTTGGGGAGGAGCAAATGATTTTGGCCTCCATTCGCTGCGAGCTTTCTTTGTGCGGGTTCGCTTCTGGACCGGTCCAGTACTTCCCTCAGAGAGCATTTCTTCAAACGCCTGTTGGTCGAAACGGACAACCATCTTCTGTTGCATGGAGCCAAGTTTGGCTGCATCCGATTACAACACCAACTCCTCAGCCATAGAGAATTTTGTCCCCAGCAGAGTCGCCATCGTGTTTGCCATTGATTGTAAAAGAATAGAACAATTATCGGAGGACTGAACTTAGACTCACAATACAAACTCGCTTGTACAAAGAAAGCCTAGGGACGAAAACCTAGGTACAGCAATCTAAGTACAATTATTTATTTTAGATTCTGGGGGGTGACGGTAGAGGCTCGGAAAAGCGATGGCAGCTCTGCCTTACTCCTTGGACGATCGGGTGCAGCCTTAGTTCTGTAGAAGAAGTACTTGGCGTTGATGAAGAAATGCTCTCTTTATTCTCTCTGGATCCGAGGGGGGTATGCTCTCTCTCTCTCTCTCTGCTCGTCTCTGTCTATCTCTCTGTATATGTCTCCGTCTGTATCTGTCCTCTGTAAGGGAATGACACCTTGCTATTTATAAGAGTGGGGGCATCATTAGAGTTTTGCAATGATTGCCCATTCTCAAAAGTCGGCGGCTAAGGATCAATGAATCTGGGCCGCTCATCTTGAATATAATAGATCTGGGCAATTAATGTGATTGCATCAAATCTTTGTGGGTAATTAATGATGGTTGACATAAATCCCCATGATTTGTTATGCCAATCTCGAATTTCCAGCCACGTGTCATTGATTTGCTTGATTATAAATGATCTGATTTGATCCTAATATTTTATTGGGATTTGTTGATGGATTTCGGTTGATTTGATGCCACGTGTCCCATTATCATGCCACGTGTCTTAACCGCGAGCCACTTAGAAAATCTGAGCCGTATGAGGACTGCTCCCCATTGAGCCGTATAAGGCTGGCCACGTGTCAAGACTGCTTGGGAGTGGCCCCTAAACATTTGAACCGCATGGTGATGATCTGAGCCGTATGAGCGTAGGCGAGCCGCATGGAGATAGTCCTCATGAGCAGCATGGAGATAGTCCTCGCAAGCCGCATGGGATAGCCTCTGCTTGAGCCGCATGGGTGGCCTCTATCTGAGCCGCATGGAGTAGTTCTGCCTGAGCCGCATGGGTGGCCTCTGTCTGAGCCGCATGCGACTGTCCACGTGTCAAAGCCGCATAAAAGTCTTTAGGGTTTGGCGGATTGTGTCAGAGATATCCTTCGTTTCCCCAGGAGTCTGCCATTATGACAGAGTCATTATTGTATCTTTCTGTCATTGGTCAGAGTTGTCAGCCGTCAAGGCATTAAATGCAGAAAAGGTCAAAGGGGAGAGCTGTTGCGGGCCACGTGAAACTATTTGAGCCGCATAGACGCTTGAGCCGCATGAGCTCTCTGAGCCGCATAGGGCTCCCTTGCCGCATGGATCTTTCTTTATTCTTTTCCATACTTCTACAAAGACAGGACTGGAGATCCATAAAGATGGAACATTGAGATGTGGTGATCGTCTATATATACTAAATGGTGAGCTTCGACAAGAGTTGATGGCAGAGGCTCATAGTTCCATCTATTCTATTCATCCTGTAGGTACGAAGATGTTCCGAGACCTGAGACAACACTTCTGGTGGCATGGTTTGAAGAGGGAAATAGCCCGTTACGTGGCTAAGTACTTGGTATGTCAGCAAGTCAAGGCTGAACATCAGAGGTCAGCAGGATTGTTACAACCGCTTCCGATTCCTGAATAGAAGTAGGAGCACATCGTAATGGATTTTGTGAAGGGACTTCCAAAGAGTCCTAGTGGACGTGATACGGTTTGGGTAATTATTAACCGACTCGCCAAGTCTGCTCATTTCTTGTCGTTCAAAATTAGACAATCTACTAAGGTTCTGGCAGATATGTACATGAGGCATATTGTGAGGTTGTATGGTATACTAGTTAGCATTGTGTCAGACCGAGACTCGAGATTTACATCCCATTTCTGGAGAAGTATATAGGAGAGTTTAGGGACACATCTGAAGTTCAGCACGACTTATCATCCTCAAACTGATGACTAGTCAGAACGTACTATTCAGACGTTGGAAGATATGATGAGAGCTTGTATGTTAGATTTTAGAGGTTCTTGGGAAGATCACATGCACTTGGTAGAGTTTTTCTACAACAACAGCTATCAAGCGAGTATACAAATGGCTCTATTTGAAGAGTTGTATGGTAGGAAGTGTAGCTTGCCAGTTTGTTGGAATAACGTAGGAGAGCGTCAGATATTGGGACCAGAGCTGGTGGTCAGCACAGTTGAGAAGGTGCAGTTGATTCAGGGGCATCTTCGAGCAGCTAAAGACAGACAGAAGCAGTGGGTTGATCTCCATCGACGACCTCTTGAATTTAAGGAAGGCGATCATGCGTTCTTGAGGATATCACCAACTCGAGGCACTATTCGCTTTGGAAGGGGAGGCAAGTTGAGTCCTAGGTATATTGGACCATTTGATATATTGGAGCGTGTTGGCGAGGTTGCCTACAAATTAGTGTTGCCACCATCACTTGAGGGAGTCCATGATGTGTTTCACGTATCGCAGTTGAGACGACGTAGCAGATGAAGCCATACTCTAGATCATTCTGAGATAACAGTGGGGCCAAGCTTATCATATCAAGAGCAGCCTGTAGAAATTCTAGACAGGAGCATGATGGTTTTGAGGAGTCAGACAATTCCTTTGGTTCGTATGTTGTAGAAGCATCACTTGCCAGGAGAGTCCACCTGGGAGCGCGAAGATGACATACGCAACCATTTTCTCCATCTCTTCGAGGATCAAGGTACGGCTTGGCGTCCTTGACATTTTCTTTTAGCAATAATTATCTGATATTGTATATCCTGCTTTACTTTAATTTCGAGGACGAAATTTCTATTTAGTTTGGTAGAAGGTAAACTTTCCATATTTTTAGTGCTCAAATATTAATCAATTTGTGTATATATATATATATATATATATATATATATATATATATATATATATATATATATATATATATATATATATATATATATATATATATATACACATACATAATGGCTCTATGGGCGATTCTGAGCCGGTGGGCGTTGCTGCTCTCCGGCTGGCCGTTGCCGGCTACCCCTTTCTCGAGTAGCCCTCCCGGCGGTCCGGTAAGTCTCCGCCGTTATTCTATGGTTTTCTTTGGTCGTCCTTCCCAGCTTCGTGGTCCCACTCTTCGGTCGTCTTCTCCTTGCGGCTCCCCCGCAGGCAGCTCTGTCTGTGCAGACTGGCACCGCGGGCTCTCTGGACTCGATCGGGCCTCCCTCCGGAGGCGTGGCGTCCTCTGTGAAGCCTCCCGTGGCTGCCCCTTTGCTCATCCTGGTGCCTCTCTGGACGGCCGCCCAGCACATGGTCCGGTCGGATCCGATGTTCCCCATTTCTCCCCGGGCCACCTTTGGCTCCCTCTCCACTGGCTAGTTCCTCCCCGACCGACATGGCTTGGCTGTCTGTCGCTCTCCCATGAGACCTCCGCATGGCATCAGTGTTTCCTTCATACTCGTTGGTTCTCGAGCCCCCTTTTTCCTGCCCATCCGATCCCTGGACTAGTTCAAATTCGAACTCATTTTCATCCTTAGTCCCTGTGCGATCCTTATTTGGCGCAAGGCATCTAGCGCCTATCCCTCCAGCGCCTTCCGGTGATGCACACCCCCTGCGCTATCCAGTGGCACCCCCTTGTCGTACCATCCAGTGGCTCCACACCTCCCCGTCCTGACACATCTTGTGGCGCTCTCCCACCCCCCTCCCGTGCACCTTCCTATGGCGCTGCGGTACTTGCGCTTGCGCCACCCAGCCCAGCGCCCCCTCCTTTCTTAAGCCCTTGATTGGCGTCGGGTCTTCAGCGCTTTCCTCTTTCGTGCCCTCCGAGGTTCCCCCCTTTCATAAACCATCTTGGAGCCCCTCCGTGCGCCGATTGGCCAGCAACCCTGCGCTTCCCCCGGTGCCATCTTCCCTTGAGCACATCCGTGTGGATCCTTCTCTCTCCTTCGCTGATATTGCCAGGCATGCCCCCATGCCAAGATCTCTCTGTTCTTTCGTGACATCGAGCTTCTGAATTTCGTTTATCCCCCTATTACCGACGTTCATGATATTACTATCCCTTTCTCCCCCTTTGAAAATTTGTCCCTGGTAGTCAATTTCCCACATACTTTTATCATTAAATTCCCCTCTGGATCCCTAAAGTTATCGTGGGTCCGAAGTCATTTCCAGCTGGGGCATCACCAAAGTTTACATAATCTCCCCCATGGATCCCAAACTCATCCTTCTACACCTATCTTCTGATGCATATCAAATTTGGTCTGGTCAAGGGGCACCGGCAGGATCGACTCCCATAACTGGAGGATTGTGAAGTGGTCCCCAGATTTTAACACAAAAAAAGACTCGCCTATCGTCTTTGTATGGGTAACCTTCCCAAATATATCGCTCATTTGCTTCGTCCCTGATGCTATGAAATGGATCGCCAACTCATTTGGGACTTTCGTGGCCATGACAGAATAAACCCAAAACCTCACCCAAAGCCAACTACGCTAAGATCTGCATGAAGCTTGATATTTCGAAGGATCTTCCCACATCTATTCAAATCTCGCTTGGCAGCAAGATGCACACCCAACAAATCACCTATGATAATAATATCCGCTTTTACAAATACTGTCGGCTACGTGGTCACTCCACCGAGCTCTGCTTCAGAGCCTATCCTGAGCTAAATAAGATCGTCAATCGCAAGGATGGCAACACCAACACGAGAAGACAAAATCAAAACCCTACGATCCTTCCTCTACCAAACACCCATCTGCACTTCGAGGCAAGTGACAGTTACTCGAGTGGGTATAACCAAACCCAGAATATCGCTCATGCGCCCATCAAAAGAATTACCCCAAGCATAAAACTTACCAACAATTTTGACATCCTGAACACGACCTCAAATGATAACTATAATGAGGCAGATTCATCAGTCAACACCTCAGAAAATGGAAGAACCCCGAAAATAGAGGGAACCGTTCAAATAGTACCGGATATGTCGGACTGAACCTCAGAAATCGACAGTGACAAGATTATGGAGGTCCCTCCCATGCTCATGCCCAGGACTACCACTGACAACAATCTCATATCCCGGCCTCTCTCTTTCGGGGTAGCGGATAATATGGTAGCAGTAGTTGCTACAGATGCAGATGAAGATACAGGAGAGAAAGCCGAAGATAATCGAATTGATGAGCATCGGCTGATAGAGGATGTGGCCTCCGTGACCCCTGGAAGAGAGGAAGCCACCCACACCGAGGTGGATTATTCGGTCACTCCCAATATGGCGGTGGACAGATCTCCAAAATTACCAGAACACGATCAAGGGCCCGGAGACCTTCTAGTTATGGGGACCAATACTCCAAAAATGTTGGAGGGTAAGGTTGCTCTTTCATCCTCCATTAGAGAGGTTCTACATCCAATTTTGGACAGGGAGACCAAGAATAAGCTTTCGGCCTTTTTCGCCAAGGTCGTCGATACTTTCCCTGAAGGCGAGGATGTGAAAGAGTTTATCCTGTTGGCCTCCCTCGTATTTGACCCTAAATACCATCAGGATTTTCGGGAGAGGATCAAGAGAACGAATGCGGCTAGCATCCCTTCCTAACCTTCATCAAGTCTTTGTCAACTATGTTCAGGCGACGCGAGAGGCGAACACCCCCAACGTTCTCTTCGATCTCACAGTAAGAGGTAAAGTCATGTTGGTGCCTTTCTTTTTAGCCTAGCCCTCTAGGCCACGATCCCAGGGGATCCACCCCCACACTTGTAGGAGCAAGGGCTATCTCCCTACTCTATTATCCATTTTCTTTTCATTTTCAATGAAGGCTTCAGACACCACGGTTCTCGTGGGTTAAAAAATACTTTATATATATATATATATATATTGCCAAAGTAGGCTCCATGAAATAATTTAATATAGAATTTCTTCGATTCGGGTCCGTCCCAACAAACTGGACAACCCCGGCTTGAACCGATTACACCGATAGGCGCATACGGTCTACACGAAATAATTTAATATATAATTTCTTCGAGTCGGGGTCCGTCCCAACAAACTGGACCACCTCGGCTCAAACCTATTACACCGATAGGCGCATACGGTCTACCCCAACGTGTCGACTTATATATATATATATATATATATATATATATATATATATATATATATATAATAATTTTATATATATATATTAAATTATTTTATATATATATATATATATATATATATATATATAAAATATATATATATATATATTTTTATATATATATATATATACACACATACATACATACATACATACATATATATAGCCAAAGTAGGCTCCATAAAACAATTTAATATAGAATTTCTTCGAATCCCATCCCGACAAACTGGACCACCTCGGTTCGAACTGATTACACCGATAGGCGTATACGGTCTGCCCCGACATGTCGGCATTGATGGAATTCGAACTGGTCGCGTGTGTGCGACGAATTTGACCATATATATATATATATATATATATATATATATTTTCAACACCTTCCTCTCTTTCTCTCTAGCATCTCTATCTTCTTCACTCCCTAACATTTTCCATTTCTACCTATTCTCCTCTACTCACCATTTTCCTATCTCCTCATTCTTCTTCTTCACCTAGACAACTACCAAACCCGCTCCATCGGTGACGACGACGTCGACAGCGACGACATAGCCCTGTAGCAGCACTACTTGCTCGTGTCCTTCTTACAAACACAATGCACCCCTTCGCCAGGCTTCTCGACGTCTGTACGAGACATGTGAAGCTTCCGAAGCCACCGAGTTATTGACAATTATGAATCAGAATTCATCACGAGGTACACACATTTGAAGCATCTTAACTTTTTATCCTATCTTGTAATCCTAAATCCAAATACACCCATGTGTAGACAACCTAACCATAATTAAAACACATTAACTAGTTTCTATTAATTCAGTGTATATCCTAGTTAAATTCCAGTCAAAACCTGAGAAAAACCATAACTTTCTACTGAAATTTCAATTCACAATCCTGTGGTTTTTTTAGAAGTTTGAACGAGCATAACTTACTGCTCATTCAATAAAATGTAGTGCCACTTACACTCATGCACTCTGGGTTAACTTTTCTATAACCATGCTAAATTTTAGAACCTAAATCAACTTACAAACAGATCAAAACCAGAGCCAAAGTAGGCTCCATGAAATAATTTAATATAGAATTTCTTCGAATCGGGGCCCGTTCCGACAAAATGGACCACCCTGGCTCGAACCGATTACACCAATAGGCGCATACGGTCTACCCCGACATGTGGGCTTTGATGGAATTCGAACTGGTCGGGTGTGTACGGCAATTTTGACCCGTATCTGTCAAAAACCACTATAGCAAGGTTTTTTAGAAAATTGTAATTACTTTCTGTACGCTTGTCATGACGTAATGAAACTTGTGCCACTAGACGCATAATATTTGACTTGTCATATGACCCAAATTTCGTCTAATTTTGAAACCATTGACCAGATCGCCCCTTTGTGGGCATACAATTCGATTTAACAGGCGACTTTAAGATCGGCTCAACGAAATTCAATTCTGGACATACTATTGGTTTCGTATCGTCATTCTGGTCTTGTAGACTTATAACTTTTTGAATTTAGATAACTTAGATTCTGGCACATTTTTTGGTGCGAAATGGGCCCACTAGCAGACCTTGCTTTGACCTGAAAATACTATTTTTGCCCATGTGTCTAAATTGGACTTATGGGTAGTCTATTCTGGCTATTTTGATGATTCTGGACACACTGATGATGTTTGTTTCATCATCCGGAGTTGTCCATTCCGCTTCCACTTTTTGTGTTGCTTCTGATTTGATGAGTTCGCTACCCGAACGTCGTCTTAACTCTTCTCGGACCCGAGGCAAATATACCTTGCTATTATTACCATATATTTACATTTATTGTAGCATTTTACTTGTTTGTTACACTTTGCTTTAGTACTATGATATACACAGAACGTCCAAGCTAGACTTGGGTGCAATTGACGGAGTTCGTCATTCACTTGCTTTTTATTTTTTTATGCATGTTGACTTAGTTGCCAGACGACTATCCTATATTAGTGGATTATTATCATATCTCCTTTGGCTGTGACACACACATGATACGGATATAAGATTCATGTTAGGGGCACAAACTATCGTACTCGACTGGCTATCGGTACGTATGGGACGTGTAACAGTTAGAAATGCAACTGCTTTGATTTAGTATTTTAGAGAATCAAGCAGTTACAAGCTGGACATATTGTGTATACGACTTGGTCAGTGTGGAGATCGAGGGAGAGAACATTCACTAGACGTATTGGCTACCCAAATCGGTAAACCTTAGTATCCTGAGGGAAGTATGCGTTGATGACTCCAATTTACAGATATCCTCTAATGATCGCCGATCGTTATGGAAGTTTATATATTATTGTTGGATAGTATATGTATACCACTAGCCCCGAGCAACGTGGATTATCTATTTCAGCCTACACTTGTCCATGCATTTGCACTTAGGAGGCTAGAAAACCCTTGTGCATATATTTATATTTCAATATTTATAGCATGTTGTTTGTATCTTGTTACATCCCACTGAGGGCCTGGTTTCCTTTCAAACTCGGACGAATAAAAGTACCCTTAAGTATATGGATCGGGACCCGACTCTGCATTTTTAGATGATGAGGTCTTGCCTTCAGAGTTTCCATGATCTTCTTGTAGATGGATTACTTATTTCTTACACTTCATTTTCATCTCATGATGTACTGGACTATTTTCTGCTTTCAGTTAATAATGGTTATTTGTAGTAGATTTGTTTTCACCCAACTATTAGCACTTTCATATCATCATTTCCTACAGTTTATATATATTCTCGATGTTACCTGCTTAGTTGATATTCTTATGTTGTGGATGTTATCAATAATTTAGATATGCGACCCATGGTTATGCTATATAAGCTGGAGCTCAAATACAACACATGTGTCATAGGTTCTATATATTGGAGTAGCTTACGTTAGCATACCAGCTAGCATAGTCACGTGTTAGTCCTAGGTACTTTGGGACTGGGGCATGACAGAAATCACCCTTGACAAAATAATTCACAAATCCATAATACTCTAATTTTGTCCATGCATAACTATGCTCCCCTGTAAACCACTCGAACTTTTTGTACTTCTGCCTCGGAGCCTGCTTCAGATAATACAAACACTTCTTCAACCAACAGACTAAATATAACTCGCCCTACTCACATAATCTCTCTGGATGCTCCATGTATAATTCATCTTCTAAATTACAGTGGAGAAATGCCATCTTCATGTCTATCTGCTCAACCTCTAAGTCGAAACTGGCTGCTAATAGTAGCACCAACAGAATATATAACAACTTGATAACGAACAAACAAATCTCATCAAAATAGACGCCCTTCTGCTGACTATAGCCTTTACTAATGCCACTTTGTATCGAGGGTGAGTAACATCATCTGTCTGCTTTACCCAAAACTATCGATTTTTTAAAGCTTTCTTATTCTTTGGCAACCGTACCATCTCATAAGTGGAGTTTGCATATAAGAAATTCATCTCCTCCTATGTGGCCTGCATCCACTCATGCATGTACTTTATCTTATACCTCTATGAAGCTTTCGGGCTCTCCTTTGTCAATCAACGGCACATACTCATCTGGTGGGTACCTCATGGATGGTCGATGCTCTCTCATAATCCTTCTCAATGGAACCTCTGGTGATGGTTGTATCGTCAATCTCAATTTCTTTAGGAACTGCCTCCTTGGCATGCTCATACTCTTGAAGGTCACCCTGACCATCATCACCAGGATGATGACCATGGTTGGGAGCATCTCCACATACTAGCTCTCCTATAATTAGATTCTCTGTAGTGCCATCTGAAAATTGTTCGAAATTTGATGACTCTAACTCAGGCAACTCCTCAGTCTGAAATGACATCTCGAAATCCTGAGTGTTGATTATGGTCTGATCTTCGACGAATATCATGTCCCTACTTCTATAGAGCTTTCTTTCCACCGGATCGTATAGTCTATGGCCAAACTTATCCTGACCATAGCCGACAAAAATGTATTGTCTCGTCTTTGACTCAAGTTTTGATCTTTCATCCTTCAGTACATACACGAAGGCCTTACAACCAAACACTTGAAGGTGACTATATGACGGCTCATTGTCTTACCATAATCTATCAGCACATCACCCTACAAAGGAGCACTAGGAAATAAATTAATAATATAAGCAATAGTATTGAGAGCCTCACCCCAATAACTGTCTGGCAATTTTGCTTCTGACAGCAAAGATCGTACCATATCCATCAGTTTCTTGTTCATATGCTCCACTACACCATTAAATTGAGGTATCTTTGGTAGAGTCTTCTAGTGTTGAATTCGTTGCGCTTTTCACTAAGCATCAAAAGGACCCAAGTACTCGCAGCTATTGTCGGACCGATAACGTTTCAACTTCTTATCCATCTTCCTTCAACAGAGGCCTGAAACTCTTTAAAAGTAGGTAACATCTGATCTTTGATCTTTATAACATAGACCCAAACTTTTCTTGAATAATCATCAACAAAATTTACAAAATAATAAGCACCACCAATAGATTTTACCTTCATTGGATCGCGGACATCCGAGTGAACTAACTCGAGCAACATCGGCTTCCTTGAAGATTGGTGACTTTGGAATACTATATTTTCCTTTCCAGCCAAACAGTACGTGCACTTCGTCAATTTTGTAGAGTTAAGCCACGGAATCATTTTTTTAAACAAGTAGCTCATTTTATTCTCGCTGATCTGGCTAAGCCACCTGTGCTACAACTCGGTAGACGCATCACTAAATACATTTATCTCATGTGCCCCATGTGCACTCCCTTCCATATAATAAGACTAGACTTCTTGCTTCATCTGGCAATCACCTTTGAAATCTTGGAAAACTTCCACTGACAGTTCCAAAAAGATTAAAAAATCACTTATCATCCAACATCCAACCAACACTAGGTTGAAACGGATATTAGGAACATGATGAACACCTTTGAAAATAAGAGTTACAGTAGTTTTTGTCCTCAAATGTATATCTCCGACAGTAATAACTTTTGACACATCTCTGTTGTCCATCTTCAACACTCTGCAGTCTTTTGTATAAGTAGCAAACAATGTTATGTTGTAAGATATGTGTACTGAATTCCCTGAGTCTACCAACCAATAATTGTCATCATAGGTGTGGTTCATGACTACATCATCACTTACAATAATCATATCGTCTCTATATGCTGAGGCGGCTGTTGTTAGGCTCTCACTCTGCTTCCCCTTATTGTCCTTCTTCTCTTTCTTTCAAGCAAAACAATTTTGCTTGATGTATCCCAATTCTACAATGGTAGCACTCGGAGTCCTCGTACTGACCCTTGGACTTGCCTCTGCTCTTGTCTCTACCATCGACCAGACCCTTATTTTTACTTCCACTACGGCTCTTTGAAACAAGTACCTCTGAATAAGATGTATATGAAATATCCTAAGATTTCCTCCGCAGACTAATTACACCTGCTAGAACCGAAGCGATCATGGACACTCGTAGGGTCTCCCACTTGTCTGGCAACATACAAAGAATTTTGCCATATTCTCTGAACTTCATAGTCGAACTTCACTCTCATAGAGGATAACTGGTCAACCACGTCATGAAACTCACTCAGGTGATCCGTAATAGACGTACCATCCATGTACCTCAGACCCATCATTTGTCGGATCAGGAACAACTTGTTTATCTCGGTCTTCTTCACATACAAGGATTCCAGCTTCTTTTAAAGTGTTCTTGCATGCTCAATATTGGCGATGTGATTGTATATATTTTATTAACAAATTGCTTATTATAAACGAGCACATGTATATGCTTGAATTTTTGATCCTCATTGTATTTCTTACTGGACTTCTTGGAAGAAAATACTAGAATATGCAGCTTCTTAACGAACAAAAATCCTTCATCTTGCTTTACCAGTATTGGTAATTTGAACCATTTAGATTTACCGTTTCGTGTCATTCTCTTCTCCTTGGCTTGACTGTCTACTCTAACACCTGATAGTTTGAACCCAAAGCTCTAATACCACTCTGTTGGTAATGAAGGGTAAAAACCAAAAATACTACGAGAGAAACAAAGAAAAATGCATTAAACCAAATCTCCAATCTCACATAAAAGCCCAAACGCAAAAACAGAAATGTTTTTGACATACAAAATTCTTGCGAAAAAAACCACGGGACAATCGGAGTCTAACTTTGGAAAAGCATTCACTAATGAACTAGAGAAATACACCATATATAAACTTTTTCATCGATCCAACCGGATAAACACAACTACTGGACAATGAAAACGGATTATAGACTTCCAAAGAACAAGAGAGAACGAAAAATTTTATTGGAAACAATCTTACGTTTAATGTAGCTGGCAATCTCTTTTCTCCCTTCTAGAAGTTATAAAACCAAAATTAGGTTGCTTCTTGCATGGATTAGGGTTAGAAAAGACCTATATATATCCCGCTCAATCCCGCAACATATTTGGACCGCTCGGACGATCCAACGGTATAGAAAATGTTGGTTTTTGTTGCTTATGTAGAAACACCAATATGATTCAAGAAAGTGTTCCTTCATTTTAGTCCCACATAGGAAAGGAGAAAAGTTCTCATTTGCATATAATGCTTTACCCTCCTTATTGGGTAAGTGAATTTTGTGGGGGATAGGCTACATCCCATCCAACCCGCGAGCGGGTGCGTTATTTAATACGCATGTTTGATGCGTTTATTTGTCGCGCACTTAGCACTTTGAAAGCTTGTGCGCTGCGGACCGGACCAAGGGTATTAAGGTAACTTTTTAACTCATTTTTAATTTATTTGTTTTAATTTTTGGATCGTTTTGGTTTGGTTGCCTGGTCTTCCGTAGACTTGCTATCACGTAATCCCGTTACGGGATTTGTGGATCGCAAAAGATTTTTTGGGACACGAACGGTATTCCAGAGAGATGTTAAAAAACAAAACAATTTATATATTTTGATATGAACAGAATCTTCTCTCTCTCTCTCTCTCTCTCTCTCTCTCTCTCTCTTTCGTTCGAAAATCTGTTCGCGCAGAAAAGAAAACACAACCAGAACCTTTCTCCTTTGTTCAACTCCTCCTTCGTCTAACTCCTCCTCCAAGAAAAGGCTGAGATCGTTCGCGGGATTCACTACTGGATGTACGGTGCTGTGGATCGAAAGGGATTCGTTGTATCTCGGGGATAGTTTGCCTGAAACCCGTTGCATTGTTCTGGAGGCAAAATTCTATTCTAAGGACAGCGTTATAACGTGCCTCGAATCCATACTCTTTAATTATTGTTCTTAGTTTTAATCTTCTGAATTGCATGTGTTAGGAATTTTGTCCAACAATCTTAGAATAAAATTTTCTGTAGGTTTTGTTTACCTTCTGTTTGTTGAATTCCTAAGCATTATGAATACCATAGTAGATGAATTCTCGTCCAACATTCACAACTCCTCCAAATCGGAGAAGTTTGATGGTCAGAATTTTAAATAGGGGCAGCACAGGGTGACAAACCGATAAACCTGCCTGAATCTGTCTAAGGTTCTCAAAGAACCTGAAACACTGACCTGTTTACACGAACCTGCCAGGACCTACGAATTAGAATCATACAATGAGACATTTTATCTGTCATGAAAAAAATCCTTAGTTGTCTATCTGACATATTGTATGATATCTATTGCATGGCTACCACTTCCAAAGAGCTTTGGGAAGCCCTCGATAAGAAATACTCTAATAAAGGAGCAGGTTCTGAGGTTTACATAGTAGACAGGTTTTTAGAGTTTAAAATGATTGATGAGAAGTCAGTTGTTGAACATACTAACAGCCTACAAACAATTATTCATAGGATGTCTCAAAAAGACATGCCACTTGCTAATAAGTTTTTGATTACTGCCTTTATAAATAAACTGCCTCCTTCTTGGAAATCCTTCGGCTTAAAACTGAAACACAATAAGGAACCCATGTCCTTAGATGAATTGTTCTTTCTCTCCGCATTGAGGAAGAGAGTAGAACTAGGGACAAGAAACATCTTAGTAATGAATTCGAGGCAAAGTTACATACAGCTGAATCCAAGGGAAATCCTAACGGCCAATCCTATCAACAGAGGAACAACCCCAGAGCAGGAACCATGCAAAGAAATAGTTCCTTAAACCAAAACCTGTTAATGGAAAAGATAACGGGGCAAAGCGAGAATGCTACAATTGTGGTAGGCCTAGCCACTTTGCTAGGTAGTGTCGCCATAGGAAGAAGGGTTAGGGATTTCAGAATCCTGATCGTCGAACTCCTGCTACAGACGCTCCTGTTATTCCTCAGGCTCACATTGTCATAGCTGGGACCGAATCTATCGGTACCAATAATCATAGGTTTGTAGCTGTATATCTGGTTTTGAGACCTCTTATCAGCCTACTGATTGGTGGATTGTTATAGGGGCGAATGTCCATATATGTCCTAATATTGATTCATTTTCCTCCTACCGACAGGTTGAGAAAGGCGAATTAGTAGCTATGGAAAACTCAAGTGCTGTCAGAGTGCTTGGAAAGGGAAGAGTGAATCTCAAGTTGTCTTCGGACAAGATTCTCCCTTTGCATAATGTGTAGCACGTACCATACGTCAACAAAAATCTTATTTCCGTCTATTTGCTAAATTAGCATGGCTACAAACTTGTTTTTGCGTCTGACAGAGTTGTAATCTCCCTAGACGGGAATTTTATTGGAAAAGGCTATGTTAGTGGGAGTCTGCTTAAACTTTATGTTGACATGCCTTGCAGCACTTTGAATTCTAGTTTAAATAATATTGATTCTACTTATGTCTCTGTTTTAAATGCAATAATTATAACCCCCAAATCCTGATTTAAATTCGTTTCTCCAAAACTAGTTAGCTTTATTAAGTTAATTAAGAGTATGATTTTCAAATAAGCTTTTATTTAGGAGAATGGAATTAGTTACTATTAATAGCTATAGGAATTCTAATATTCTTATTAGGTCGACCAAGTTCAGCTATTCGTCTCCTCTTTGTCTCAGCCTTATATAAAGTATTGGGTCACCATCAGCTGCGAGCTTTAGGTATAGAAAGGTGGATTTGTTAATTAGTATTTAAAAGGTTCTAGATTTAGGACTAAGTAGTATATTATTATTGAGATGGTTAGCCAATTTACTTCTAGAAATTTTTAAAGTTAGTTAAAGGTTCAACCTAGTTAATTAAATAGTCCAGATTAATTATCTTGGGCCTATGGCTTGGGACAAAGCCTATAAATATCCTATTTTCCCTATTTATTTTATCTATGTCCAAATCCATTTTTCTCTTCACATCCAAGCCCAAAACTCAAGCCCATAAACCCATTCCTATTAAGTAACTCCCAACCTCTTACATTCCGTAACTTCCAACCTCTTACATTCTTAACTCTCAACCTCTTATATTTCGTAACTCCCAATATTTTACACTCCGTAACTTCCAACCTCTTACATTCCGTGATTACTCCTAACATTTCCCATTCCGTAATCCCCGATCCTTCACATTCGTAACTTTCCTTCATTTATCTATAAAAAGAGAAATGTTGAGACAAAACTTAAGCATTACCATCTTCTTCCTTTGGAGCAATCCAGCGACCCGAGCCATCGGAGCCGCACCGATGAGATGAGCTTCGTCGACAACTGACGAACCACCTTCTTCTTCTTTCTCGGAAAGAACTAAACTCTAGCCTTAGTATAGTTTAAATCCAAGCAGATCCCTCATGCTAACATCAAACCAACCTTGGCCTAGTTGTCACCTGACCGGCCCTAGGATCCAATCCTGACAGACCCTAGTTCGAGCCCTCCCTCTTGCATGTTTTTCTATATAGGTATATATAATGTTTAGTATGAAATATAAAATATTGGGTTCTGTTTCTAACACAGAACCAAATCTGACCTATTGGTCAGAGTAGCTGTGTTAAGACCCTGTCCAAGAAGCCTGAGCTCGAGCCCCTAGCTCTGTGTTTTTGTATATATATATATATATATATATATATATATATATATATATATATATATATATATATATATATACACACACACAGACACAGACACACACACAGACACACACACACATATATATATATGTGTGTGTGTGTGTGTGTGTGTGTGTGTGTGTGTGTGTGTGTGTGTCTGTGTGTGTGTGTGTGTGTGTGTGTGTGTGTGTGTGTACTGTTAATAATACAGAAATTATATTATTTTATCATATGTTCTGTATTTTGTATATTTTTTTATCAATGCTTTTATACTGTGTAAAATTTATGTGAAATGCTAATGGATAGTAGTTTTAATTGTAGTATTCATTTATGATTTCTGCAGAATTATTTATTTATTAGATATATTATTTAGTAATTAAAAACAGTAATTAGAAAATTGTGAAAACTGTGTATTTAATTTTTAATGCATGTTTAGTACTGTTAAAAAATGTTGGAAAAATGCTGGTAATTAGTGTTTTCGTATGTAGTATTTATTTATAAATTTATCAGCATTAAATATTATTATTTATATTGTATATTAATTAAAAATGGAAAGTACTATTTAATGTATTTTATGTATATTGATTTTTAGGAAATATTAAACAGTGATGTAAAATTAAATAAAATTCAGAATCAAATACTAGATTTTCTGCAGATCATTTTTATCTATTTATAGGTTAATTTTAGATTAGTTTTGATATGTTGAAAATTAGTTTATGTTAATAATTAATTATAAATAATTGTTTTTAGAATAGTTTCTGATCCAAATAATTTTATAAATAGTAATTTCTGTCCAAAAATTCTACAAACTTATACCTTCATTATTTTGCCTAATTTGACCATTGAAAAATAGTAGCATGTTAGTTTGAGACCTCTAACTATTTAAAAGAACGTTGTCAGACCCCTTTTCATAAATACTTTATTTGTTTAATAATTAAAATAAAATATTTTTAATTACTATTAATTTTTTGTAAAATATAAGTAATCCGTGACTTGTAATTTTAACTTAGTAAAACCTAATTTTGATGTGTAATAAATATTGTGTTAGTCTTAATGTTCAATGTTAGGACTAGTGTGCTATGACGGCAAGACCCATGTCTAGCACAACTTGATCCCGTAAGTAAGCACAACACATAGATAGTACTTTACCTTTAAACTAAGCAACATTATACCTTGTTATAGCTTGAGGACTTTGGACATCAACATTTAACGTCAATCTTTTCGGTAAAACAAGGCAAGTACACTACAACATGTAAAACTGTACATGATATGATTTGCATGCTTCTGTTACCAATTGTATCTTATTTTTATTGTATGTTGGCTTTAAATTCCAAGATTGCAAGTATAACATATTTCTCATGCAACAAGCCTCTTTAACAAGAACTGTATCACATATTGCAAGTTGTACACATTACCGACACTGGGAAGGAAAAAATGTCAAGTTAATACGTGATCAAAGCACGTAGTTGTTTGCCATTGATTATAAAAGAACAGAACAATTTTATGGGAGGACTGGACTTTTACTTCACAACACAAACTCGCTTGTACAAAGAAAGCCTAGGGATGAAAACCTAGGTACAGCAATCTAAGTACAATTGTTTAATTTTTCTGGGGAGTGACAGTAGAGGCTCGGGAGAGTGCTATCAACTCTGCCTTACTCCTTGGACGATCGGACGTAGCCTTGGCTCCGATGAAGAAATGCTCTCGGGATGTGTGGGGAGATTCTTCTGTGCTCCGCCGCTCTCTTTGTGCCTGTCTCTCTCCTCTTCGTCCTCTTTTCTGCAAGGGAATGGCACCTTGCTATTTATAGGAGTGGAGTGCGATAAGTAGGGTTTGCAATGATTTCTTCTTGAAAAGTGGGTGGTTAGGAATTGGTTACGATTTGCCTTGATCTTGTTTGTTGAAAATTAATCTGGGCCGTCAATATTGATTGTAACAAATCTGGACAGTTAATGTTGATTGCACCAAATCTGTATGGGCAATTAATGTTGATTGCAACAAATCTGCATGGGCAGTTAATGTTGATTGCAACAAATCTGCATCGTGATGATTTGTTGATATCAGCAAATCTGAGTGAATAAATCTTGGTCAATCTCCTACCACGTGTCCCAACTGCCTGTTATGTCGATTGCCATAAATCTAGATTGTTGGGATTTGATCAACTCCTACCACGTGTCCCAACTGCTGCGAGCCGCATGGAGGACTGTCATAGTTGGGCCGCATGAGTGTGGCCTCGTGCCAGAGCCGCATAAGGGTGGCCTTATCTGAACCGCATGGAAGTCCTTTAATTCGAACCGCATGAGGGTGGTCCCCATGATCCGAGCCGCATGGGAGTAGCAGCCGCATGGGGGTAGCCCCCAACCGAACCGCATAAGGGTGGCCACGTGTCAGAGCCGCATGGGTGTGGCTTCCCAAAATCGGAGCCGCATGGGAGTAGCAGCCGCATGAGAGTGGCTGCCGCATGAAGGATGGTAGCCGCATAGGGAGCTTCGAAATTGGTAGATTATGCCAGCTATAACGTTTTTCTACGTTTCTCTAGGAGCGCGCCATTATGTCAGAGTCATCATTACAGCTTTATGTCAAAGCTGTCAATTCACCTTTATGTCAGAGCTGCCGTATTATGTCAGAGCATTAAATGAGGCTGCTGCTTGATGGCCAGCTGTAGAGGCGAACCGCATAGGGCCACGTGGCTTTTACCCGAGCCGCATGAAGCTATTGGGGATTTCTGAGCCGCATGAGGCTCTGAAGGACTTTTGAGCCGCATGAAGCTCTAAAGGACTCTTGAGCCGCATAAAGCTTTTAAGAGATTCTTTGAACCGCATGAGACTCCCTCTGTTTTGGGCCGCATGGACTTTTCTATTCTTTTTCATGCTTCTACAAGACCCCCTTCAAAGTTTTCAATTTGTAAAATTGAAATACTTTGAATAAGAAGCATGGCTATATCCACCGAAGCTCTTCTGGCCGTATAGGATGTTCTGGCCGCATGGAATTCCTAGCCGCATGGACTTCCTATCTGCATGGACTGCCTGCTCGCATGGAGTTCTCTAGCCGCATGGACCGCTCTGGCCGCTTGGGCCGCTCTAGCCGCATACTGTCCTTTCTGCTACGTAGGCATCCCACTAATTGCTCTTGATTCGTTTTTGATTTAGAGCCGTCTTTTGGGGGAATCCCAAGAGTCGGTTTATTAAATATTTGGATCTTTTCCTCGATGAATCTCCTGCATGAGAGGGGATGAAATCCCAAGAGTCAGTTTTGTCTGCAGCGCATAATCCGAAGCGTTCATCGGTCTACGTGCCCCCTTTTGTTCGCCTATAAATAAGGATAATTTTTAGAGAGAAACTCTGTACTCTCTTCTCTAATTCAAGCTTTTCTTGCCCTAGCTGTCGTCCTCTTCTTCTTCTTCGATCATCGATGGCCCCCAAGACTTCCAAGGCTACGGCGAAGGGTAAGGGAGTGGCGTCTACGTCGACTGTGATGCCTGAAGTTCATTCCGACATTCACCTCGCCATTGTTGGTAAGGATTTTGGAAGAAGTTGCATGAACTCAGAACCTAACCATCATGGCTATATCGCATATTTTATGCGCGGGCCTTCTTCATCTTCATTGAACTGTTTAAATTGTATGTGCCGCATGTACGTCCTATGTCTGAGCCGCATGAGGGTATACCCCATGTCTGAGCCACATGAAAGTCGTATAGTGGACGCATAAGCACTTTGCAAACTGACCCACATAAGGACCCGTCGAACAGAACCGCATAAGTCCCTTTGAACTGAGCCGCATGAAGCCCCATCAAACAGGACCGCATAAGCCCCCCTTTGAACTGTGCCACATAAGGTCTCTTCGATCAGGACCGCATAAACTCCTTTGCACTGGGCCGCATGAAGTTCTTTAAAAAGAACCGCATATGAACCCATCAAAATAGAGCCGCATGAGCTCCGTTAAAACTGGGCCGCATAAGGACCCACCAAAACAGAACCGCATGAACTCCATTAAATGTCTTCTGTCCATCTCCTGACTTTTGTTCCTTTTATCTTTGATTATTGCAGCCTCCATGCCGAAGGCTGAGATCATGGTGAAGGAAGAGATGTTGCCTCCTTTCGTCAAACAGGAGTTATTGTTCGTTAAAGAGGAGGTAATACCAAACATGGAGGCGCAAAAAGAAGAGCTGGCGCCCATCGGGGAGGAGAACAAGCCCAATATTGGAGCTGCTGTAAAGGAGGAGCCCCAGTCTGAGGGTAATAGTACTGGGAGTTCTGATCTTCCTGCTCCGGACAAGAATCTTAATCCAATAGATCCTTCATATGCAAAATGGTTGAGGAAATGGTATATGCGTCGTCGCAACTAGGATTCGTGGGTTTCCATAAATGTCCGTATTTTGTCTCGATATTTCTGTCTGTCTTTAGCTGTAGTTCATGTTTCGCTTCTTTCGGACGTCAATGTGGTCTTTTTCTTTTTTTGTCCGAATGAAGCGATAGAGAACTTTTTTGGCTTGCTCATGAAATGTAGTCATATGAATGTAACTGATTTTGAATAAACAGAATACATTCGCTTCCTTCTTTGCTTGTAGTAGTTGCCCTAATGGGGAACTTTTTGTGGACCTATTATCCTTGGCGTACCCTAGTTTTGGATACGGATAATAGGACGAGAGAGAACCTACATACTTACTCAGAGGTAATGAGGACGTGGTAAATATGAGGGTTTCTTCAATGGAGCCTTCCTACTCAGAGGTAACTTGGACATGGCAGGAGTGGGCTCCATGAAGGGTACATAGAACAACTCAGAGGTAATGAGGACGTGGAAGTTCTACATGAGGGGTGGTTTATTTTTTATGGAAGTGAAAATAACTCAGAGGTAACATCGACGTGGTTGTTTCAGGAAATTTGTGGATCTGTTACCCTTTTTATGCACTGAAAGTGCGGGTATTGGATCATGAGGAGGGAGCTCTTTTAGGAAGAAAGTTCAGAGGTTTGATCATACATGACTTACTACCTAGAAGATGCGATATAGATTCATCTGGAGTGATCATAGTGTAAGTTCAGCGGTACCTGCGGGTACATAACTCAACAATTTGGGAGATTTGGATTCAGAGTGTAAGTTCAGCGGTACCAGCGGGTACATAACTCAACAATCTGGAAGATTTGGAGTCAGAGTGTAAGTTCAACGGTACCAGAGGGTACATAACTCAATAATCTGGAAGATTTTGAGGATGTCGTTTCAGACATAATACTTCTTCAGGAACTTGCCGTTGATGGACAACATGAGCAAGTCTCCGTTTTATTTTGCGAGGCGGTAAGCACCATTGGAGAATACAACCTCGATGATGAACGGGCCTTCCCACTTTGGTCGGAACTTGCCGGCGGTTTTGTGAGTCATAACCATCGGCCTTCGAATTGCCAAAACGAGATCGCCCACTTGGAATATTCTGAGTTTAACCTTCTTGTTGAAAGCTCCCGAGATACGTGCTTGGTACAGCTCAATTCTTTATTGAGATAACATGTGTTTCTCGTCTAGAGCCTCCAACTCTTGTAACCAGCGGTGGTGATTATCATCCGTCGTCAATCGGTAGGTAAAGGCGACACGGAGCGAGGGGATTTGAGTCTCCAGTGGGAGAACTGTCTCACTCCCATATACCAGAGAGAATGGTGTGTTCTCGGTGGCCGTCCGTACTGTAGTACGGTACGCCCATAAGCATTTGCCAAGCTTCTCATTCCAGTCATATTTGTTGGAAGACACGAACTTCTTGAGCAGCTTGATTATAGTTTTATTGAATGCTTCTGCCAACCCATTTGCTGCCGGATTGTACGGTATTGAAGTAATATTCTGGATTCGGTGTTTGTCACAAAATCGATAGAAGGCGTGGCTTGCGAACTGTGGACCATTGTCGTGGATGATCCTTTGGGGTAGTCCATAGCGGTAGATCACGTAATGTTTGAGGAAGCTGATCACGTTTGATGTCTTCACTTCTGCACGCGGAACAACTTTCGCCCATTTGGAGAAGTAATCTGTGATTGCGAGTATGAAGCGGTGTCCTCTGGATGAAGATGGAGTGATCGGACCAATGATGTCCATTCCCCATGCTTCAAAGGGCCAGGATGCCATCGTTGGATGTAGAAACTCGGATGGCTGGTAGATGAAATCTGCGTGGACTTGATAGGCTTTGTACTTTCTTGCATAGTCTATCGCATCTGCAACAATCGTGGGCCAGAAATAGCCCATTCGACGAAGGCGGTCTTGCAATTTTGGGCCAGGCTGATGGACACCGCAGACGCCGTCGTGAGCTTCGCGTACAGCTTCTTTGGCTTCTGTATTTGACAGACACCGAAGCAGTAATCCATCGTATGATCGCCGACACAGTATTTTTGTCTCTGTATCGTAAAAGAATCTGAGGGACCGTCTTTTGATAGAAGTGGCTTCCTTCGGATTCTCTGGCAGGATGTCGTAGACTACGAAGTCGATGAATGGTTGTCTCCAGTCTGGTGCTTCGTCGACTGTCAGAGCGGAGTAACTCTCAACACATTTAATATTATTCTTGGAACAGACCAATTCATGGCCTATTATGTCAACCAGATGATGAGCATGATTCGGTATTGCTAGGGAAGCGGCCAGGCCTGCTAGGGCATCGACCTCAATATTCTGGAGTCTGGAAACATGTTCTATGAAGAATCCTTCCAAGGACGAGATGATATCGATCGCTATTTGGTGATAAGGGATCATATCTTCATGGCGAACCTCGTATGAACCCCGGATCTGATTGACGGTTAACTGCGAATTGCCGTATGCTTCAAGATACGCTACCCCCAGCTCCTTTGCAAGTCGGAGGCCAATGACCAAAGCGTTGTACTCGGCCATGTTGTTTGAACAGGGCTCTGTGAGGGAGTAAGCCCGATTGATCACCAGCCCGGAGGGAGAAATCAGCACCACTCCGACTCCAGCGACGATGTTGCCCTTGGGCCCAATTCTCGAAGCGCCGTCGAAGAATATTCTCCAGATGGTATCGTGGGAGACCTTATTTGAATTGGCGACTTCGTCTGGTATCTCTTCGTCTATTCTGGTTGATTCCGAACCTGGATGAGCTGCTAGAAAGTCCGCCAGAGCTTGACCTTTAACAGCCTTCTGCGGGACGAAGATCATGTGGTAGAGAGACAATAATATCGCCCAGGTAGCGAGGCGACAGCTGAGTGCCCCTGGTTTGGTCATGAGGACCCTGAGAGGGTTGACTTATGATACGACATGGATGGTTTGTCCCGTGACGTAGTGTCACATCTTCTGAATGGCGAACACCAGAGCAAGACACTCCTTCTCCACAGCAGTGTATCGATGTTCAAGCCCCATCATCATTCGGCTGAGGTAGTATATAGCTTGCTCATGGCCTGTATCGTTATTTTGTGCTAGCAGAGCACCGAGAGAATGTTCCATTGCTCGTGCATAGAGCAAGAATGGCCTTCCAGCAACCAGGGCTACCAGGACTGGAGGGTTTGACAGATATTCTCTGATGCTGTCGAAGGTGTGCTGGCATTCCTTATCCCATATGAATGAAACGCCCTTCTTCATGAGGTGGGTGAATAGTTGACATCGCCCGGATAGGTTAGAGATGAACCTCCTGACGTAAGCTAGCCTCCCTTAAAGGCCTCGGAGTTCACGAAGATTTCTCGAGGGACCCATCTCCATGATTGCCTTCATTTTTTTGAGGTCTATGTGGATACCCTGGGAAGTGATGATGAAACCGAGGAACTTCCCGCTGGATACGCCCAAGAAGGATTTTGTGGGATTTATCTTCAAATTGTGCGCTCGTATCAGGTTGAACACTGTCCTCAGATCATGCAGATGATCTTCCTTAGAGCGGCTCTTGACGGCGATGTCATCGACGTAGCATTCCACTGTATTGCGCAAGTGGTTTCTAAAGATGACGCTCATAGCTCTTTGATAGGTGGCGCCAGCATTCTTTAAACCGAAAGGCATGACTGTGTAGCAGTATGTGCCAATTGGTGTTCGGAATGATGTATGCTTTTCGTCATCAGGGAACATCTTGATTTGGTTATACCCCGAGAAACCATCCATAAATGACATACGCTCGAAGCCGTAAGTGTTGTCAATCATGATGTCTGTGATAGGGAGGGGGAACTCATCCTTAGGACATGCCTCATTCAGGTTTCGGAAGTCGATGCAGATTCGGATCTTCCCGTTCTTTTGAGGACTACTACTATATTAGCTACCCAGTCTGGATGTTGTTCCTCGCGGATGAAGCTGCTAGCTATCAGTTTATTGACCTCAGCTTCAATGGCATTCATGATGTCAGGGCGAAATCGTCGTTGCTGTTGCTTGACCGATTTTGCGTCCGGACGAATGTTGAGTTTGTGAAGTGCAACCTCGGGGTTCAGTCCTGGCATGTCTTCGTAGCTCCAGGCGAACACGTCGATGTATTCTCTGACGAGTTGCAGTAGCGATTCCCCATCTTCGTCTGTCAGATTCTTACTGATGAAGATGGGCTCTAGAGAGGACTCATCATCGAGATCAACTTGTACAACCTTATCTTCGGTGGGAGGCTCTCTTTGTTCGAACCGCTTCTCCCATTGCGCATTTAGCTATTGTGCCCACGGCTCTAACTCAAGAAGTTCAGGAATGTTTTCTTCTTCATAGGCGTCGGCGAATGCCATATTGACGAATAAGACTTGCCTGAATACGTCCCCGATGCTGATATCCGAATCGGAAGTTGGTGATCCGGTTGAGTGTGAATGCCAGTCGTATTTCTCATCTGAGCTTTCAGGGGTCATTGTAGGTGTAACATAACCTAGCCCACATCTGGTCTTGTTGTAGTAATCCCGTGGTTTCCCAGCCGAAATCGACAATTATAAGGGTAATCGCCGTCCAGTGCCGTAGTTCAAGACTGGCGTAGTTTCCAGATTATACCCCTATTTTTACATGAGGTACTTGGATCGAAAACTATATAGATAAAGGGGCAGTCTCCCGATGTCGGGTTCGAGATCAACTTCTTCTATCCTGAAGGGTTGTGGATCATTCTTCCGGCCGAAGATGATTGGATGATCCTCTCCCTCGACTATGTGGTAAGCGTCTTCCACTGGAGTAAGTTGGTTTGCGGTGTAGACATTTGTCACCTGTGTGTGTAGGTAGGTGCCTATACCGTGTTCTATAGCATACATTGTACAAAGCTTATTAAGCTCGAGGTAGTTCAAAGATAACCCTTTATTGATGAAGTAAGGTATCTTTCTAGTGGGATTACATCATCTGCGGATGGAACATCAGTGTGAGCAGCCACATACTTGGCCAGCTCTGACTCTTCTTCGGCTACCCCCTGCGTAAATGAAGACTGGAAGGATGACTTGGGAAGCTTAATCATCAGGGGCTCCATAGGTGGAGCAGGATGTGGAGTCGTTGGCGTACTAGCGACCCCTAGTTTGGTGCTTGGTGCTGGATGGGGAGTTATTGGCTGGCTAGCAATCCCCGGCTTAGCGCTCGGCTGCCGGTTCTTTCTGGAAAGACGAATCGTCATCGGCTTGACAAAGGGATTGAGCTCCTCTGTTTGTTGCTGGCTAGCTCTAGGCAACCTGATTGTCAGTGGCTCTTTTGCGGGCCTTGGCGCTTGGCCAGAACTTGGCAGTCGGATTATCATCTCCTCCTCATGTGCAGAGAGGCTGATTGCATCCTTACGCAGAGTGGCTGTAAGGGGTGCAGTTCTGCCAGGTTTGCGGGCTTGAAGGTGGATTGTCAGAGGTTCTTCCGATCCAAGTGCCGCCTCAGTTTGAGCTTGAGTATCTTCTTCAACAATATGCCTTTTCGACTTCTCGTATAAGTATGAGTCGGAGTAGTAGGATTCGACGTACTTGAAGCACTGGTGCAGTGTGGAAGGCATGATCATGTAATTGTGTATCCAAGGACGCCCCAGGAGAATATTGTAGGACGTGTCCGTATCTATGACATAACAGGTCACTTCTGACTGAAGGTTGCCGATTTGGCACTTCAGGCGAATCTTCCCGATCGGATAGCTTCTGCCTGAATTGAAACCGTTGATGGCAGTGCTTGTCGACGTCAGGCGATGCATTGGGATGTGCAGATGGTGTAGCAGGCTCTTTGGGATGATGCTTATGGAAGAACCAGGATCAATATGCATCTGATCCACCTTGATGTCACAAACGTATCCCATATAATATAGAGGGCAATCGTACAGGTTGGTCTTGATAAGCATATCCTGCGGAGTGAAGACAATATTGGGTATTGTGCCTGTACAAGCGCTGTCCTGGAGATCTGTAGGCGAGCTCTCTCCAGTGAGATTAGACTGAGCCAGATATGCGTCGGCATTCTGGAGTGCCTCGCTCAATACGACGCGAACATCTTTGAAGGGTCTCAGGAGCTCGTATAGCGATAATTTGGCCGGTGTGCTGGCCAATTGTGCCAAGATGTCAAAGTTGTAGGGCCTCTCCAGCCCATGAGGCATCTCTCTTCGGAGCGGTTTGTCAAAGCGAGTCTCCTTCGGCCTAGGCTTGTCGGTCGTCGAAGGCTGAAAAGGTCCTAGAGCATCAGCAGTAGCCGACTGATGATCTTCAGCCGAGTTACCCGGTGTAGGTTGGGATTGTACACTTGACCGGGTGACGACAGCCGTAGCTTCTTCGACCTCTGCCAAGATTGTGCGGCATGATTTGATTTTTCCAATCTTCTTCTTGCTGGTGGAGGGCGGTACGGACTGAGTCACTTCAGGTACCAGATCCGGATGGACCCATATGACCTCCCCTCGTGACGTGGTGAGAGACACTAGACCAGCGGCCTGGTCTCGGGGAGGTGGAAGGTTAGCGACCTCAATCTTTGCTCTGGGGACAGGGACTATGCCATCTTGAGTCTTTATCGGAGGGAAGCTACCGAACTGAACTGACACCATGTTGGCTGCCACGGTCACCTCTTCGAAATCAATGGCCAGGGCCTTAGAATCGATAAGATGCTGGATGTATCGCTTCAGTTGGAAATAGTCTTGTGTAGCATGGTGGACATAGCAATGGTAGTGGCAGTACTTGGGGCTCTCCATCTCTGCAGGACGAGGTTCACGCCTTGAAGGAGGGAGCTAAATTCGACCTCCTTGTATGAGCATGTCCAAGATGGACTTGACATGGCCGTCCTCGAAGGAGTAAGTCATCTGAGGCCACTGCTTTTCTGTCGGCTTTGGTTCAGGCTTTTGGGCTGTATCGGCTACCATAGCCAGTTTTCCCTTGTTGTCTCGGTTGTTGGAGGAATTATCGCCGTTGTTGTTGTTGGCAGTAGGGCGTTTATCCTTGTCCTCTCCCTCCGAGATGTGCAGTCCCAATTGGCGAGCTTTCTTCAACTTGTCTTCTACGCTAGTGGCACTGATGATGAACGTCTTCCAGTCCTTGAATTGACTCTCGCTCATCCATAGACGGATTGTGGGGAGCAGCCTTTTTTGGCAAATTTTAATCAGGGAGGAATCAGGATTACCGAAAGGTAACTTCATCGCGGTTTGGCAAAATCGCTCAATATAATTTCTTGTCAGCTCATTTTCTCCTTGAACAACATCCATGAGGGTGGACATCGTCATGTCTTGCCCTACTTCGTAGAACCTCTCCAGGAACATACGTTTGAAGCCGACGAAGGAATGAATGCAGTTGTCCGGTAAGTTGCGGTACCAGTCGAAGGCGATCCCTTCCAATGCTCCAATGAACAACCGCGTAAGGATGGCATCATCATGAGGCAGATGGTCGGTTGTGACTTCGAAGTAGGTGATGTACCTGCTTGCAGATGTCTTCCTATCATATGGATTGATGTTGAATGGTTTATATCTTGGTGGAAAGGGAACATCTCTCCATGCAGCCAGATACCGTTGTCGTATCCTGAGGTCCTGGCAAGTTTCTCGGACGTAGAACATGGCCCGGAGCTCCTGGACCTCTCGTCTTGTCTCCCTAGCCTCGTCTGCAGCAGTGGGAGCCGATGTTGTAGGAGGATTGTCGCCCGATTTTGGTACAGCTGAGTTTGAGTCCGCATTGACCGCGGGACCCAAGCTTGTTTGGCCAGGCGTCCTTTCTTGCAGAGTTGGGAGGGCTGCTTTGATCTCGTCCACGGACTTGACTAAGGCATATAGTATGGCTTCCAGAGTGTCAATGCGTTGGCGATCACTGGGACCGTCTTGGTTGCTGTCCGTCATGAACACCGTCCTCACATGAGGAGAGATGGAAGGAACGGTTGAGGACGTGCCCTCTGAGTCATACCCTTGTACAGAGAAGTCGTCAGGATATGTGGGAATGTTCTCCTCTGGTTTGGACTCAGAAGGAGTGGTACCCCCAGCTTCAGAGCTTGCCTCGTCTTGAGAGTTGTGGACGTCCTCGGGGACGTCGGAACACGCTGCATCTGTTGGGGTAACCGTTTTCCCTGGATTATCTTCTTGGGACACCGGATTATCGTGGATGTTCGAAGGAGTGCTACTCCCGACTCCAGCGCTTCCCAGAGATGTGGACGACGAATCTCCAAGTGTGGCAGATATCGTCTTTTAGTAGGTACCTTGAAAAATTCCTCCTGTAACGGTCGTGGACAACCGCTTAGAAGAGAGTTTCTTGGTTGAGATTTTAGGACTAGAGACATTTGTTTTCTTCCCTTTTTCGCCGCCAGGGATCTTCGGAGCAGAATTGTAGGAGGCGGCGAGAAGCGCCTCGTCCTCTGAGCTTGGTTATTGCAGTCGTTGGAAGACGAATTGCCGGTCTTCTTGTACTGCCGTATTGTTGCAACAATAATTGATAATGACTTGGGTGCAGTGATGTCCATGGGAGGATTCTCTGCACGCCGAAGCTTCTTCTTTTTTTTGCGCTTGTGAAGGATTACGTCACGCAAGTCAGATGCGTCTCGAACAACCTTTACACCCGATTTGTGGGCCCGAGAATCTCGAGCATTCGAGTGTGTTGGCACCATGTTTGCTCCCTGATTGTTGGAAGACTCTTGGGAACCACTCTGTCCGTTGGCCGCCGGTGGCTGGACTCGAGTGGTTCTGTACAACTTTCCATCGGAGGTCCGCAGAACGGTAAGCGGAGCGCTCGGATGGTCAGAGGTTGGGACAACTGACTAAGCTCGTCGAGCCCGCGCTGTCCTAGACTTCTTCCTTCTAGCACCCGAGAGTGCATAGTAGGAAGTGCATCATGGAGTTTGGCACAACCTCCTGAGAGCCTCTAAGGTCAGGACCGCATGAGAGGCGGTCAAAGACTGATCGTGAGCCGTATGGAGCAGATGGTATACGGCTGGAATTGGTGGTCGTGCAGGCTGTCTGCATGCAGCTGGTATATGTGGCCGCATGAACCTTCTGTATGCGGCTAGAAGCAGTGGCCGCATAAGCAGTCTACATGCGGCTGGCAGTCGTGGCCGCATGAGCCTGTTTCATACGGCTGGAAGTTTTGGCCGCATGTGCCTTCTGTATGCGGCTGGCTTTTGTGGCCGCATAAGTCTTCATGTGGCTGGCGCCCTTATGCGGCTTCTATTTGAACCGCACAGAGTTCCTCTTTGCCCCTGCAAGTCCAGCATCGTAGTATTTTTCTCTGCCGAACTTGGGGACAGCAGAGTCCTCTATGGTCTGAAGTGGGGCCTAAGAGAGTCTTCTCCGTCATTTTGGGTAGCAGGGAGCATTTTCTCCAGAGCTTGGGAAGGATCAAATAATTTGGGCCTCCACTTCCTGCAAGCCTTCTTCGTCCGGGCTCGCTTCTGGACCGGGCCAGCGCTCCCGTCGGAGAACATTTCTTCAAACGCCTGCTGGTCGAAGCGGACGACCAGCATCTGTTGAGTGGAGCCAAGCTTGGCTGCGTCCGATTGCGTTACCAACTCCTCAGTCGTAGAGAAGTTAGTCCCCAGCACAGTCGCTATCGTGTTTGCTATTGATTATAAAATAACAGAACAATTTTATGGGAGGACTGGACTTTTACTTCACAACACAAACTCGCTTGTACAAAGAAAGCCTAGGGATGAAAACCTAGGTACAGCAACTAAGTACAATTATTTAGTTTTTCTGGGGGGTGACGGTAGAGGCTCGGGAGAGTGCTATCAACTCTGTCTTACTCCTTGGACGATCAGACGTAGCCTTGGCTCCGATGAAGAAATGCTCTCGGGATGTGTGGGAAGATTCTTCTGTTCGCCGTCACTCTCTCTGTGCCTATCTCTGTCTCTCTCCTCTTCGTCCTCTTTTTTGCAAGGGAATGGCACCTTGCTATTTATAGGAGTGGAGTGCGATAAGTAGGGTTTGCAATGATTGCTCCTTGAAAAGTGGGCGGTTAGGAATTGGTTACGATTTGCCTTGATCTTATTTGTTGGAAATTAATCTGGGCCGTCAATATTGATTGTAACAAATCTGGGCAGTTAATGTTGATTGCACCAAATTTGCATGGGCAATTAATGTTGATTGTAAAAAATCTGCATGGGCAGTTAATGTTGATTGCAAAAAATCTGCATCATGATGATTTGTTGATATCAGCAAATTCGAGTGAATAAATCTTAGTCAATCTCCTGCCACGTGTTCCAACTGCCTATTATGTCGATTGTCATAAATCTGGATTGTTGGGATTTGATCAACTCCTGCCACGTGTCCCAACTGCTGTGAGACGCATGGAGGACTGTCATAGTTGGGCCGCATGAGTGTGGCCTCGTGTTACAGCCGCATAAGGGTGGCCTTATCTGAACCGCATGGAAGTCCTTTAATCCGAGCCGTATGAGGGTGGTCCCCATGATCCGAGCCACATGGGAGTAGTAGCCGCATGAGGGTAGCCCCCAACCGAACCTCATAAGGGTGGCCACATGTCAGAGCCGCATGGGTGTGGCTTCCCAAAATCGAAGCCGCATGGGAGTAGCAGCCGCATGAGAGTGGCTGCCGCATGAAGGATGGTAGCCGCATAGGGAGCTTCGGAATTGGTGGATCGTGCTAGCTATAAAGATTTTTTTTCGTTTCCCTAGGAGCACGCCATTATGTCAGAGTCATCATTACAGCTTTATGTCAGAGCTGTCAATTCACCTTTATGTTAGAGCTGCCGTGGTATGTCAGAGCATTAAATGAGGCCGTTGCTTGATGGCCAGCTGTAGAGGCGAACCGCATAGGGCCACGTGGCTTTTATCCGAGCCGCATGGAGCTATTAGGAATTTCTGAGCCGCATGAGGCTCTGAAGGACTTTTGAGTCGCATGAAGCTCTAAAGGACTCTTGAGTCGCATGAAACTTTTAAGAGATTCTTTGAACCGCATGAGACTCCCTCTGTTTTGGGCCGCATGGACTTTCTTGTTCTTTTTCATGCTTCTACAGTAGTATAGTAAATGAATCCGAGCTTGACTGCACATCATGCACGTGTAGTCAATATCGTACCCCCAAGTCATCTTTATTTACATGTTACAAGTTCTTCTATTTTAGCCGATCACGTGGCTACAAGCTTTTTTAAAGTCGCACTTTACCTATCTAGCCTGAAAATGTTTTACAAGTATCTCCTAAACACGTTATCTTTGTTTTACAAGTATCTCCTGAACATGTTGTCTTTACTTTATAGAATCTTCTGAGTATGTTGTTATTATTTTCCAGCCAAGCATGTTGCCTTTCTTTCAAACCAACCATGTCTTCTTTATCAGTTCATTCTTATCATGCCATGTATCAGTAGCATAAATTGTAGGATTGTACTTTGCTCTTGTAGGGTGTGAAAATTATGACACGCTGACATAAGACTCAGTCCAAGTCATACGCTCAGTCAAGGCCATACGCTCAAGGCCATACGCTCAGTCAAGGCTATATGCTCATCTAAAGGCCGTACGCTCAATGAATATTTTATTATTTTCTGAGATGACAGCACAGCATGTATTTAATAAAGGATAAATCTGACACTTCGTCTTTCGTGCAAAGACAGCTGTCCAATGAAGACTAGCCGTCGTATAGGTTTTCGAAGAGTCGGTTTTGTCTTTTACGAGGACAGCTCAGCATCTCTTATAAATGTAAAAGCCATCATTACTGTCAGTTTTGACAGTCTGTCAGCCATCATATCCGCAGTCACGACGCTTGAGAAGATTTTGTCAGTTATTGGAAGATATGGCGTATCAAAGAAGATTGATGATGGCCACGTGTCTACTTATTCAAACATGCCACGTGTCTACTTATTCAAACATACGACTCCTTCCAAATTAAGTGAGCGTATGGATCTCATACGACTCCTTCCCAATTAAGTGAGCGTATGGATCTCTTACGACTCCTTCTCAATTAAGTGAGCGTATGGATCTCATACGACTCCTTCCCAACCAAGTGAGCGTATGGATCTCATACGACTCCTTCCCAACCAAGTGAGCGTATGGATCTCATACGACTCCTTCCCAACCAAGTGAGCGTATGGATTCCATACGACTCCTTGACAAGTGAGCGTATAGTTTCCATACGACTCCCTGTCAATAAAGTGAGCGTATCAGCTTTATATGGTTCTACGCTGTCCAAGTCAGTGTATGCAAGACATGTGCCTTCAAAAGCTAGCGTATGACTCTTCCTCTAAGGCAGCATATCACAGCAGTTGTGTCCAGAATGATTTTCAACGTGCAGTTAACACACGTTCTCACGTGTCCTGCACTCAGTTATCCACTTCTTCAGAAGTTATGCAACGTGGCATTCATGCCATCAATCTCTCCGAAATATGCTCCACTACTTTCAACCGCACGCCAAGGTGTCTTCATCAGAATTTGCCACGCGTCCCTGCAGTTATGCACACGTCAAGTAACTGACTGAGCGTATGCTTCAGAACAGTTATCCAGAACTCTATAAAAAAGAGTTTCTTCATCTTCATTAGACACTACAGTCAATTTCAGAGAGAACAGAGAGATTGCCCAGTTGCTGTCCAAGTTCTTCAAAGTTCGAGTTTTCTTCATCGCATCGTCCAAGGGATAAAGTAATCGTCTTCTAGATTAGATTCCTACAGTTGTAATTTTCTCAGATACAAAATAAATAAAGTTAATTTATTTATGGAAAACAAATTGGCGACTCTGCTGGGGAAAGCTGTCTCCTCCAACGAGATAGCAACAACTCAATGCGATACTTCGTCGATCGGCTCGACGAAGAAGACGATGGTCGTACAATTCGACCAGTCTGCTTATGAAGAAATGCTCAAGGCGAAGGAGGGCCGCACTGCTTCCTCCGCTTTTCCTGCTGCCAAGAAGAAAGGACGCTCTGTCTATGTCCCTAAGTCTTCTTCAACAGACCGAGACGTTTCTGTCACTTCTCATGCTGACAAGAACACGTCTTCAATTTCAACTAAGCACACTTCGGCTTCTCTGAACACGGCAACAGTGGCTTCTCCTAGTCACGCTGACAAAGTTGGTTCTTTAACCAAGTCAGCGTGTACAAGGAAAACCATCTCTGGACATGTCAAAGTCCCTTCTTCCTCTACTCTTACGACAGCAGTCGGCTCTTTAGCCATTGATGACTCTGAGCGTATGGCATTTAAAGGGCAGCGTACGACAAAGGCAGCGTACAAAAGCCAACATCGGGCAGCATACGCTAAGCCAAAGCCAGCGTATGCTAATAAAAAGGCAGCGTATGACCAGAAGTCCAAACTGAAGTCAGCGTATGCTAACAGATACAGTCCTTTGACTGTTTCTCAAAATCAAGCTGGGGGTTCTCTTCCACAGAACATACAAATGATTCTCCCTCAACTTGCACATCTTGTGCCAATCAAGGAGAAAGACTCTTTAGTCAACTCCTTTACTCTTAAGGTCTTTACCTCTGGAGTTAATTTGACTAGTACTCTTACTAGATCAAACAAAGGAAAACGCCTTTTGGTTAATTCCTCCAAAGATGAATTATTATCGACTCCCAGTCGGAATAATACCCATCTTCCTTCTCTCTAAATTTCTCGATCTGAGAAAGGTAAATTACAAGTATCCAAGACTGATACCAAAGTCAGATCTCCTACGGATCTTCGTGACAAGCTTAATCAGAATCGTCTCGATTCCACTGAGACAAGTATATTAGACCCTGATGCAGAATATGCCAAGAACTATGTCGCTCAAATTAATCAGTCTTAATACACTCAAGAACCGAGAAAACAGAAGAACAAAAGACAAGTTTCTACACAGAAACTATCTTCAAGTACTTCCCAATCTGTTCCTACAGATCTCCGGGAGTATTTACAAAATAAACGGAGAATTGACACTCCATCAGGCTATAATATTGCTCATATTTGCCATGAAAAGCATGGTTGCAACTTCCAACCTCGAGTTGTGATTCAGTGTTGTTGTTCACCAAAAAGACAATCTGTTTTCGAACGGATTCAATATGAACCAATGTTGGATGAAGATGAACCTCTTTATGCTTCTGTCAATATGACCTCCAGAAATATTGGGGGTAGCATACGGTCTGATGCTATATCAGACTCTGAAGATGGTGTTTATCTCGGCACCTGATCCAGGACCGGAGCCTTGGCCAGAGTCTCTTCTTCTTCTCATCCAAGTGGTAATCCGGAGATCACAGAGGACTTCCTTGGAGAATCCAACTTTCCAGTATTGACTCCTGTGAATAGTCCCGGGAAAGATACCGACTCACACAGTGATGATTCAGAACAGACTGTTTCATCATCTATTCCTCGAATGATTACTACTTACATGGCAGAGGGCAATCATGAACCTTCAACTAACACCGAAGCTCATGAACAAAGGATTTCTTCCTTAGAACAACAGTTGCGAGCTATGGCAGATACATTGAATGCTATGCACACTCTTATGCAAGCTCAGCATCAAACTCAGCAAGTCCAACATACAGCCCCTCCAGTTGTATTAAATACTCCTGTTGTTCCAAACCCGGAACCTTCTACTATTCCGGGGGTACAATCTAATGTTTCTGTACAACCCACTCCAAGTCAGTCTGGAGCTGGGGGTGGTACATATGCTGCAGTCCCTCCTCCCAATTACACTCAACAAGTTACAACTCCCCAATCTTCTGGAATTGTTACTGAAGAGTTAAGGAATCTTCGAACTCAATTCGAGGCATTTAAACAGAAGGATGGTTTGCAAAGGTTAGGTATCAAGCAACCTTATCCAATAGAATGGAAGCAAGTATCGTATCCACCAAAATACAAACCTCCAACCATCTCTTTCTTTGATGGGACAACCTCCCCAAGTCAGTTCATTAATCACTTTGAAGTAATGACTGATCAACTGCAACCAAGTGACGCCCTCCTTACTCGGGTGTTTGTTAGGTGTCTCAAAGGAACGGCTTATGAATGGTATAGAAGTCTCCCTGATGGGTGCATTACTTCATTTGCCGGTTTCAAGCAAATGTTTCTTGAACGGTTCTATGAAGGGCTTAATGACATGACAATGTCAGCCCTCATAAGAATTAAACAGAAAAATAACGAAACCACCGAGGACTTCATTGAAAGATTCAGAAGAGAAGCCCTTAAAATGCCTCTCGGAACTCCCGATGCTGTTACTATCGACACTTGCAAGTCGAATCTCTTACCAATTATCAGCATGTGGACAGGTTCTACTCAGTTCCAAGATTGGCCTTCTTTCATTGTCAGTGCCAAGGCTGCCGAGGTCAGTGCTGAGACCTTCAAGGGTCTGGGGGTACAAATGGCTCCCAAGGAATCAAATCAGAGTACTAGCAATAGTACTCGACCCAACAATCGCAAAGGGAAAGAAGCTCTTGAAGTCAATCTCCAAAGCAGTAGTCAAGAGGTAAAGACTACCCAAGCTACTCCAGCTCCAACAAATCAACAACAGAGACCTCCTCGACCGAAGGAAGAATATTCTTTCGACGATGACGATGTTCAGGGTATCTTTGAATGCTTGCTCAAAGGTAATAAGATTCAATTGCCAGAAATTAAAAAGCCTGATGAAGCCAATAAGACAGATCATCCAAAATATTGTCCATATCATAGAATGCTGGGTCATACAATCTGGTCTTGCTATGTATTAAAAGGGAAGATTCAAGAGATGATTAAATCAGGAGCTGTGACACTAACACCCAAAGACAAAACAGTCACAGCAAATGTAATTTCAATGCAGTTCGGTAACTTCCCTCCCTTAATGGTAGAAAGTGGGATTGTTCCTATCCCTAAAGTAACTCTCGAAGTTGTAAACATCCCACCAGCGCAGAATGACGGACTTGTTCCTGTCACAACTAAGAAGGGAGAGATCATGTGGATTCATCCGGATTTAATGACGGAGTTTGAGACATCTTCCCCTTCTTCTCGGAAGACTCCATCATCTAAAAAGAAGCTCGGAAAGACTAAGTCATGCAATGTGACTTCTAGTTTTACACCCGATTTTTACCTAACCTCTACTTTCATCTTGGCAGGAAATTCACTCCCTACGGAGATAAAATCTGTACCTCAATCTGAAGATAGATACAAGCCTGCTTTTCATCTATACAGTTCACAATCTCGTGAATTGATGGCGAAGATGGGTTATGATCTAGCCACTGCTCCTGGTTTGAACTCAGGCAAGGGACTCCGAGCACCTTTAGCCATCACTATGAGGCATAATCAATCTCGTGTTGGCCTTGGTTTCTGGAATGAAGCTCTCATTAAACATAAAAGAACCAAGAGCAAGATAAAGAATTGCAACATGGTTTCCATAGACCCTGAACCAGAATCTGAAGTTGAAGTCCATGCTGGAACTCGGTCAGGAAAAATATATCTGAAAGATTATGCTGAAATTCCTGAAGAAACTTCTGATGTCCTTCCGGTTACAGCTCCAACACCAGTCTCTACTGAAGAGCCTTTAAATGTTCCTGTTGAGACAGTTCCTTCTAAACCAACAGCAGCTGACAAAGGCAAACAACAAGTCCACTTCGACAAACCATTGAAGAAGTCATCTCCTACAGGACTTGAAAAGCCTTATAATTTTGATATATTGGCTCAACTAGCCAATACACCAGCTAAATTATCAATCTTCGAGCTCTTACGCCTCTCTAAAGAGACTCGAGAAACTCTAAGTGAAGCACTGCTGCAAGCAGAAACCTGCTTAACTCTTCTCAAGAAGTTGGAAACAGAATCTGTTTCTCATTGCCATAATGTATTGGAATTTATTCCAAACATTGCCTTTACGCAGGACGATATGCTGCTAGAGGATAATCGGCATGACCGTCCTTTATATCATACAGGATATATTGATTCTATGAAGGTTGATCGTCTCCTGATTGATCCAGGATCTGCTCTCAGTATTATGCCAAAAGCTATGTTAGATGCACTGAAGATACCTGTGCATAGTCTTTCCAGCACTATCACTACCATCTTGGGATTCAATCAAGGAAAAAGCGAGCCTTTGGGCAAGATTTGCCTCAAATTTCAAATAGGCGATCTTCGCACTAAAGTTACTTTTTACATCATCGACAATCATGGTTGCTCATACAATGCTCTATTGGGGAGACCATTTTTGCATGAACATAATGTCGTTCCTTCGACTCTTCATCAGTGCTTCAAATATGTTGATGATAATGGAGAAGTTCAAAAGGAGGTTGCAGATCTCTATCCATTCAAAGGAGTTGAAGCTTACTTCAATGACGCTCGCATGTACAAAGATGAATACTCAAAAGTCTTACAAGCTATGGATAATGATGATGAGATAGCAAAAGTTGGCACTTTTGTTATTCCTGTAAAAGGGCGTATCACTCCTCCGCAGTCTGTTAAATCATCTGAAGAAGGCTCACTGATAATTCCTGTCAGTGGATGTACTACTTCATCACCTGCCCAGGCTCCACAAGGCTCACTGATAATTCCTGTCAGTAGACGTACCACTCCCCCTCTACCTTCTCAGGCTAGACCAGATACTCTAGTCATTCCAGTCAATGGACGTACGACTTATCCACGATCTTCTTCAAGGGAGCTCACCTCTTTTGAGCCTTTTGTTATCGATCTTAATCGAAATAAAACTTCTGATCGCTCTTCCTCTCCCCCTTTAGTCATTAATTTGCCTAAGTCTGATAAGGCTCAGCCTTCTGTTGTAAATACAGTATCTAATATTAATGAAGCATCTCCTTTGCAGTATATTGATGTCTGTAATCATGTACAAAGTTATTTACAATTGCTAGATAGCTTAGAGTCACTAACTATAGGGGTTGTTCAAACTCTTCATACAGACGTATCATTGGAATCCATACAAAAATCATACTTCGTGGTCCCTGCTAGAAAGAAGGGAGAAAATCCGATCTTCTTTTATAAAGGACCCCAGAATCCTCCTAACTTGGAAGAAGATGACATAAATGACGATACTGGAAGGTTACAACTACGTCGCTACAGTCAGCAATCCAAAAATATTATCAAGAATATGGGTTATGACTTTAGAACCAGTCTCAATAAGGGAAAAGGAAGAAGAATGCCTGTTCGAATTCCTCCATTAAAATACGAAAGGACAAAATGTGGGTTAGGTTACATTGCTCCTACCTCCTTTATCAACATTGTCCATAAAGATTCAAAATTCGATGAAGACGAACGATCTGAGTCTTCTGATTCTCTCTCTTGGGATTCTGACACGAGTATTGGCGATCTCCATCGCTCTATTTTATCCATCAATATGGTCTCCGTTGGTGGCCCGCAAGAAAATGATGAAGATGAGGATGATTTTGAAATATCACCCGAATCGGAACAATAGGCTCAAAGATTAGATAATCAATGGGAATTCAGGTTCGAGCAGAGGGAACCTCCTACTGAAGATAAACTGATCCAAATTGATGTTGGTAAAGAAGGGTCTCCTAAACCAATATTCATCAGTGAAAGTCTTTCAGAAATAGATAAACAAGACATGATTAAACTTATTCGTGATTATATCGATGTCTTTGCCTGGAGTTATGAGGATATGCCAGGACTAGATCCAAAGATTGCAATACACAAACTCAATATCATGCCAAATGCTAAACCGATCAAACAACAATAGCGACGATTTCGTCCGGACATCATGGATGCAATTGAAGCTGAAGTCAACAAGCTTATGGCTTCTGGATTTATTTGAGAGGAACAACATCCTGAATGGGTGGCTAACATCGTTCCTGTCCTTAAAAAGACTGGCAAGATCCGAGTCTGTACAGACTTTCGCGATCTCAATGCAGCTTGTCCTAAAGACGAGTTTCCTCTTCCAATTACAGATGTCATGATCGACAATACATGTGGTTTCGAACGAATGTCATTTATGGATGGGTATTCAGGATACAACCAGATCAAAATGTTTCCAGATGATGAAAAACACACTTCCTTCAGAACGCCGATTGGTACATACTGTTATACAGTGATGCCGTTTGGTCTCAAGAATGCAGAGGCAATATATCAGCGAGCAATGAGCACTATATTCTGCGAACATCTCCGAAAAATAGTCGAATGCTATGTTGATGATATTGCAATCAAAAGTCGACAAAAGGAGGATCATATCCAAGATTTGAAGATTATCTTTGATTTAATGCGTCAGCATCAACTTAAAATGAACCCTACTAAGTCCTTCCTGGGCGTCTCTAGTGGTAAATTTCTCGGCTTCGTCATTACCGCTAAAGGTATACACGTGGATCCCGAGAAGATCAAAGCCATTCAAGAGATGCGTCCTCCACGCACCTTAAAAGAGCTACGAGGATTTCAAGGAAGAATTGCTTATATCAGGAGATTCATTTCCAACTTATCAGGACGCTGCAGACCATTCAACAAACTTCTGAAGAAAGGTGTATCTTTCGTTTGGAACGAAGAATGTCAAAAAGCATTTGACGATATTAAACAGTATCTCATGAACCCTCCAGTTTTGGTACCTCCCGTCTCAGGAATACCATTCCTTCTATATGTTCGAGCCATGGATCATTCTCTTGGTGCATTACTTGCCCAGAAAAATAAAGATGGCCATGAACAGGCTATTTATTATCTCAGTCGCACAATGACAGGTGCTGAACCGCGTTATTCTCCAATCGAGAAAGAATGCTTAGCATTAATGTTTGCTGTTCAAAAATACGACATTATATTATCGGTCAAACGATTCACGTCATTTCCAGAGTGAATCCCATCAGGATTATGATGAAGAAACCTAGTATTCTCAACTCCAGACTAGCTAATTGGGGAATTTTGTTAGCTCAATACGATATGTATTATATTCCTCAGAAGTCAGTTAAAGGACAGGCTCTTGCTGATTTTCTGGCTGCTCATGCGATTCCAGAAGATTCTAAATTATATGATGAGATCCCAGATAAAGTCTTGGATTCAAATCTGATTTCTGAAAAATTCCTACCTGGCGTCTATTCTTTGATGGAGCATCTAGAATAGGTCCTAACGACGATATTGTCGCTGGAGTTGGGATTGTTCTTGTATCCCCAGAAGGTCTAACTATTCAGAGGGCTTATTCTCTGGATCAATCATGTTCAAACAATATAGCCGAATACAATGCATTGCTCATCGGCCTTCAACTTGCTAAACATCTAGATATTCAATATTTGGAAGTTTATGGAGACTCCAAGCTTATCATCAATCAGATCAGAGGAACGTATGAAGTTCGTCATCAAGATTTGATACCTTATCATCGAGCAGCACTCTCTATAGCCTCATCTTTTGAAGGTTTCTTTATTGAACATGTTCGACGAGCCTATAATGCAGAAGCTGATGCTTTAGCTAATCTTGCTGCTGTATTAGCTATACCAATCAGACGTCAGCAAGTAATAGTGGTTTATAATCGAGAACTATTCTGTGTTGAGAATAATTTGGCCTTGGCTTTTCCCTATAAACCAGACAAAAATTCTCTCAACCTTGATGCTGGATTAAAGTTTGACAAAATGTCCTCGTCTTCTTCTGATTCTACTATGGAATATGTCTTTTCTAATGAAACAGAAGCCATAATTGAAGACTGGAGACGCCCGTTTCTAGACTTTGTTTTGTATGACATACTTCCTGATAATCCGAGTGAAGCAGCGTCTATCCGGCGTCGATCTCTCAGATTCTATTATAATCATACGACGAAGACATTATATCGTCGGTCTTACGACGGTCTTCTCCTCAGATGCATTGCTGGTGAAGAAGCACAACAGATAATCCGTGAAGCACATGATGGTGTTTGCGGAGCTCATCAACCAGGTCCTAAACTTCAAGATCGTATCCGACGTATGGGTTATTATTGGCCCACGATGGTGGCTGACGCTATTCAATATGCTCGAAAATATAAAGCCTGTCAAATTTATGCAGACTTTATTCATCAACCGTCAGAATTCTTACACCCAACAGCGACATCATGGCCCTTTGAAGCTTGGGGCATGGACGTCATTGGTCCCATCAACCCACCATCATCAAGAGGACATCGGTTTATTCTAGCAATAACCGATTACTTTTCCAAATGGGCTGAAGCAATCCCGTTATCTGAAGTCAAAACTTCTAGTGTTATCAACTTCATCAAACATCATGTTATCTATCGATTTGGTGTTCCTCGGCGTATTATCCATGATAATGGACCGCAGTTCGTCAGTCAGAAATTTACTCGATTCTGCGACGATCATCGGATTAATAATTTAGCTTCTACAGCATATAATCCAGCAGCTAATGGATTGGCAGAAGCTTTCAATAAAATAATCATCAAACTCTTGAAAAAATTCGTTTCTTCCAACAAACGCAACTGGAGTGAGAAGCTTGGTGAATGTTTATGGGCCTACCGCACCACAGTTCGCAATGCGACCGGATGTACGCCTTTCTCTTTAGTATATGGTTGTGAAGCTGTTCTTCCCCTTGAGATCCAGATTCCTTCTCTGAGAATTGCAATCTCCAATGAACTTACAACAGAAAACAATGATCGTCTTCGACTTCAAGAATTGGAAGCTCTAGATGAAAAACGATTGTATGCTCAACAAAATATCGAGCTGTATCAGGCCCGAATCTCAAAGGCTTTTAACCGGAAAGTCAAAGTCAGAGCATATCAGAAGGGAGAACTGGTCCTTACTGTCAGACGTCCTATGACCATGACACATATAAGCAAAGGCAAATTTGACGCGAAATGGGAAGGCCCATTCGTAGTAAACAAAGTCTTCTCTAACGGAGCATACCAGCTTGCCTCTATGGATGGGAAAGTCATGATGATGCCTATCAATGGCAAATTCTTAAAGAAATATTATGTATAATATTTTCATCATTCCCCAGCAAATATGAAATCAAAGTTAATTCTTCTTTACAAAAGTTATCTCGATATCGTTATCCCCAGAGGAAACTGATATTCCACCATGTATCATCTTCCCAGAGAATTTGATATTTTGTTTTATTAGATCCCCAGTGGTTTTAATAAAGATTTTGAATAGAAAATCATGTCCATATTACCTCTGAATTTTCTATCTCAGTATGTATCATATTTTCTATTCTATGAAAATGATATCTCGTCTTTTGATTTCCGAATCCAAAGATCATGGAAAATAGAATCTAAAGATATCTTTATATCTGAATTCTGTTTTCTCTAATCAGTATTAAACTAAAAATCTTTGGTTTAATATCATGATAGAGTTGCAAAGTTTATTTGTATATTCTATTCTATTGAAATATGTCATGTATTATTTACCTCTGAACATGTTTTCTACAAAAATATTATCCACAAAATTGAAATCAAGCCAAGATATTCATTTCAATCAAAATCAGAACAATGATTACAAATGGGTATCAAGACTTCAATACATGATAAATGTAAAAGAATTATTTATGAGGAGTAATGATCTCCTGAATACGAACGATTATATTATTCATCTTTTCTTCATGAGCTTTCTTGATTCGCTCTGCTGTTTTAGCTCCAATCATCCGTTGGTCATATTCTACAATAATAGAGCTACGGCGATTGGTCTCCTCAATCTGATTGGTTTGCATCAATTCTCGCTCCTGCTGTAAAACTTGACAGCATTCAGCTGCAGATTTACGATCAGTAGCAATCTTTGATTGTTCTGTTTCCACAGAGGCAATTTGCTCCTGAATATGAGCTAGCTCTTCCCTCAACTTTCTAAGCTCTTCAGCTTTTGACGCTTCATCTTTCTCTAGGCGTTCCATATTCTGACGAGTACTTATTATTTCTTCGTCTTTCGCCATTAGCTCTTTGGAAGACTGAGCGAGGAATTCTGTCAGAGCAATGTGCTGAGCTTGAGCTTCATTCTCCAATTGAGCAATCTCAGCCGCAGTCAGAGAATTAATATCTTCCTTTTTAATCTCCCAATATTTTTGGATGTTGGCTTCTAAATCATTCAAGAGATGTTCAAAGAAGACACATTGAGCCTCATAACCAGATTGTCTCAAGGCTGAACGTGGGAAACTAGTCGCCTCTCGAAGACTCGAAAAGGGCATAGTCTCATCTTTCATGAGTCGCCTCGAATATGTATCCAGATATGTATAAATAATATCTGAATACATCCCCATGACTTTTGCTATCCCTGTGTCAAAACTGGGAGTCGCTGCAATAGTAGGGGAAGGAGCAGGAGGAGCCTCTATTCTTGGAGTTGAAGTTAGTGCTTTTGGAGAACTCGGCAGATGGGAACTCCCCTCACCCACTTCAGTTTGAATAAGTGGGGCTTGAGTAGAACTCATAGTCGGTGCAGTTCCTACAGCTGTTGGAATGAAAGAAGCATGATCAAAAGACAATAAAGCAGAGACAAGACAAAATTTTGATGAATAAAATATTACCTGGAGCTGGTTCATATTCAGTTCCCTTCGGATCATTCAGCCCGGCTCTTAGTCTGTTCAAGGTACTTTCTGACACAGGATTTATTTCACTGCTTCCCGCTCCAGACGTACTAGGAATTTGAACTTCTATATGCCTCTCCGGCTCTGGTGTCAACCCTGAGTGTTGACCAATGGTCTTCAGTGCATCGATTGGTGTTTTTGACGGTGATTCATTGTCTATCTCCATGTCTTCTTCTCCAGAAGGATCAGACGATAGTTCATAGTCAACTTGTTCACTCTCTGAAGCTTCAGTAATTAGATTGAGAGGAGTGGCTTCCTTCACTGATTCTCCCGAAATCAGTAAGTCATTAGCCGTTTCAGTCTGATGCTCGACCTCTACCGCAGGCTGACTAATTTCCTGCGTATCATCGGCCATTGGTGGAACTGAGCCTATATCAGAAGGCCTAGAAGACCCAGCAGTTTCAGGAATCTCTTCTTCTTCTGTCTTTACATAAAAATCAAAAGCAGCTTGCTTTTCTGCGGCCAATCGCATAGCACGATCGGTGGGACTCTCTGCATCCAGACAAATTACGGATTTAGTTTTTGAAACTATTACTTTCCTTCCTATTCTTTTGGTTAAAGGAACAGTAGGATAATTGTCTATTGGATCACTACCTGCTTCATTAACATCTCTGACTCGTTCAGAAATAGGAGAATTCCCGGGAATAGTAATTCCTCCTCGACTTCGAGTCTCTGCTTGAGTAGCTCTTTTTGCGGCAGGACCCGCAGCACCTTTACTCCTCTTCCTCTTCGGTGTATTATCAACAGATATACTCTCTTCAGCACTCCCGATAGGCACATGCAATGGTTGATGAAGGTCATCAGAGAAGAAAGTTTCCAAAACATCATCATCAACTTCATCGGTGGCCAGAGGATCTTCTTTGTCGTGACAATCCCTAGGCAAGGCGGATTTGGTTGATTTCTTTTCAACATGAATAAAGTTTTTACCTAAGATGCTAAATTTTTCATCAAAGGTATTAGCTGATACATAAAATCTGGCATAGGATGCCAATATCTTAGCTCCTCTCCGATAGTTGACCGGATCTGGCATAAAAAAGGTAGCCTCTGTACCTTTGGTAATGTAATATAGCCAAGCTCTGGCACCATCAACCAACCCGCCTTGATGAGCAAAACACGTCGTTGCATTGCCCACATGTAACTGATCGTAACCAAATTGACGAGCAAATCTGCTCGGAAGATATGGCTCTAGATATGTGATGTTGTCACGGCGGCAAATTAAATGAGATGGCCTGATTCTCTTTAGCCATTCATGTTGGACATCATCCAACTCATTAGCACCAACGCCGTCAATCAATCTCCCGGGCATGGTCTCATAACCAACAGGTGGAGGAACACAGGTGAAGCTCCATAGTTCTCCCATGTTCAAGATGGTTCTGCAATCGATTAAAGTGTCATATCTCCATTTCGGTATGTGCTTGTACCTTTCAAGGAAAGTATCATCTGGCCTAGCCATCCCAGCACTCATGAAGGATTCAAAATGTAGAAGCAGCCATCCAAACAAGTATGTAAAGGGCATTTCTACCCGAGGAAAGGACGTCAGGCTCTTCCGTGCCAATTCGAACATCCTATCTGTGTATGCCCTTAATCCGGCATTCAGACGGCAGGTCATTGCCGTTAATAGATCCATCTTATACCCAAAAACCAGACGGACTGCTGCGAAGACGACTCCTCTGTACATCCTGTCTGCCGAACAGGTGCCAGGAACTACGAATTTCCTCAGCCAAAGAGATATGAATTCGGCCAGATAACCTTCAGCGGACAATTCTCGACCACCCTGCTTAATATAGGTTTCTAACCTATCATCGGCCTTGTAGCTGTCGATGTCTTCTTCGACGACAATGTCGTCATGATTAGTCTCCCGGATTAATCTGTTAATCTCGGCTTGACTCAAGGGCTTGAATTTACCGACATACTGATCGGTCTTTTTCTTCTTCTGAATTTCGTCAGTGCGGCCTTGAAACAAATAAGCCATCCACTTCGAAGAATAGCAATTGGAGTCCCCCTCTCCACCTTGTCCCTTATAAAAAGCTTTACAGATGCTGTAATGACACATTAATTCTTCAAATACATAAAGAATTAGTGGGTTGGCTGCAGAAATCTTATTCATTTCATCAACAAAAGGGATATATTCTTCATATGGCAAATCTGCTATTGGTAGCTGAGATATATATGACATTTCATGAAGGGCGAATCCCATCTCGCCCTTTAGGGTCATGAAGGTGCCGGTCCGATAGTTATATCTCTCCGCTAATGCCAAAAACAGATCCGGGTTTGGTTTGAAACCATAAGCAGTATACTTAATGGCATCATATAAACCTATCGCCTTCAACTGTGCACCGAAATTTTGCAAAATCCATCTCACTAGAGCAGTCCATCTAGTGTTCTCTGGATTTACTAGACCAGTCAGCCTCATTGACTGTTTTGGGTAGATGGCATTCTTTAATTGAGCAAATTCGTTGGCAAAAATTGGGACTCTGACTGGCTTCAGCAGTGCCGAGTCCTCAGGAGGGATGGTGGCAGGTAACAGTCCTCGCAGAGATGTGACATGTGGTTCAGTACCACTGCGGAACCTTCCTTGACGATATCCAATCCATCCAGCCTTAGCTTGTCGGGATGGAGTAATATCCCACTTCATCTGTCTTTGCTGGCCCGAGTGGAATAAACGAGCTATATTGATGCTTTTTGTCAAGCCAGTTAGATACATGGGCTGATTCACATTACCATCCCTGTGATAAGAGTATGCTACTTTGTCAAGAGCAGGCTGAGAATTCATGTCAATAGCATCTCCAAAAAGGAATGCTGGCTTCAAATGGGCAACACCATCTACACTCTGTAACGGCAGTCCACTCATCAGGTTCAGCAAAGTATCATCTTCCTGATTGGTCAACAGAGCTATTCTTGTGGAAGGTCCGTCAAATTGGGGAAAACGAACATGTGATAGATCACTTCTATAATTATTTCCCATACTTCCTTCAAATTCTGCTTCCTGAGCCAGAATATCCACTGCAAATGAAGAATAAAGTATTAAAAATCTTCAATATCGAGAGAGGATAAAGGTCAACATACGCTCAGTTTTTACTAAGCGTACAGCTCAACATACGCTCAGTTTTACTAAGCGTATAGCTCAACATACGCTCAGTTTTACTAAGCATACAGTTCAACTTACGCTCAATTTTTACTAAGTGTATGGCAGACTCAAGGTTCAGCATATGCTCAGTTTTCCTTAAGCGTATGGCAGACTCAAGGTTCAGCATACGCTCAGTTTTCCTTAAGCGTATGGCAGACTCAAGGTTCAGTATATGCTCAGTTTATCTTTAAGTGAATGATTTTAAAAGTTCAGTTTATGATCAGTTTGAGCGTATCAGTGTATGGTTGACAAGATGATCATCAAAAATTACTCTAACACAGGAGTTAGCGTATTTCAATGAGACAATTTGCCATAGCATATTCTTTTAAGATAGCGTATTTTGATATCTCTATCAAAAATACGCGTATCTTACAGATATACGCTCCAAACATATTTTTTATAAAAACAAAAAAACATGGAATACGGCTAAACCCTAAAGAGGGAAGCGTATTTGCTGACGTATTGACCCTAAAGAGGGATACGTTTTCTGAGTTTTGTTCTAACCAGAGCCCTAAAAAGGGAATAGTTATTTGTTCATCATCTTCGTCCTTACCATAAAGAGGTTTCAATGGCCGTTCACTGCGTGAAATACGCTGACTGGCCGTCTTCTTGGTGGTGGCAGTGTCGATGACAGGATGAGACGACTCCTCAGGGGCTTTCCCCTTTCCTTTCGTAGAAGCATCAGCTTTGGGCGCCATTAATGGAGGTTGAGTCAAAGATGAAGAAGGGGAAGAAGGGTTTTGAGTTTCTGAAAGCACTTTTCTCTCTCGAAAGCAAAAGCTGTGGTAAAGAAATAAAATAGGTTTTGGAAGACCTATTTATAGAAGAAAGGAAGAAGTTCAAACGACGGATATTCTTTAAACAAAATCCCTAAAGATTTGCACTGATATTGAGGAAGATAACAAACTCATGCCAGCGTGTCAGGACTTATTCTCACTTTAAAGTTCAAAGTAATTTCGAACTTTTGAAATTCATAAAGTTCGAAAACTTTGAAGGGGGTCTTGTAGGGTGTGAAAATTATGACACGCTGACATAAGACTCAGTCCAAGTCATACGCTCAGTCAAGGCCATACGCTCAAGGCCATACGCTCAGTCAAGGCCATACGCTCATCTAAAGGCCGTACGCTCAATGAATATTTTATTATTTTCTGAGATGACAGCACAGCATGTATTTAATAAAGGATGAATCTGACACTTCGTCTTTCGTGCAAAGACAGCTGTCCAATGAAGACTAGTCGTCGTATAGGTTTTCGAAGAGTCGGTTTTGTCTTTTACGAGGACAGCTCAGCATCTCTCATAAATGTAAAAGCCATCATTACTGTCAGTTTTGACAGTCTGTCAGCCATCATATCCGCAGTCACGACGCTCGAGAAGATTTTGTCAGTTATTGGAAGATATAGCGTATCAAAGAAGATTGATGATGGCCACGTGTCTACTTATTCAAACATGTCACGTGTCTACTTATTCAAACATACGACTCCTTCCAAATTAAGTGAGCATATGGATCTCATACGACTCCTTCCCAATTAAGTGAGCGTATGGATCTCTTACGACTCCTTCTCAATTAAGTGAGCGTATGGATCTCATACGACTCCTTCCCAACCAAGTGAGCGTATGGATCTCATACGACTCCTTCCCAACCAAGTGAGCGTATGGATCTCATACGACTCCTTCCCAACCAAGTGAGCGTATGGATTCCATACGACTCCTTGACAAGCGAGCATATAGTTTCCATACAACTCCCTGTCAATAATGTGAGCGTATCAGCTTTATATGGTTCTACGCTGTCCAAGTCAGTGTATACAAGACACGTGCCTTCAAAAGCTAGCGTATGACTCTTCCTCTAAGGCAGCATATCACAGCAGTTGTGTCCAGAATGATTTTCAACGTGCAGTTAACACACGTTCTCACGTGTCCTGCACTCAGTTATCCACTTCTTCAGAAGTTATGCAACGTGGCATTCATGCCATCAATCTCTCCGGAATATGCTCCACTACTTTCAACTGCACGCCAAGGTGTCTTCATCAGAATTTGCCACGCGTCCCTACAGTTATGCACACGTCAAGTAACTGACTGAGCGTATGCTTCAGAATAGTTATCCAGAACTCTATAAAAGAGAGTTTCTTCATCTTCATCAGACACTACAGTCAATTTCAGAGAGAACAGAGAGATTGCCCAGTTGCTGTCCAAGTTCTTTAAAGTTCGAGTTTTCTTCATCGCATCGTCCAAGGGATAAAGTAATCGTCTTCTAGATTAGATTCCTACAGTTGTAATTTTCTCAGATACAAAATAAATAAAGTGAATTTATTTATGAAAAATAGCTCTATTCCTGATTGTATCGTTGCAGGTGAATTGACCGAGGAGTTGCTTTACAATTCATACTATGGACCTGTCACTGATATGCTAGCCCACATCCCAAAGGATGACCCTGCTGGGGAATACCCAATAGCTTATCTTACATTTCGTTTTTGAATTTGGTTTGTAATAATTTGTTAACATTCATTTGGTTGAATTTGTCTCCAGTTACTTTTACTTTGGGAATGTAACTAAGTGGCATTTTGGACCTATTCTCGTTTCTCTCGATATAGATGATGTGATTAATCTGATTAAATATACTATAATTTTAGAAGATGATTGAAGGTTTAGAACAGCTTACTACACGATGTCTTATAGCGTAGGCTGGATGTGTCCGACTCGTATCTGAATATTCAGGAGCGGGTCATGACAATATCTTCTAATGTTGATAGCTACGATGTTTGGCATAGTCGCTTGGGACATGTTAATTTTAATTCTGTAAAGAGAATGTCTAATTTGTAATTAATTTCCAAGGTTGACATAAACAGGAATGAAAAATATGAGATTTGTACTCAAGTTAAACAGCATAGAAAGTCCTTTGATTCAGTTGAAAGGAATTCTCAGCTTTTGGAGCTTATTCACAACAATATCTGTGAATTAAACGGTATTCTTACTCTTAGTGGTAAGCGTTACTTCATTACTTTTATAGATGATTATTCCAAATACTGTTATGTTTACTTGCTTAGAACAAAAGATGAGTCTTTCAATAAGTTTGTATTTTTTAAAGTTAAAGTTGAAAATCAGCTTAAAAGAAAATAAAAATTCTTAGGTCTGATCGTGGGGCTGAATACACATCTGCTGAATTTGATTCCTTTTGTGAAATAGATTCACTATTTTGGAAAGAGATTCACTATTTTGGAAATAGACCATTAATAGTGAAATAGATTACATTATGTCAAATAGAACCTGGGATTTGGTTAACCTTCTTGTAGGTTGCAAATGGATATTCAGAAAAAATAAAAAATAAAGCTAAGACCTGATGGGTCTATTGAGAAATTCAAAGCAAGGTTAGTAGCTAAAGGGTTCAAACAAAGGGAAGGAGTAGACTTCTTTGACACTTACTCTCAGTTACTAGAATTGCCACAATTAGAATGTTAATTGCTATTGCATCTGTTCATAAACTGTTTATTCATCAAATGGATGTAAAAACTGCTTTTTGAATGGAGATTTACAAGAAGAGATTTACATGGAACAACCTAAAGGGTTTTTTTTTTGGGACAAGAATACAAGGTATGCAAATTGATTAAATCTCTTTATGGGCTGAAACAAGCGCCAAAGCAATGGCATGATAAATTTGATAAGGTAATTCCATCTTATGGTTTTGCTATTAATAATTCTGATAAATGTGTGTATAGCAAAACTATTGGTAGCTCATGCGTAATATTGTGCTTATATGTTGATGACATTCTTATTTTTGGCACTGACATGGTAGTATATCAAAACTTTTATGTCTCAAAATTTTGATATGAAAGATTTAGGACCTGCTGATGTGATTTAGAGACTATATTAAGTCGCACCTCTGAGGGAATTGGTATCTACCAATCTCACTATATAGAAAAGGTCCTGAAAAGATTTAACTATTTTGATTCTAAACTTGTAAGCACTCCATATGATGCAAGTATCAGGTTGAAGATGAACAAAGGAGACTGTGTGGCTCAGCTGAAATATTCCCAGCAAATTGGATGTTTGAACTATATTGCTAACCGTACCAGACCTGATATCTTCTACGCAGTAGAAAAACTTAGTCGGTACACAAGCAATCAGAATAGTTCACACAAGACTGCCTTAGAAAGGATAATGAGATACCTGAAGGGCACATTATCCCATAGATTATTCTATGGAGGACACCCATCTGTATTGGAAGGGTACACTGATGCAAACTGGATCTCAAATACAGATGAGACCAAAGCCACAAGTGGATATATATTCACATTGGGAGGAGCTGCTGTCGCTTGGACTTCTACCAGACAGACTTGTATATCTAGATCTACTATGGAGGCAGAGTTCATAGCTCTTGACCTCACCAGTGAGGAAGCAGACCGACTTAGGAATCTGGTAACAGATATTCCTCTTTGGGACAAACCAGTTCCTGCTATCTATGTACACTATGACAGCCAGGTTACAATAGCAAAGGCTCTAAGGACAAGCTATAATAAAAATTCAGACATATACGTCTGAGGTACAATTGGGTGAACCAATTGCGGTCCAGTGGAGTAATTGCAATTGACTTCGTCAGATCAAAGAACAATCCAGCGGATCCTCTAACTAAAGGTCTCTCAAGGAGACTAGTGTTGGATATGGCAAGAGGAATGGTGTTGAAGCCCATAGATTGAGTCACCTCAAAGACAACCCAACCTTCGATTGAAAGCACCAAGAAAAGGTTCAATGGGTAAAAACAAAATTGACGTGTGACTGGAAACACTATATGAATGTAATTGTAATGAACCATTCTTCTACTATATAGTGTTGATCTACAATAAATAAGAGGGGTGATTGTAAAATCTTAATGAATCTGCGGCTTGTAAAGCTGGGTATATAAATTGTAGGATACCCAGAAAGATTCACCTATTTGAGAGTGAAAGTGGGGTCGCTTTCTATGGGAACTCGGGCTGTTCTATAGAGCTCTCAAAAAATCGAGATAAGAACATGGCCGAAAAGTGCACAACTATTGATATGATCAAATGCCTACAATGGGTTTGTGTGTATGTTGAGTCTGTACAAATAAGATCATAAGTTCAAGACTTACGTCACTTTGGGTATGTATAGATGAAATATACAACATTAAGGGGAGGTTCAAGTCCGGAAGACACCTTCCTCCGATACACAGTGTAACTGTCCAAATCTTGTTATTATTTCCTATCATTCTACCGATCTATATCCTTTGTTGCCTTTATTGAATCATGTGGGGGATTGTTGGTTTGTGTTGCTTGTGTAGCAACCCCAATATGATTCAAGAAAGTGTTCCTTTCTTTTAGTCCCACATGGGAAAGGAGAAAAAGTTCTCCTTTGCATATAATGTTTTACCCTCCTTAGTGGGTAAGTGGATTTTTTGGGGGATGAGCTACATCCCATCCAACCCGCAAGGGGGTGCGCAATTTAATGTGCGTTTTTGACACGTTTATTTGTCGCGCACTTAGCACTTTGTACGCTTTGTATGCTTGTGCGCCGCGGACCGGACCAAGGGTATTAAGGTAATTTTCTAACTCATTTTAAATTTTAATTTTAATTTTTGAATCGTTTTGGTTCGGTTGCCTGGTCTTTTGTAGACATATTATCATGTAATCGCATTACGGGATTTGTAGATCGCGGGAGATTTTTCTGGACACAAACGGTAGTCCAGAGGGATGTTTAAAAACAAAACAGTTTATATGTTTTGATACGAACAAAATCTTTTCTCTCCCTCTCTCGTTCGAAAATCTGTTCGCGCAGAAGAGAGAAAACGCAACCAGAACCTTTCTCCTCCGTTCAACTCCTCATCCGGGCAACGGCTGAGATCGTTCGTGGGATTCACTACCGGGTGCACGATGTTGTGGATCTACAGGGATTCGTTATATCTCTGGAGCCCGCTGCACTGTTCGTAGGTGCAAAATTCTATTCTAAGGACAACGTAACAACGTTGTAACGTGCTTCTAATCCATACTCTTTAATTCATGTTCTTAGTTTTAATCTTCTGAATTGCATGCGCTAGAAATTCTGTCCAACAGAAAATACTACTAAATTCAGGTTCAGCCTGACGAACCTGTATACCCTCGATATACTGCAATATATTTTATCGGCGAACGCGAACCTGAAAAATAATTTTTCTACAACGACGATATACCGATGATATATCGCGGTATACCGTCGATATACCATCGATATATTTTATTGACGAATGTCGGCAAATGCAAACTTGGAACGAACAACAACAAATAAATACCTACAACGGTGGTATACCATGATTGTTATGTTTTTCAAAATAATCGCAATATAAACTCCGTCTTCGACGCCTCCAACTCCTCAGGCTTCTCCAACACACGGATGACACTCGCCGCACTCCTGAATATTCTCAACATAAATTGCGAACCTCATCCAACTCCAATAATATATTTATATTATTCTAACAATTTCTAAGTGTTAAATTTTGTTGTAAAGATTCATGAGTTTGTTGTAACAGAATATATTTGGTTGCACCAGTTTTTTTTTTTTTTTTTTTGGTTTCTGATGATGTTTGGGCAAAAGGCGACCTCATTGCTACTTGCTGACGGTCTAACCAGAAAATGTAATGGGTCGTTTGGCGCACAGAATACTACTGCGAAATTCTATATTCTCAAAAAAAAAAAATAATAAGAAATTAAATTTACTTATAAAATTATATTCCCATATTCGATAATTATATAAATACTTTCCCTAAAAATAAAAAAGAACAAAAATGAGATAATAAAAAAATTAAAAATAAACAAAATAAAATTCTGAAAAAAATGAAAAAAAACTGAAAAAACATAAAAAAAAAAACAAAAAAACAAAACCATTTTTAAGAAATGAAAAAAGACAAAAACAAAAACAAATGTAAAAAACTCTTAAAAATGAAAAAATGAGAATATACCGAAAGAAACAAAAGTCATTCTTTGAAAAATAGATTTAAAAATTGAAAAAATATTCCAAAATACTAAAAAAAAATCTTTAAAAAAAGGGGAAAAACAAAAGATTCTTAAAAATATAAAAATGAAAAAACAATGAAAAAACAACTAGAAAGAACAACTAGAAAAAAAAAACAGAAAACAACAAAAAAAATTTACCCATACAAAGATATCCAATATCATGTTTTGCGGACAAATTGGTTATCCGGATATTCTTAATTTCCTTGAATAAATTTTTATAACATAAAACGCATCCTAAATTTGTCAAAAAATAAAAATTCAGCGTACCAAACGTCTCTCAAGTATAATTTCAGGAAAGAAGACAAAGGAACAAAGAGCATATGAAGAACACAGAAGATTTATGTATAACCCTCAGAAACAGGGAAAGATCCACAACAGGCTAGTACTTACATAAGGGATTTCTAAGACATTTAAATAAAAATAAAACAAAGAATTGAGCTGCCATCTTCTAGTAGTAGTTCTCTATCATTCATATTGTTCTAAAAGTCTTCAGTATTTTTACAGCTAAAGAGCTTGTAGTTTCTGCAGGTATTGTTGTAAGTTGCTCATTGTCAGATGATTGTGCCGGGCCTTGATGTCTCCTGGAGATGCATTTCGCAGAGGGTTAAGACTGCTCGCTTCGACTGGGACTGGTGTGAGAGTAGTGCATAGTAATGGCATCGAAAGTTTCGCGTGGGGAGGTGGTCATGGCAGATCTTCTTATTCAAATAATCTCAAGTAATACAAAACTTTCCACTCCTACTGTCGAGAAATTAAACTGTAGGAAGCTCAGGAAGGCCACAACGTTGCTCGATGAACATAAGGTTTGCAACTGTGCGGTCTATCACATTTGTAGCGGATTCCATAGAACTTGGTCCTTCCATCCTGAAAGCAAAAGATAATTCACCATTAATACAATAAACATACTAAATCAACAATTCCATAGATCCTGTACAGTTAATGTGCAGAAAAAATAATAATGTTGTAATTAGTTGATTCTAAGAAACTATATTTATAAAGGAATTATGAACATGGTCGAAAAGGAAGTACCAATTCCAATCCTTACATGGAGATTAATCACACATAAGACCAGTTCGTGATGATGCTGCTTCATGTTCATAAGAATCTAGCGACATGAATGAAGGGAAATTAAACCAGTTCAAACTTGCAGAACGGAAACTTTAAGCATCAAAACTGAAATCCCACAAAGGCAGCGGACCAATAACCTGCTACGCAAAAGCCAAGACAAATTTCAATCTCTTTTCCAATAATAAGATTGATACAAAAACATGTCGAATCATGTGTCCTAAAAGATTCAATCTCTCACAAATCTCAAGTATAAAGTCAAAGATAACACAATAGGATTGTTCAATCCCACTAGAATCTCGTACCTAGTGATTAACCACCGAAATATGTCGATGACGAATTCCCTGACGAAGGCGACGATGCTTCGAACAGATCTCATTTCTTCAAGTGTCTTGAAGCTACGAATGAGCACGAATTTTCTTGTACATTTGGTGGACGTCCTCTTTGAATCTTCTCGTACTCTTATAGGAGAGGCCTCGTAGCGTCACTAAGAAATCCTAATTTACGATTATATAATCTCTAACTTGCCCCACCCAATCCTAAGCATTCATACTAGATCCGACGGTACAAAATTGTGTTGGTTACAAACCAAATTGCACAAAATTCAGCAAGTGGTATACTGACGATATACTGTGTGGACACAATTTTTTGCCACAAAAGATGCTGCAAACTTTTGACAATTTTTAGTATATCGTCGATATAGTGGTGCTTCATTTTAGCTCTAGAACGAGCACTGGTTCAGCGGCAACCGATCCGTCGTTTTTGCTGTAACTTCCATCGATGCTCCAGAATGTTCCACCTCCTCGAATCGATACTGGATTTCCAAGAAACTCCTCCAGACCGATGAGAGGTATTGGCCTTATGGCTCCTCAATCGAACTACATGTTTGTCTCTCGTGACAGAGTTCCTGCTTCATATCATCAAATAATCTCAAGTCCCCCAACTTGTTGTGCACCTATTTCAGTCTCCAACTCCTCGACCATCATATGTCGATACTAATTGTCATGCGTAGTACCTCTCGAATAACTAGAATCTACCAAAGATCAACAACTCGATCAAGATGAAAGTCCCAGACTACCGGTCTTACTGTGAGTCTTGGCTGCTATCTTACTGAAACGTGCTTTTGTTCCATCGAACTTTCTCACCCTGGTTGTGTCTACCAAGAGGACGATATGGTTCTGCGAGATTCAAGATCCTAAACTTGCCTACCTTCGTTTCCAACACTAAAGCTCTCCCGCACACCTGCATCCTTAAGCATAGAAACATTATGTGAAGTGCACTTCGTCAAAGACCCACATCTCCTCGTGAACCGTCCAAATGGAAGTGTATACGTTGTATCTTGAGTTGTCTACACCCTTTGATCCCTTGCCAACATCGAACTGCTAGAACTGATATCGTTCCACTGAGTTTTGGCACACCTTCTATCACCAAAATTGAATCCGTAGAACGACCCTTACCTTGAGATCGACTAGCTGTCATGGGGACCATGACAGACAAACCGACCCTCAAGCTTTGAAAGACCCTCATTCATCGCTTTCTCCTGATGAACCAAATTCAATACTTCTTAAAAATCCCTCCAGACGATCCACAATCCCCTGTCAAATACCACTCTAATTATCATCCAATGCCTATGACATGCTCGTACACTGACTTGAGCTTGTACATGTCATAACAGATATCCCCTCGAACCAGTAGTCGAAAATCGTTCGTAAGCTTCAAGTCTTTATTTTCGAACATACTACAACAACCATCATCTGCCAGCTTTCCGACCGACACCAGATTGTGGCACAAACTCAGTACATGACGAACCCCCTTAAGAACAAGCTTCTCACCAAACTATGTTGTCAAGTGTACATCATTAATGCCCATAAGTGCAATTGTTCCCTTGTTGTCTATCTATACAAGTTCGAACATGTACCTCCGGTATGACACAAAGATCCTTCTTCATCGAGTAGCGTAGTAAAACGATCTCGTGTCCAAGACCCAATCGTGGTTATGACACATGCCATAAGGTTCAACTGCTTTGGTCACTGCAATAATAAGATCTCCCGTGAGATCCTCCTGATCATCCTTGTCTTTGGTCCTCTCATCTCTGAGTTTCTTGCAGTCCCGCTTATAATGGCCCCTCTCGCCATATTAATGGTAGTCATCAGTGTAATCCACCTTCGCATGATCATGAGAACTCCTTGTTCTAGATTGTGCCCCTCCTTCCTGTCGAAAGTAATGAAAGTGGACTCTTGCAGCAATTCATGTTGCTTATGCAGAATCTCTTTATTGAACAAGCTACTTTTGACAAACTCCATCGTGATAAACTCTATTTGGTACGAAGTTACTCACTGATGCCCCACCAAAGTCTCCTAGCTTTCTGGCAAAAAATTCAGAAGCAATGGGGCCTGAAGTTCATCTTCAATCACCATCTCTATAGCTGGCATTTGATTATTGAGATCCCGAATCTCGTTCAGATGTTGTGTCACCGAGTCGACGAGTTAGCAAATAAGGAAAGTCTTGTTCCCAGTTGTCTTCTATTCGTACAACAAATGTAGCTTCTTCTATAATGTCTTTGCAGAACTCTCCATGGAGAGGAGACATAGTGAAATACCGAGTCGTCCAACTATTTGCGGACAAATCCAAAAGTCTTTCGATCAATTCTCTTCCTATTATCAACAGACTTGTCTGCTAGCTTGGCACTCTCGCCCTCCAACGAACCATGCAGATTCTCGCACCAGAATAGTTCCTCCATCGTTAGCTTCCAAATTGCCCAGCTTCTCCCTGTTAGGATAATCATACGCATGTTGATCTTCTCCATAATCATGGCTACACCTTCTCCTACTTGAACCAAGAGTTTTGATACCACTTTGAAGGACAATTAACCCCCATACAGACATGCGTAACAAAAACTTTGAAGCGTCAAGACCGAAATCCCACAAAAGGAACAGACAAATAACCCGCTACCATGACCCAAGACAAATAACACCGCATATGTGGTAACTTCGTCACTCGGATAAATCACAAAAGGAACGACACTTCGATTAGATCTCATTTCATTTCTTTAATTGTCTTGAAGTAGGAGCCCAAAAAGCAAACACGAATCTCCTCGTAGATTTGGTGGAGGTCCTCTTTGAATCTCCTCAATGAGCACTCTTGTTGAACAATCCCCTTAGCCTCTTTATATAGGACTAAGAAATCCTAATTTATGATTAGAAAATTCCTAAATTAGTCCATCCTGATCTTCCATACTAGATCCGACAATCCAAAATCGTGTTGATTACAAACCAAACTGCACAAAATTCTATGGAGCGGTATACTGCCAGTACACTTTATATATGGACACAATTTTGTGCTACAAAAGCTGTTGGAAACTTTAGGCAATTTTCGTATACTACCGGTATACCGGTGATTCATTTTGGCTCTAGAATGAACTCTGATTCAGCCGCATGTGATTTGCAATTTTCCCTGCAACTTCGACGCTCCAGACTACCCCACCTCCTCGAATCAAGGTTGCATTCCCAAAAATGATTACTAGCTTGCAGGTTTACAATGATGATGGCATTTCACTCTTTTACAGTTATATTTACGAGAATTGTAATGCCATCATGTAGGAGCAACTGACTGTAATCTCACATCGAAGGGTACATAATCTTGTAAAGTGTGTGGATTATGATTGTGAGTAATATGCATAGAAACATAAGCTTTTGTATAAAATCATGAAAATTAATAATGAGAAGAGGTTTCATCCAATGGGTAGTTACTATTTGTATACAAGTTAGTTGAGCAATATGCTTAGAAAGATGACGAATTTTATAAGAATTATGGAAAGAACAAGAATGTATAGGTTTTCATCCATCAAGGTATGTACTATTTATCTATGTAAAGATTCTCATAGAGGAGAAAGGGTCTGCAACATTATCAGTTCAACTGAATATTGACATGGGTGCCTCGTTAAGGAACATACCAAGACATAATGATTTTTTTATAGTATTACAAGTCATATCCTTATATAGCTTATAGTTCATTTAGCTCTTTTGTCTTTTATCTCTTTTAGTCCCACATTGGCTAAGCTAGCTAGCGTACCTTCGATAAAAAGCCCTGGGCCAAATGAATGAATTCAATCCTTCCTCATTCTCTAATATTTTATACCTTAAAGAAATCTATGGGACTTTGCTGAACTTCCAAGTGCCATACTTCTGGAGAACAATCATATTACATATTAGTGAATGCTGCCAACCAATTATATCCAGAAGCTTAATTAGCAAAAAGAATAATATACGGGTATGTATAACTATTACTATCATTTTCTTTCAAGGCAAAAAATATACAATTTGTAGAAGTATGTTCAGTATGGGAGGAGGATATGTTTGAACGTTGGACCAAGTAGAAAGAGCAACCTAAATTGAGGTACAATATAGGGACTGACCTATATGACTTAAAAAGAAGGTTCACAGCGATGGTATCCATATCGGTTTTGGAGCCTCCTTGTGAGTATCAGTATCGACAATTTCGGTAGTTTCCATGGTTTTATAATTCTTGGTTTCAAAAGGCAAAAAAGTAATAAAAGTTATCAAAATAAGTAGGAAAAATATTTGATACATTTAGGCATAATCTTATTGTTTCCAATTAGTCATAAGTGAAATAATATTCAACATTATTGAATTGTTTGCACATAATAGATATTATTGTTTATTTTTTACTTGCTTTCGGGCAATCTACCCTGCAGACAACCTACCCTGCAGCAGATAGTTCTAACAACTTCAACAAATGGTAATGGGTATGGTGTGTCATAAGGAATCTTATTTGACACACTGTATGGTGATCTTCTCCACCGCTGAATCTTTATGTGGACATTGTTTTCTTGTCGTACTTCTTTTTCTTAATTTTAAATGTTGAACTGACCGGAACAGAGAGCCCCAAATTTGACATCCACCAATATTTATCAACCAGTATTGTTGGACGTCAGTATCGGATAGAACATGTCATAAATGATATACAACTGATATGTATGTGTATTGACCGAAAACTCTAAACTTTGCTCAAAGCATCCTATCAACAAAAAGGATGTGAGACACTCCAATAACACAACGGCCCCTAGATGATGTCGTGTATGGGTTATAAATATATGTAACAAATAATAAGATTTGACATCCATCTCATTATATAGAGTTCACCTTTTAGTAGGATGCAGGCTATAAACTATAAAATGGTCCAAAATGCTCCACCACAGCAAGTAGATATTTTACACTTATAAGAACAGTCCGTTCATATTGGAAAAAACAAGACAAGGCATTTCATACCTTGAATTATCACAACTGACTTGCGAAGGAAACCATCTATCTGCAGTAATTTCACTTCTAATTTGAGTTATACTATGCTTTTGTTCAAAGCCTTTGGCAAGGCGGTACATGGCATCTCGAAAGCATATCCTTGACTTTTCACTCATCTGTCAGTTGACAAGATGAACAATTGAGTTAAGAAATATCTTATCAAAGAGAAGTTAAAATATAAAGAAAAAAGGGCTTCTCCATAGTGTATATTATTTGCAATTGTGTACCTGTGACATCACATCTTCAAGCTCCAAAAGCACTATTGCCTCTGAGCACTCAAGTTCATCCATTTTAGCAACTGCCTCACTGTCATTGGTAGTAGTAGTAGTAGTTATAGGAGGGCTCGATACTGTGAGATTGTGATCCTGCAATAAGAGTTGGAGTACGAAGAAATTAATATCAAACAAAAACATTTCATGCAAGCTCACAAACTTAGATCTAGGGGGCAATACATAATAATTAAAAAAATGACAATAATCCAACATTAGCCTTAGAAGAAAGCATGTTTTATCAATATCATTGCAATATTAGCCCTAGAAGAAAGCACCCTTATCAAATCGCCAAAATTTAAATCTTATGTGGACCTAGAATCATATCATTTTCTCAAATTCCTCTACCTAGAATTTAAATAAATAGGAAGCTGGATGGATAACAAGCCTGGTTTGCAATGTAATATCCACATGCGAATCAGTTTAGGACCCTTCCTATGAGTATTGGTATTGACAGTTTTGACGCTTTCGGTAGTTTCGGATCGGAGTATCTGGTTCTAAATTCAGAAAACCCAAAATGATTTTTAAAATACATTTTAAAAAGGTACAAAAAAATTTCATACATTTAGACATAATTTTATATATTATATGTTATTTCTTGTTAGTTTTAAATGTACTTTTAAATGAAATGATATTCTACTAGCAATAGGTACTTATTATTTATATTCTACTAGCAATAGGTACTTATTATTTATTTACTTGCCTTTAGACATAATGCAACAACAATAAATAGTGTCTAATGGATTATATTAATAGGGATGAATGATATAATTTATAGATATACAACTTCGACAGATGGAAATGGTTACAGTTTACCGATAAAAAATCTTATCAACACATTGTAACATTGTCAATCTTCGGCACAACTAAATTGTGCTGACATTATTTTTTCCATTCTTTTTTATTCATTTTTTTTCATGTCGAATTGACCGGGAGAGAAACCCCCAACTACTTTAGTATTGATTAGTATTAGTAGTGTCGGTATTTGGAACTGGGCATGACAAAACCAATATGTATCGGCTGTACCGTATCAATATTAGTTGCAAACTATGATAACAAGTCATCTACATGATATAAAGAAACAGCACTACTTTATCATGATACACTATATATTTCAGGAATTTAAATTTAATATTGTGAAAATTTAAAATTTTCAAAAGTTAGGTAGGTGGAGGGGAGGCATGGCCCCACAGGCCATAATATAGCTCTGTCCCGATGTGTCTGTATATATAAAGTAATTTTATAAATTAAATAACTCATACACCACTGCTAAGACACAAATCCTCGCCTTAGGATAATCCATGGTGAAGATTATCCCTCCAGTCACCATTACATTAAGCCCGTCCTAGAGAATTAATGACGGGTATTAATACTCTTATTTGCCCTTTGGCTGAGAGGTCGGCTAGCTACTACCTTCATGATCCCCCCTTCTCGAACAGCATCTAACCCTCCCTTCAGCTTCTGTGAGACTGCCCAATCGCTCCTCCCATAGTCGGTTAACTGTCATGAGATTGTCTTCCTCATAGTTGGACAAGTCCTTCAAAGGAACCGAGTCCTCGGACTCTAGCATCAGGCTCACTAGAAGCTCTTGAATGGAGCTCCACCCCATGTGGCATGTTGAAGCAGCCATCATCTCTATCATGTGGCTTTAACGTAGCAAAGGGGTACACGAGTAGATGCACCCACCTCTCCTCCCCGGAGCCAGGTAGGATTCCCCGTCTGGCAAGGCTCCCTCGTGATCTTTCGCGACCTTAGTCAGCATGTTGGCATAAATGACCATCGGCATCGCCTCAGGCACAAATGGCCCACCTATAGAACCAAAGTGCAGGTTATTGAAGCACAACTCCGCTGGTTCCATAGGGGGATTTCTAGTTAGGATATTGGTGTGAACATTGTCCACCTCTACCCTCTCAGGCACTCGGTCTACACCACCATGATTCGGTCCCTTCACATTCATTTCTCCTTGGCCCGTCCCATCCATGTCTATATTGTTCGATGCTACTATGTTGATTACTCCTCTCCGAACATTGTCCATGCACATGCCTGAAGCTACTACAATGGTTGCACCGAGGAGGGACTCATTCGTACTCCACCATCTTCACCGTCGGGGTTATGAGTTTCCCGGTGGGTAACCAAACTATGATCGCGGACTACACTACCTTGTTAGCTTCCTCCTCCGCAATCACTCAAGTGAATGCCAAGCTTTGTTGTTGTGTCGTAGACGAGCCTGTGCGCAAAGGAGTCCCTATCAGACATTCCATCTTTATAAGGGCCGAGGGTTCCAAAGTTAGGGAGAAAGCCATGGCAAGTAGATCCATATAGGTACAGAAGACATCCAATCCCTCTTAAAATTCGATGTGGGATCATACCTCTGTGAGACAATCAGTCTCCCACTGTTCGTCCACGGCCAATTCGCCAAGACTCGCTCGAGGTCTTCCTCCAGCCCAAACTTTAGGAAGAACCCATTTTCCCTCAAGAAAACTTCCATCGAGCACCTTGGCCGCCAGACCGCAAGGCATATTCGCAGAGTTGCCCATACTGTAGTCGGGAGCCCATGACATGGAGAACAAGGATAAGTCGCCAGTACTCCATAGTTTCTACTATATATTCGCCGGTGATCTATGCCACTTGTTCGCTTTCGAATAACGTCGGTTCTGCATGCTGAAGCATCACACTTTCTTGGATTGTCGTCGGAGCGCAGATCAAAGCCCAAGAAATAGGTTTTGCAATCAAAACCGCCATAGGAGCCCTCTTTATAAGGATCCTTTAGGCAACACTACTACCACCTCGCTTGCACATTGCTCTGACGATGTGCATTTGTCCGAGTCCTATCAATCTGAGTAGGACAGCCTCGCATACTGTACCCTTGGGAAGTCCCATCTTGCTCCTGTGGAGACCCAAGCTACTATACGGTTATCTCCTTCATCTGATACACTCGTGAGGCAGCACGGGCCTAAGCACGACCCTAGGATCGTTCCGTCCCGTCGAACTATGCTTTTGACCAGCGCGCATCGGAGACTTGTCCCTAACCCACACAGCACAAAGACTTGTCATGTCGTCTTCGCCTCCGTGGCACCACCGTTGTCCAACCCCGCATATCTCCCTTACCATCCGGACCGTTTCATTCGATACCCCTTCCTCCCTTTCCCGAGTCCGACAGGTTATGGAGGACACCTAGTTTAAGGGTAAGCCGACGGGCTATGGAGGACCCCTAGGTTAAGGGTTTGAGAAACCCTAGTGTCGTCTCCTGTGTCATGTCCAATATATATATATATATATATATATATATATATATATATATATATATGGATTGGGATCCCCGCTATTAAGTATCCCTGAATGTCTCCGAAATAGCAGTCATTTGATCCATTTTTTTGGACCGTACAGATTAGTTCCTTAACTACCTAATTTCTCGCGAGATTTTGAACTAATATGTACAGTCCAAAAAGACTGATTCAATGGCTTCTATTTTCGGAGACACTCAGGAGCTTAGCAGCATCAGAAGTCTGATGTCTGTTGCTACATTCCATTATTGGGCATTGGATTTCTCAAGTTTAAAATATATGTAACAGCTCTTCTTGAAACAACAGACAGTTTCTGAATTCGTTGTGACTTGGAATATCAGATAATTCAGTCATAGGTGCTAGACACCTGTCAATCATAGAGCCATAGAGCTGTCTGATTAACATAAAAAGTACCATCAGACAACCAAATGTAAATGGATAGTAAAACACTTACTTATTTGCACTTTAATACCGTCAACTATCACAGATTTGCAACTTGATTCCCCGTACTACTTTTATAAGCAATTACATACCATCAACATTTTTCGCAATTTCGCAAACACATTAACAATTCATGTAAAAAAGACGAATCTGCAACCACCCTAACCTAATGATACTACCTCGCCAAGTATCTCGCACGCTGTAGGAAGCATCAGAGGGCAGAGGGGGAGATGGAGCACCAAATTGGATGAGTTAAATTTTTTTTGTTATTTGATATTTCTTTTGGATTAGCAAATAAGATTTATTATTTTCTATTAGATAAATAGAATTTTTTGTGTTTATCCTTCACATATAGCCATACATGCCTGTAAAATCTCTTGTAGTGCAACTTTTAAGTCATTGAAAAATAATTTGAATTGAGATAACTTATGAGAGAATTCTTTAAATTTACAGTTCTTTCAGTTCCATATCACCCCTTTCTCCGGATTGAACACTTATTGAAGTGCCACAAGAACACGAGCAAGTTGAACCAACTACCATCATTTTCATCGTCATATCAGTGTCGAAAACTAAAGGCAAACGATACGGACATTGTGCTCATCGTCATCTCCAAGCATCCTAGTCTTCAACATCAACATCGACACCGCTTCGGGTTGGACTTTCGAGTGCAAAATCCGAGTATCGATATCCTACTCAGACCCACACGTCATCAAAAATTTGGTATCACAAATCAATTATTATCTTTTGCATTTTTGTTATGATTACTCATAAATTTACTATTGATTGTTCGCAAAACCGTAAAAACTCGTGTTACTTTTCCTTTAGGTCTCATTCTGTGTAAGGGTGGAGGGCCTGGAAGGAGGAGTGCATAAAGCAGGGTTGAGGGTGCGGAGACAGATAAGAGTAGAGGGTGTGGAGGATGGCCAGCAGTACCACACCCGCTGCTACGCATGCCGGCGTTGCTGCTGCCCGTGGCTGCACACGCCTCCGTCTGCGCTTGCCTGGCACTACTATTACCTCATGTGCCTCTTGCATGCATGCTCATGAGAAAAAGGTAAGATGGAATTTATCTATTTTCTTCCTTTAGGGGCAAAAACTCCAAAAGTAGTCCTGTGCTCTGCACATAACGTTGGGTGGGACGGAGGGTAGTAATTTGCACAAACTTAAAAGTTTGTGGCATTAACTTGTTCAAAAAAATGGTATGGGAATCAAGCATCAAACCGGCGATAGTTGAAGGTATTAAAGTGCATATAAGCCTAACACTTGATATTTAAGCTTACAGCCTTAGCATATAGCAACACGAAAGAAGAATTGACATGAACTTTTTAAACTCAAATAAAAAAAACTTATGTAACCCCTAAATTAGAATTTAAGCATTCCTACCAAATGCATAAGAGATGAAGTGAAGGATGATGGCAAGACTAAACAAAAAATGGGAGTTGTTCCTTACTATCTAGAATGACATATTATCATTCCAAGTCAGAACAGATCATAATCACTCTTCATACAATGCTCAATGCCAGAAGAAGTATCTAGAAATTATTTCATTAACTTCTACATTTATTTAGCTTACCACAGAATAACCAATGAATCTCTTGGATTCATCTGATGTCAAACATGAAGGTGAATCCTCCTCTTTGTTCCAGTTCTTTGAGATATCATCCGTACACATCACGAAGTTGCAAGAATCCATGCATGCTTCACTTTCCCTTCCAGGTGAGTCCAACGGATTTGGAGGATCCGAAAGCATATTCGACAGAAGATCTTCAAAGGACGTCGATGTATATACAGAGTCCGGACACAACTGATCCTCCTCCAGGAATGAATCTCTGAAAAGGCAGAACACATATGCGATCAATACAAATTCATATGCCGTTACAGTATAATTAAGAATCGTGAAGTCCTGAATCATACATGAAAATATCATCCATCCTTTCCATGTCATGTTCCATCTTGAAATCCAGCTGACCAGGGGAGGGACTTTCCGAAGGTCTCGCACTGCAACCTCTCAGAGAAGGCACCCCAGGAGCACCTGAGCCGCTAGATCCTTCACCCCCACACGTCGGATCTTCCTTGCTAGCTTGAAAATACATTGGTCTACCAGAGTCTGAATTTTGATGGTATTTGTTAGGTGATATCACAACTTTGGATTCAGTGGTTCCCCAGTGAAACCAGTCATCTTGTGTCATTAGAACGTCTTCTGTGTTTGTAGCTTCGGATGTTTCTCCATGACCGGGTACAACAAGACCATCACTTTCTTCTCTAAGATACCACTCCATTTGCTCAATCTGATAAATATGGCAAAATATGTATAATCATCGTTAATCAAGCAATTACGCAAAAAAAACTATTTTTTCTCCTAGTATGTAGTATTTCAGCAATTAAAACACATCCTCCCGTAGAAATAAATTTCTAAGACATAAAATTTTACAAACTTTGTAAAGAACATGGTTACCAATCCAAATTTGGTTTCATACCACCTTCCATATCCTAAATTAAGGTCAAGTAAATGATTACAAAGACAAGTTTGGAATTGGTAAAAAGAAGTCTGAACTATATCTCAGATTCACATTTAAATGAACTTTTGTCTCTCTTTTTGTCAACAAATTGTTTTACACAAAAAAAAAAAAAAAATGCCCAAGTTGGAATTTCCAAACACAAAACCCCAACTGGAAAGTAATAAGCAAGTTAGGTGCCATAAGAAGTCCCAATTTGGTTCCTAAGGATATATATAGAACATGCCCAAAATTGTATTACAAAGAAAGGCCCATATGTTAAGATCTACTCTTCTTGAAGTAGAAATTGGTGCCATAAAAATTAGGCATACCGACCTAAAGTTGCAAGAACATTACTAGACTATTAGGCTTAGCAATTTCTAGCAAAATAAATAAATAGTAAGTAGAAAATCAAGATTAAGAAATTTGGAGCAAGAACTGAGTGAAGAAGACAGTAATATACCTCAAGCAGCAGAGCAGGGGAAAGGGAATCCAGATTTGTGTGTTGGTGTGTGATACTACTTTGTGATGGGCAATGGCACAGTTGGAGGACTGAAATGAGCGTGGAGAGGAAGGGGGGTTTTTAATTTTATTTATTGTGCAACAAGAGACTACTACAAGTTACATGGAAGGGGTTTGTGGCTGAGAATGGGTGTGGTGGGGCCAGGCTCAGCTGCAGCCAAGAGTGTTTTGTCCATCTAATACTAGCACCTCATTGGTGCATGTTCCAGACAAGACCACTGCTTCTTCAGCCCACCTTATTTTGTGGCTCATGTTCATACACCTGGCAGACCATTATCATTCCGGACAATGCTACTCTTACCATCAAAAAATGATTGTAAAAGCTTACAACCGGCCACGTAGTGGTCCTAGGAAAGAGGGAGATCCGGTGGAACTATATTAACAGAAAAAAAGAAAAAAAAATTAAGTGGCACCCTACTTTTGTTATGCTTAAACGTTTTTCGTCAAAGACTAATAGTTGACCGCTTTGACCAATTTTTTTGGACAAAAATACCTTCCGTCTGTTGTCCTCTTCTCCGCATCAACTGTCCGTCTCCTCCCGTCGTGCTCGGCCCCCCTCCACGGCGTCGCCGCACCCCCCCCCCCTCCCCGACCTCGCCGCACCCCCCCCCCGGCCATCACCACCACCACCACCATCACCATCGTCACCACCATCAGCCATCATTACCACCACCGTCCAAGACTAACATGTTTACATGAATATCCTCACCGTCGGCCATCTTCTACAGTCCTACAAAATAATGTACGCAAGTGAGTTGAAGTAGACTCTGTAAATTGATGAGAATGTTTACACCTAGGTTTTCGCCTACCATCACTCCCTCTTAAGCTTGGTGGCCTACTCTTCCCCACACAATATTTGGTAACACAGAAAATTTGGCTGAAAGAAAATTATCTAATTGGTAGCTAAGTTAAGATCTGGCAACTGGATGCCACCAGGAGGCGTAGCCTGAGAAATAATCCAATTGAGGTCCTTCCTATTCCAAATAGGTTGTGATAACATTTCTTATATTTTTTTCTATTTCCTTTATGGGTTGCCCAGATCTCGAATCCAGAACCTGTCGGATGGATTCGTGTAGATCGTTCTTTTCATTTTTGCATTTAGGGTGGGGGCGGAGCGGGAGAGGGGGGGGGGAGGGGGTTGGTGGTGGTGGTGGTGATGATGGTGGTGGTGATGATGATGGTGGTGGTGGTGGTGATGGCCGGGGGGGTACGGCGAGGTCGTGGAGGAGGGCCGAGCACGACGGGGGGGAGACAGACAGTTGACGCGAGGAAGAGGAGAACAGACATGGGAGTATTTTTGTCCAAAAAAATTGGTCAAAACAGTCAACTGTTAGTCTTGGACGGAAAACGTTGAAAGTGGAGGGTGTCATACATTCATGTAAATATGTGGGGTACACCTTAAATAAGCATAACAAAAGTGGGATGCCACTCAAATTTTCTCAAAAAAAGAGAGGAATTATAAGATGGTTGTACATATTTAGTTATAAATTTAGTATTTTTTTTTAGGCTAATTTAAAAGATACTCCAAGTTTTCTTGTAACTAGTCTATTAGTAGTGTCAACAAAGTTGACAGTCTTAATATTAAGAAAGACTTCTAACTTCATTCACATTCTATCTTAATATTCAAATATTTTAGGACTGTCAATTTTGTTGGCAGTCCTATTTTATGTTAGGACTGCCAAGGACTGGATTAGCCCAAAGTAAATTTTGGAGTGCCTTTAGAATTATTTTTTTTATCATCTCATATTTCTCAACCATCAAAGTCCTCCGTACAAGTATAAGGTGATTTGTACAATATAAAAAATAATTGATTTTTAAATTTTTTTTAAGCTACGAAAATTAAACACAATTAAAGACATCTGAAAAGTAGTAATTTATTTTGCAGCGAAAAACTAAGTACAACAACTTTAACTTTTTGAGTTTAAAAGTAAAATATGATATAAATAGTATTTGGATGCTTAACACACAAGATATATTTTTAATTTTTTTTTCACAAAACCAATGTACACTTGGTTCTTTTTCTTTTAGAGTAAAAAAAAAAATCTCTTTTCTCTTCATCTTTTTTGACAATTGTTTTAAAAAATTGGACAAATATTTTTCACACAACTACAAATGTTTCTTAAAACCATTTCCGTCACAACTACAAAAATCATACCAAAAAAATTTCAAAAATTATTTTCTAAATTTTTTTTACCAAACATAATCTTTGAACTTTTGATTCTTAAATCCATTTTTAAGATGTAAGTAACCAAACTTAAAGTCAAAATTTATGAAACTACAAACCAACTTTATAACTTATTTTTAAAAAATTGTTTTAAAATCAAGATTTTGAAAACCTATCTAAAAAGTTCCAAATATAATTATAAAAAGACCTTCAAATAAATAAGTGCTTCCTACATCAACTACTGCCTCAAGCTCCTGTTTTGTGTTTTGTACCTGAAACGTGAAAGTCGTTACATTAAGGATGTAATTGTGAGTGGCATACTGAACCCACCTAAAAGCAAACACGATATCATGTGAATCGAAAACATCTTTTATTATAAGTGATCTTTCTATCATTTACATACTACCATTCCATGCAAATACTAATACATTTAAGCAACATTCCATTAGCCATAATCCATCTATTAAACATTCATACATATCAAGTGTCATGTCCCAGAACCAGAATACTGAAGAACGGGGACGAAATTATGCCAGCTACGTATACCAGAGTACTCCAGTACCCCGAGATACAGTCACGGCTGTATAGACATGAGGTTACTACTGCAAACCAACAGTCAATCATAAGTCAAGCAACTTTGGTATCTCAATCACAAGAAACTAAAGTACAAAAAGTATGATCATAAGACATAAAATAGTTAAGCATACCAAACTATAATATATTGATGATCATGAAGCTAATAATACAAAATGAAGAACTAGCAAGAGTGTAAGTCAAACATGAACAGCTTTAGTTGCAGTCTAGAATATACAAATCATATCATGCCTATACGCTAAATGTCAAGGTCCAAAGATACGAGCTAACTCGTGTTCGATGGCTAAATGCTGCAAAAGAATATGTACAAATACTAATGGGTAAAAGAAGAAAAACCCACTCAGGCATCCTGGTGCTCCGGATGGTCACCATTCAAGAAAAGACAAGGAAGATTCTCAGGCTCTGCTACCAAATCTGGCCATAAAAACCTAGTGGGGTAAGACCCCAAGTAGCAATTAACACAAGGAAGCCAAACTAGGAACTAAAAACCAGCATGTAAGCATAAATAATGATAGATATGAAAGAAAACAAGAAAAAGTAAAGTATACCAGGAAACATGAAACAAGCTGGAACATGTAATTAACATGAGTATGTGAACATGTACAGGATTATGCAAAGTAAACAGGAATATCATATGAGTACATGATCATGAATCATGGCATGAACAATTAACATGTATAGTAACTAGACAAGACTAGAACATGATTAGACAAGACAAGATATGTGTCACACCCCGGTTCCGTAGAACTGATCGTCCTCGTTAAGGTGTGATGTTGCATGAGCCTAAGTTGCGCTCGTGCAAGGCGAATACCATAATGGCCGATTACGCAGCTTGGCAGGTTATTTATCACGACCCGTACCCGATATAGGGGCACGAGTTCGTAGGTACATCTAGCCTACGCCCTAACATCGGCGGTAGAACGCTGTCTAGGTCAACAATACTAACTAATAAATCTTACACAATACTATATGCACCTGTCAATGATATTTTATCTCCAAAGGGGAAACAGTATAATAATCATACTCAATCACAATAAAGCTATAAGGAAGTTGACATCACGACAATGATATAAGATATGAAAAGATGATCCAAAAATAGTTTAGAACATAAATCCTAATCCATATCAAAGCCTAAGAGTCTAAATATCTCTACATGCATATAAGTACAATATGGAATCATATAATATCTCAAAGTCTAGTACAAATCCAGCATAATAAATACTAATATTGACTAGGCTACATCTACTGGAGTCTCCTCTACTGGGCTGGCTCCTCCTGGGTCTCCTGCAGATAGCCCTCATCTACACCCGGTCCATAATAGGTAGGACAGAAGTCCTCCAAATCCTTTAAAAAATATTATCCAGTCAGGATTGAAGCAAAGCACAAACTCTAACAGCAGTTTCAATTATATGATAAATGCTATAAAACATAATAATGAGTGTACTATATGATGAGGATAAATAACTGAATCATAACCGACAATATTAATTTAAGAATTTAATAGCACAACTATATGGCAAGACAGATAAAGAATGTCATGAGAAATAGAAATACAACTATATGACAGTGCACGTAATAAGGATTAATAGACAGAGTAATAGAGAACATTTTAGTGGATAGGTAATAGACAGGAAAGAACTGTACTAGCTATGTGTTTTGAAGTATTAGTGTTGACATGTGATCGACTTGGAAACTTGCATAATATAATAGGGCATGGCTAATCATACGTGGGATGTATGATTAACACTCACAATACTTTCTTTTGCACAATAAGGGTATGGTCACACATCTAGCTAGTATTGTAACTCCACTTCCCAAAAAATTTTGAAATATTTTTTATTTATTTGATTTAAATGGTGGTTTTAAGAAATTTTATAAATAATTAACTAGTTAATTATTACGGTAGATGACTTTAGTCATGGTTAAGATTGGAAGTACAAGATGACTAGGAATCGTAGCACGGATAGTGCAGTGCGTGCCTTGACTAGTGTTTTGGCCCTGGTAGGGCAGACCGAGCTATAGTGTTGTCCTAACTAGAAAAACCAGGCCAAGTTGCGACTTAACTCCTACAGATGATTTAACTAGTTATTAATTAGATTACTGATCTTTAGGAGACCCGATTGTATCAAATTGGCCCAGACTGGACCCAAGCCAATGTATGCTCCTATTATTTTCCTGGTGTGGCCAATAAATTACTAAGCCCACAAAATTAGTGCTCACCCGACCAAACCCCAAAACTAAAACCTAATTAACTTGATAACACTAAGTATGACAAATAGATATCAATCTATTTCTCAACCTATCTAGCTACTGCTCAATCTCTGTACATATATATATATATATATATATATATATATATATATATATATATATATATATATATATATATATATATATATATATATATATATATATTAACCCTAAGAAGCCTCCTTATCCCTTCTTTTCTAACTTAACTAGTTCAAATATTTTCTCTGCCACCTTCATCTTCATCTCCTCCCAGCCACCATGGTGGAACCGAGCATCCATAAAAATGAAAGCTTTTAGAAAACTCTTTGGAAGAAACGTAAGCTTTAGAAGAGAAGAGATGAAAGTGAATGAGTGATTTGAAATGATCAGAATTCCTCTATATTTATAGTTTTTCCAAAGACAGAACTCTGGCAGAATTCAGACAGAATTCTATGTAACAAACCGCAACTGAAGGGAGACCAATTTCAAAAACCAACGTTCATATAACGTTCACCTTGGCCGAACTCTGGCCGACCTCTGGCCGAGTTCTGTCAGGATTGGTTAGGTTTATTTTATAAGAAATATTTTGGGACTTTTTGAAATCCTTCAGAAGCTTTTGTAAATAATAGATATTTTTTAAAACATAGGTCAATTTTGAAAAAGATTTTGGATAGAAATTTTGAAAATGATTTTGGATAGCCTATTTGCCAGTACGACTCGGTGTACAATGTATTCCTAGACTCAATAAAAATAAAAATTACATTGCATAAGAAAATACAGTCTCGAGTGGCAAACATAGCTTCGGTCTTGAGCAGTGTCCAAAACATCTTGAGTAAACATCTGAGTTGTTCAGTATATCGAGACAGAGTTTGATCAATTATTAAAATCAGGTTTGACCATGACCAATGGGCCAACAATCTTCCCTATTTTAATAATTAACAAACCTTGACCGATATAACATCTTTGGTCTTTATCAAATCAAAATTGTACCGATATAATGTACCAAAAAAATTATTCCTGTAGATTGTTCATAACCTGTATTCATGAAGATGTTAGATCTTATTTCTCATCCGTTGTCACTTAGCAAAATAATTGCAAAAAAGAAAGCTCTCCCGCAATATATGCATAAGTAACAATCAGTGAAGAAACACAAAAAAATATGAATATATATAAAAAGAAAACATTTATCACAGGCATGGTAAAAATGTCACAGACAGGAAAAAAATGTGATAAGCAGAGAATATTTCACAGGCAGTGTAAATGGAAGCATAAATAAAAGATAATGCTATAAGAAATGCTAAACTGAATAAAATGCTGAAGATTGCATATAACATGTCCATCAAACACAAAAGTCACAAATCATAACCAAATAAGAGTACTGATACTAGCTTGGAATGTCGGAGCATTTTCAAGTAAACAAAAGACAAAATCATCAGTCTCAAAAGTATGACAAATCAAAAATCATCCTCATCGTCATCATCATCATCTGCAGTGCCAGCATGTCCACCATGTCCGGATGGACCTGCTCCAGAAGTGCCAGCTCCAGAGGTGTGTGGAGTAGCACCAGAAGTATGATATCAATCGTAAGCGTTCCCTGGCTGGAACAGAGAGTGGACCGCCTCATCATCAATGCGGTAACCAGATACAGAAGGGTCTCTAGGAAGAGAGCTAGCAGAGTGACCCGTCTGAGCAAATCTGAGATCGACAAAAGAGTTGGCAATAGCCTGGAACCGAGTCACGTCACAGAACTCATGTTCCCTGGAAGTGTCAACAAAGAAAGTCTATAGATCTGAGAGGTGCTGATGAATACCCTCAAAAGTCATAGGGTAAGTCTGAGGAGGAACAAGTACAGTAGAAGAAGGTACAGGAGGTAGAGGAGCAGTGGCAATGCTACGACGAAAAAGCTTGAGAAACTTGGACTCAGGGTCCAGAGCGCAAGTGGATAAGTCTATGTCAAAATACGGAAAGATGCGTGGAATAAACATCGCATAAGAGAGGTTGCGGTCTCTTTCGCGACATCTACCCATCATCTGGATGATAGTCTTAGGGACAGAAAAAGGAATCCCCTTAAGAATATGATATATGGCAGAAAGTTCTAGTGTAGTGATATCATCTTTTGAAGTAGATTTGGGAAGAATAGTGGAATAGATGATGCGATGTAACTCGTAGTTAAACAAGTTCAAGTTGTTGACCTTAAACTTTCCAGGACGAGCACGTACGGATGCATAAAGCTCATTCTTAAAACTAACAAGAGTCGTGTCCTCGAGAAAATCGAAGTCGGTGATGTCATCGAGTAGGGCACCTTCGTTTGGAATACCAAAGATTTCTGCTAGCAATACATCATCGAACTCGATATCTATCCCGCCAACACGAGTTCTTACGGTAAAAGTATCTAACACAAAGTTACAATAGAACAATCTAAGGGCATTAGTAGCTATAAGGAATTGTAGGATAATAAGATGGTGTAATCCTAATGCCTAAAAAAAGGGACGGTGATCAGGAAATACAGTCCATTTAATCAGAGTGCTTGTGCATATAGTACGCATAACAAAGTCGGCATACCAAAGCAATGCTTGGTCATGAGTTTTGAAGTAAAACTCATCCGACACGCCGTCATCCGATTGGACCGAAGAAAAGAGGAAATTCGTGTTCGGATCAGAAGACGATGCCTCTTCACTGGCATGGGTCTTCTTCCTCTTGAAAGGATTGAATCCCTTAGGCATTCTTTCCCAAAACTAAGTAACCCTAAAAATTTAAAAGTGGAGGAAAGAAGGAGTTATACCTTCCGAGAATCAAGTATGTTGTAGAGGACGCGATTCTCCGCACGAATCCAAATTTTGGATATAAATCTCCACGTAGATTGGAAGAAAAGGATTGGAGAATAGCTAGGGTTTGGGGTGTTCTTCGGCTACTGCTGTTGTGATGATGAATTGGTTTGGAGGAGATGAATAGGAGAAGGCCTCGGGTTCTGACTTAAAAATATACAGCACCAACAGAACTTTGGCCAAATTCGGACCGAACTTGGGCCGAATTCGCCTAGGGTTCTCCTGGGTTTTTAAAATAAAAATTTTATGGGCCATATCCTTTTCATCAACTCATTTCAAATATTTAATTCAAAGTTTAGTAATTTTAAAGTTCAAATAATATAATTAATATTGTTGTATAAATTAATTTTTTTTACTCAGCATCTGTTTCAGATTAGCTGTAGGAGTACTGTCCCAGCTAACAAGAGTTCATCGGGGAACAATTAAGTACCGCTTCGCTTCGATCGTAGTCGTGGTGAAAGACAGACTCTTTGTAGGCTTGTCTCAAAAATAGTTATTGAGTATTGAATAAATTAATTAATAAAATAAAATTAATTAATATTATTGACATCTAAAATTCCTAATTCTTGACGTAAATAATTGAAACGATCCTCCACTAGAGGTTTTATGAATATGTCAGCCAATTGATTCTGTGTGTCTATGTATACAAGGTCTATATCTCTATTTTGTTGATGATCTCTAAGATAATGATGTCGAATCTCGATATGCTTAGTATGAGAGTGACATACTGGATTCTTAGTCAAATTAATAGAACTAGTGTTATCAAAGAAAATGGGTATGTGTGTAATACAATCCAAAGTCTTCTAAAGTTTGCTTCATCTACAAAATATGTGCACAACAACGTCCTACGGCGATATACTCAGCCTCAGTTGTTGATAATGCGACAGAATTTTACTTTTTGCTAAACCAAGAGACTAGGGCTTTTTTTAGGAAATGACATGTGCCGCTGGTACTTTTTCTATCTACTTTGCATCCGACAAAATCAGCATTAGAATAACCGGTTAGGTCAAATGATGTGGTTTTAGGATACCATAAGCCGATAGAAGAAGTGCCAGGTATCGAAAGATACGCTTAACTGCGCACAAATGTGATTCCTTAGGATTGGCTTGAAAACGTGTACACAAGCAAACACTAAACATAATGTCTGATCGACTAGCAGTTAAGTACAGTAAGCTACTGATCATACCTCGATACTTACATATGTCGACGAGTTTGCCTTGTTCATCAATATCAAGCTTGGTTGAAGTCGCCATTGGAGTGCTAAGTGGTTTGACTGCTTCCAGGTCGAACTTCTTTAATAGATCTTTTGTGTACTTTGCTTGATTTATGAATGTCCCATTGTTGGTTTATTTGATTTGCAGTCCGAGAAAGAATTTTAGCTCTCCCATCATGCTCATCTCAAACTCATTCTGCATACACTTTGAAAATTCTTGACAAAAAAATTCATCAATGGATCCAAAAATAATATCATCTACATAGATTTGAATCAAAAGAAGATTGTTATTCAAAGATTTTATAAACAATGTAGTGTCAACCTTTTCCTTCGAAAAATGGTTGTCAAGTACAAAAGAGCTTAGATGATCGTACCAAGCACGAGGGGCTTGTTTCAAACCGTATAAGGCTTTCTTCAACTTGAAAACATAATCAAGATTTTTGAAATCAGTAAAACCTGGAGGTTGAGCTACATAAACTTCTTCCTTTATAAAACCATTCAAAAATGTGCTTTTAACATCCATTTGAAATAACTTGAAATTATGAAAACATGCAAATGAACATAACATACGAATGGATTCTAATCTCGTAACTGGGGAATAAGTCTCATCGTAGTCGATACCTTCTACTTGATTGTATCCTTGAGCTACGAGTCGAGCCTTATTACGAGTCACTAAACCATTCTCATTCAGTTTGTTTCGGAATACCCAACGGGTGCTAATGACCGGATGATCAATGGGCTTGGGAACAAGTTCCCAAACTTAATTCTGTTCGAATTGGTTTAATTCCTCTTGTATAGCATCTAACCAAAAATTATCACTACATGCTTCTTCAATGTTTTTGGGTTCAAGCTGTAAAACAAAAGCAACACAAGAAGCTGTATCTTTATTAGAGGAACGAGTACTTACACCCTTGGTAATCTCACGAATTACCAAGTCCTTTGGATGATCTGCCAAGAATCTTATCTCTTTTGGCATATCTTCAGGATTGTTTGTTCCGACTTCTTTGCTTGAAGACTCAGCTTGTGCTTGGTGTGACGGTTCTGCATCGTTGTTGGAAGGTTTTGCAGTAGCTGTACTTGGTGTAATCGCGTCTTCATTATTATCATCGTCTAAATGTTGATTTAGTTAATCAAACTTGACACTAATTGATTCTTCGATGATCATGGTTCTCTTGTTGAAGACTCGGTACCCTTTGCTCTTTACCGTATAACCTAAAAAGATACCTTCATCGGCCTTTTCATCAAATTTACTCTGGTTGTCTTTAGTATTAAGAATAAAGCATTTACAACCAAATATCTTGAAATAAGAAACAGTGGGAGTTCTATCAAACCATAACTCATAGGGAGTCTACTTCGATATAGGTCGAATTAGAACCCTATTGAGAATATAGCACGCTGTATTGACAGCTTTAGCCCAAAAGTATCTAGGTAGACTAAACTGGTTCAATATTACTCTAGCCATTTCAGATAGAGTCCTGTTCTTACGTTCCACAACTCCATTTTATTGTAGAGTCCTAGGGTAGGAAAACTCATGCAAATAATCGTGTGTGTCACAGAATTGCTTGAACTCTGCATTCTCAAATTTGCCGCCATGATTACTACGAATGCGAGTGATCATGAAACCTTTTTCATTCTGTACATTCTTACAAAAGGTAACGAATTCTGACAAAGCATCGTTCTTGCGTGCAAGAAAATATACCCATGTGTACCTAGAGAAATCATCTACAATGACAAATGCATATAACTTACCACCTAGACTAGCAATTCTACTAGGTCCAAATAAGTCCATATGCAACAATTGTAGAGGTCTAGTGTTACTTACAGCGTTCTTGGATTTAAAGACGGATCGGGTAGCTTTGTTCTTTTCATATTCGCTACATACCGTATCTTTCTTGAAAGATATGTCTAGTAAGCTGCGTACCAACTTCTTTGTAGATAGTTTTGAAATTGTGTTCATATTTGTATGACCGAGTCTCATATGCCATAGTTGACTCTCAATGCTCTTAGCCATCAAGCATCTACCTGCTTTGTTAGCATCTTCTAACAGATAGAAAACATATATGTTATCTTCCCTGATACCTTCAAAGATAGTACTACCAGTTGAGCTATCAACTATAGTACATTTGTCTTTGACGAAGTTAATGCCATAACCGTGATCATATTATGTTTTAACTCAGTAACTAGACAGACATCTTTAATCACAGGATAGGGAGCCTTACCAATGTCACCGATACCGATTATGTACCCTCTTAAATTATTACCGAAGGAGACGTATCCTTCTTTATTCTTCTTCGACGGTATTGCGAATAATGATGCATCACTGTTCATGTGCCGTGAGCAACCGCTGTCGAGGATCCATTTGCTTCTAGCATGTGAATGGTGTTCCACCTACAAAATAGTTTGTAGATAAAACTTTTGGTACCTATTTCTTGTAGGGTCTTGACATGTTAGTTTTTGGTATCCATGCATAAACATTTAAATCTACTAACTTTTTGATTTTATATGCAGAGAATATATGATCAATGAGGCCACAATAATGACATTTTGCATGTTGAGTGTTAAAAGTTGTGTGAGGTGCATGATTGGTAGGTTTTGGTTTTCTAGTATAGAAAAATGCATGCCTATTAGTCTTCTTAGGCATAGGTTTGGTATGGTTTGGTCTGACAGTGTTTGGTTTGGGTATGTTCCAATGATTCGGTAATTGACACGTATTAGAATAGGAAGCAACAACTTTAGGCCGTTTTCCTAAACTAATTTTTAACTTTTTTGGAGGTGTCATATAATCTAGTATAGTCAGATGTAAGTGTTTCCATTCTAACTTATGCACACTGGAGATTATTTCTCTACTTAGATAGGTCTTCCTTTAGCTGGATGATAGTTTGGTCTTTTTCTTCGGATAACTTGATAGTCTCGTGTAATAACAGCTTAATGGAGGAAAGCTCACCAGACTCAATAGAAGTATCATTATTTCTAACATCAGCTAGTTGGTCGGTAAATCTTCCTATCTCACCTTTGTACTCTTTGAGTACCTTTTTAGAGGTATTATATTTACTACGCAGTTTTCTGTAGTCATTTAACAGGTCACTGAAAGCCTCTCCTAATTGCTCAAAGGTAAAATCATCATAAGGATCAAACAGAGGATTAGTTATTACCTGATCGAAAGCCATCAAGCATACATTTGCAGCGTCATCCGATTGTTCGTCTTCTTAATTGCTGGCTTCGCTTTCATGCCATATGCTTATATTGGCATACTTCCTTGATGTTGATCTTTTTAGGTAGCCTTTGTCATATTTGCTGCTTTTTCTTGTTGATGATAATGCTGTTGGACAATCTTTCTTCATATGTCCTTTCTTTTTACATCCATAGCAAATAGGATCTTCCTCGTTGTTGTTGCTTTTGCTGTCTTTTGTTCTTCTGTTGAATCTCATGAACTTCTTGAATTTTCTTACCAGAAGAGCTTGATCTTCAGAGTCAGAGTTGCTGTCGTCAGAATCATCTTCGACAGTTCTTCTATGTTGAGCCTTGAGAGCGATCAACTTCTCTGACTTCTCCTTTGGTGTAGCATCTTCAAAGTCTTGAAGTTCCAACTCGTGAGTGAGTAGCTTACCCATGAGTGTTTCCAGAGATATTATTGAGAGGTCGTTTCCTTCAATGATTGCTGTAGCCTTTGGAATCCAATTCTTCGTGAGAGCTCGTAGAAGTTTGCAAATCTTCTCATGGTTACTGTATTCCTTGCCTAATAAAGACAAAGGATTTATAATATCCAGAAATCTCGTAAACATCTGAGTGACGGATTCATTTGGCTTTATTTTGAACGCCTCGTACTCTTGAGTAAGTCTGCTGATCTTTGACTCCTTAACTTGGTTGTTCCTTCGTGGATTACTTCGAGAAGTTTTCACACTTCATTTGATGTTGTGCAAGTCGACACCCTGTTAAATTCAATTTTGTCTAAAGCACAAAATAAAGCGTTAATAGTACGTGCGTCAAGACTGGCCTTTTTCTTTTCATCCTCAGTATATTTATCATGGGATTTTTCAACTAAAACTCCCTCAAAAGTAATACGAGGAGGCTTTTTGTAGCCATCAATAACTATAGACCATAAGTCAAAATCAAGATATTTTAAGAAGAAACTCATCCGTGTTTTCCAATAAGTGTAGTTTGTGCCATCAAACAGTGGAGGTCTGTTTGTAGCTTGGTCTTCACTTATGAATTTCACAGTTGCCATGTGTAGTGCTATGATCTATATAACAATTAAAAGTAACTACAGTTTTGCCTTGCTTTACGTATATAACCTGCTCTGATACCAATTGTAGGAACAAAGTCGTAAAGCAGCATACTCTAAGGGGGAGTGAATAGGGTAGGCAGCAGAATATTGCCTAATTAAAAACTTGTTAGCAGTTAGATCACAGAAATAATAATAATCACAAAGTAATAACTGTAAAGAAAAGAGTTCAGAAGGCAAACGCAAAAACAGATATTTATACTGGTTTTCCTCTTGTGAGGACTAGTCCAGTCGAAAAAACTCTAGCTTCTAGTTGAATCCACTATTGGAAAATCCCGTAAGTTTTTATATGAAGTCCTTGCAACTTCTACAGACGCGAGCTTTGATACGAAGAACTCGACCAACTTTAGTTTGAAGAGTCTTTCTTTAATCAAGCCTCTGATTACAATTTCTCTGAAATCTTCTTGACCGTACCGTACCGGCAAATTGACTAGAGAATTATAACTGGCTTAGGATTTGAAAATAAAATCTTTTAGAAAACTCTTTGGAAGAAACATAAGATTTAGAAGAGAAGAGATGAAAGTGAATGAATGATTTGAAATGATCAGAATTTCTCTCTATTTATAATTTTTTCCAAGACAGAACTCTAGCAGAATTCGGGCAGAATTTGGACAGAATTTTATGTAACAAACCACAACTGAAGGAAGACCAAGTTCAAAAATCAACGTTCATATAACGTTCACCTTGGCCGAACTCTGGCCGAGTTCTGTCAGGGTTGGTCAGGTTTATTTTATGAAAAATATTTTGGGGCTTTTTGAAATCCTTCAGAAGCTTTTGTAAATAATAGATATTTTTCAAAACATAGGTCAATTTTGAAAACGATTTTGGATATCAATTTTAAAAACAATTTTGGATAGCCTATTTGCCAGTACGACTCGGTGTATAATGTATTCCTAGACTCAATAAAAATAAAATTTACATTGCATAAGAAAATACAGTCTCGAGTGGCAAACATAGATTCGGTCTTGAGCAGTATCCAAAATATCTTGAGTAAACATCTGAGTTGTTCAGTATATCGAGACAGAGTTTGATCAATTATTAAAATCAGGTTTGACCATGACCAATGGGCCGACACTTACGGTTAGACAGCCCATGGGTTGATTGAATTTGCAGCTACCCTTTAGCCCATAACCTATTTTTATGTCAGATCATAGGATTTGGATTAAGCAACTTTATTAAAAACCAACTTTCATTAGAGCAAGCCCAAAACCTATCTATTAAACCTAATTCTTGCTCAGGCCTACAAATTGGAACCTAAGCTCACCAAATACTTAAGACCAGACCCCCAATTCTTATAACCCATTTGATTCTTCTTCTTTCTCTCGATGGAGATGACCACGTCAGCAGAGTGGTGGTGCCCCGCCCACGCGTCCGGTAGTGATCTTCTCGAACTATTCTAGAAGACTCTAGGGGATTCTTATCTACCGCCTTACAGCCTACCCATCTCAACCGTTCATTTCTACTGCCTAAATTTTTGCTATTACCGCCGTTCATCTCTAACGGCCGACCCCACCGCCGTGCCTATAAATAGAGCCCCTCTCGACTCAGTTCTCCATTCCTCTTAGTTTGGCGAAGCCCTGCTGGATTTCTCTCCGTCACTCTTCTTCCTTCTTCCTCCGAATCCTAAATCGAGCTTGCGGCCATGGCTTTCCATGAAGCTCCAGTGACCCTTCCTCGGTGATTGACGGCGGCATAAGGAGTGACTTTACTGTTCCTGGTGGCTGCAAGCAGAGCATGATGCAGGTGTCTCGGTGTTTAGCAGCAAAACAATGGGGATTCCATCTCCTCTCCTTTCCCTGATTAAATTATTTCATCTATAATTGAATTCGTAGAATTATTTTTTCTTTTTGAAACAATATGCGAGTCCCCATGACTACGATCACTGATGGCGAGACTCAGATCGACATCTCCTCAACCGATCCTTTTTTGGAACGTAACTATAACCCCATTGCTTGAGCTATTCCAATTCTTGATGATTGAGTAAACCTCTACCATGGGTTGATTGTGGACTTTTGGAACTGATCGTGATTTGGATCTACAGCTTCCAATAAGAGTCGACTTTGGTATTGCTTGAGTGACTGGAGTTCGATGATCACATTATGGATCAGAAACGATCAGTTGTGTATGGTCGAGTTGATCAATCAAATCAATCAAATCCAATTTGGTGAGTTCTCCTTAGACATAATCTCTGTTCCATTCTTAACTGCTCTTCTTCCTTAAGATCTTTGAATTTCCTGATTGAAACAAACAAGAAAACCTATACGATTTGTTCTTATTTCTATGCATGTGTTGTGTTTGACGAAATGTCTGAACCAGCCTTGCCATCGGTTCTGGACACGAGGACGAAGGTGTCGAATAACAGGGACACGAATAGTTGAAATCCTTATTACTCAGGTATGCTAGTTCTTTGATTAGCTAAATTTGGTGTAAATTCTCGGTTCAGTTAGGCGTAAATGAGTTCTGGAGACGAGACAAAGTTGTGTTGCTGAGACGAGTTGTATTCCTGACATGAGTAGGGAGGACACGATATAAATGGACTCGTATCAGTGTGGGTATAACACTAGTTTTGTATTCGACCATTTACAGAGCAGTATATTTGAATAAGGGTCACTGTTCATGACCTTTGGAATTAGGGTGGGACTTTACAGGACCAGTTCAGTAGTGGGCTCGGTTTGTTAGTAAATGAGTACATGTTTTACTATGTTGGGTTGCAGTATTGGGCCAGGGATAGATGGAGTTTATTTGTTTGCTAGAGCCTTGAGTCTTAGGCCGAGCTGCAAGTCTTTAGACTATTAATTTTGAACCAAATTATTGCAGAAGGTTAGAGTTAGTTTAGTTCATAAGTAGAAATGATTGTTAAGTAGCACCTTTGTTCATACTATTAGTATTGACCAGGGACTATAGTCATGTATAGTAAAAGCTATAAGTCTATATTTGGGCTAATGATTATGAGACTATTATGAGTAATAGTTGTAAAGGATAATTAGTCGTATAGTTTTAATTATTGCAAGAGAACCCTCTTTTGGATTAATTCCTAATTGCATGTATTTCCTATTTTAGGTGATTAGAAGACATTATTATTCTCGAGAAGAAGGCAAGCATTTGTAACTCAATTAATCACACATCGCATGCATATCATATTTCACATGTTCCTTGTTTATCGTTGCACTTGCTTGCATGTTATCGTGTCGTACCAGGGAGGGAAGAACATTATAAAGCATGTAGTCACCTAAGCTTGGACATATATCCGATTTTTAGTATAGAGTACATGATATACCTTATACCTATACCTGACTGCTAGTATATCATTGCACTATACAATGTGTCTGTTTACTTGACTTCTAGTATATAGTACACGATATTCCTTACACTAGACATGATTGATAGCATATCGTTACTATATACCCTATCTCTGTTAGTGTAGCATACATGGTATGCCTATATCTATACCTGATTGCTAGCATACCATTACTCTATACACTTGACTTAATAGCCATATATGCTCAAAGATGTTCTTATGTATGATTCATGTAGCTAGTGCATATGCTAGATATTCCTTCTTATTTATCATTAGTTCATGTTCTATTCCTTTGATACTCTATTGTGATTTGGTTAAGCTACTATGTACTTTGCTTTGTTTCCTGACAGGATCGTTGATTACAGGTGAGACTGATCACTTAGTTTACCCAGAGAGCTATGACTAGCAGGGAGACCCAGCATCGGAGCTTACTCCGGATGCTCAGCAGGATCAGGATTATACTCCTGGACTTTAGATCCATGTATAGGATTGATGGTCTGATGTATTGAGATTGAGGATATGTTGCAGGTTTAGATAGCCTTTATATTTATTACCGTTTTTGTACCCGGATATTCATGTAAAAGGCTGTAATAACTATATAGTTACTATGATCGCATTAGTAGTAGTTATATCGTGATAGACGCTGTGATAACTAGTGGATATGAGATGCTATTTGATGATTACTAAAATCTAGACGGCTGACTACCGCTATAAACGATAGCGTAGGCCGGGCGTGACTCTTTTTGTACCCGATTATTTGGGAGCGGGTCGTGACACGTTCCAGAAGAGAGGGAGGAACTTGAGACGGTAGTGCGGGTGTCCAAATGGTAGAGCCATGGCATGACGGATCTGGAGCACTTGGAGGAGGAGGTGATGGACGTGACAGAAATGGTGGTCTCGTTAACCGGAGGCAGAGGAGATGAAATAGAGGAGGTGATGACAGCAGCTTAGATCTGGAGAAGGAGGGGGAGGAGGAGGAAGCAGAGGAGCGGTGGTGACAATGGTCTTGGCATAGGTCGAGAAGGAAGGATGGGAGCTCAAGGTGACCTAAAGAAGGAGAAGCAGAGGAGGTTGTGGCTTGGTTGGGGGCTAACGACGGACGAGTGATGGTCAGTGGTGGTTATTTGTGGTTCTGCCAGAGGTTAGAGAGATGGAGAGAGTGGAAATAGTGATGGTGGTGACGGATGTGGTGTTGGCAAGGGCTCTGAATGTCACGCCCCTGCCAAAATACGCATGACCAGGCCACACGGCATTGGCTAACTAAGACGACTACAAATGTGTTCAACACAATTGGACCCAGCAGAGCGACCGCTGATGTATAAAAGTGAACTCCAGTCCATGAATTCGTATAATAGACATAAACTAATCTCATCTACAGATAAAGCAAGAACATGAACAATAGAGAACTAAATATATGAAACATCAATGATGGTAAAGATAGTAATAAACATATTTAACATATTATAAGTCTGTATGAGGTCTGATGGGAACAAATCCACTACTACAAAAATATTGGAACATAACTAGATCTGAGTATCTTCTACCTAGATATGATACATGGATCCCAAAGTGGAGGTCTTACCACTGATTTAGGGGTGCTTCCCTGGATAGTCCTCTACGTCCTCGACTGGTGTAGATCCTAGATAGAGTTATGGTCCGTGTATCCTTCAACTAGGTCCCCCTATCTATGCCTGAAAATAAATTAGGTCCTCAGAGGGATGCATCAAGATACATAATAATAGGTCAAAACTAAAACGATAACTATCTATCTATAACACACTCTACGAGATCACGGGGGTACAACTAAGACTAACTAGCTAAGTAAAATGCAAGTTGAGGATACCATTCACACTTATAAGTTGTCCGGCTTTGGGGGATACTAGTAGCTATGTGCGCTCCATCGAGGCACTGCTTATCAGGTACATAATACTTCGTATAGTATGTGAGCAACTATGAAGGCTTACAAAGGAGCTCAAGTGCCTAATAACTGTCCTTCCCACCTAATGAGATCGCATGGGTGATATCCATGACATGTCTAAACGATTCTAACATATATCCAACAATCATGGGATCCAAGAATCAACAAGTAAACACGAAAGCAAGAATCTATCTCCAAAAACTCTGAATGTCCCAATGGTGGGTCAAGTACAAGGGCACACACCTAACATGAATGCACAACTATCTCTCTTTTGGGGTCACCATCATATCAAAAGATACAACAAGGTAACATGGTTCCCCAAACAAGCAATCAACAACTATAACGCAATCTATCGATCGAATTGCCTTAAACAGTCGATCGCATTCGAGTCTAGTTCGAAAGTCCGAGAAACCGATAACTAATTAGTAGATAACATAATAGAAGAATGATATACTAAAATGACATATAAATAATTGAATCTGAAGTACAATATGTAAGATGTACTTGCCTAATCCTCGTTTAAGAAGAGTTGACATGTCAGACACGGAAGGACACTAAAACTAATAATCGTTGAACGATAGCCAAATCTCAAGCTAAGAGTATCCTCACGCCCATAATGTCACGCCCTGATCTCGGAGGACCGTAAAGTCACTACTAGGCGTGATGTCGGGTAAGCCTAAGTTGCACTTACACAAGGTCAGGACTTTTACAATAAGAAAAATAGACTATTCAGACAACAGCGCGATGAACTTTAATGCAGAAGTTGAAAGCAACAGATAGCATTACAGAAAAACTAGGGTGAACGCAATGATACAGAAAGAATATTTCTTTTATGCAGAAGCATTAAAATTGCTTGAGCTCAATCAAGCATGAACCGTATCGAACACGGTGCATTAGGCCCTGAGACCTCCAAGTCCTAGTAGCACAGTACCCTAAAGTACGTTGCCTTTGCAGAACCAAAGGTAGCCAGTCCACTCCATGCAACCAAGATCAATGCGACTAGGACACATGCAGCCCATACACCATGTGACTTCCCTTCTAAGAAGCCTTTATGCGGCTAAGGAGGTAGGCAGCTCAGGTAGCTTTATAAGCCCTCCACATCAAGATAAACGGCTCACGCCCTTAGCTGGGTCACCCTAGTCATCAAAATAACCGGTTCGTGCCCCGAACTGGATTACCTCAAATCCCATTGGTAACGACTGAAAGGATCAACACTACGTTTATGGTGTGTGCACCATAACCATCCCTTTCAAACCAGAGATTCCCTCCAAATCACGGCCATCGCCATGCATCAACCAAAGATCGTGCCATCTGATTTAAGTCTTCCATTTTTGACACGCGCGTTACATAATCGCACCATTCAAACAACAAGTTGTCCTACACTCATACGTGCTATGTCACCTGTGATCTAGCCATAAGGATGGACAATCATAACTACGAACAACTACACTCGAGGATCCTTAAAGTCCTCTTTGGGAGCTCCTGCAGCAACAAACGCCCAATAAGCGCCTCGACCAGGACGAATGGTTAAACAACCTGCCTAAATAACTTTGACAACCCAGATGGCTTCCTCAACGCAGGAGATCCTCCCCCATCAGTACCTCCTTCATGGCTTGTCTGTGAAAGAAAACTATAAAAGAAGGTGCACACCATCAACGCCCAAGGGGAACGACCAAGAAAAAAGAAAAAAAAAGCACTAGATACACATGAGAGATTCACAAAGCACATTTCGAGAAGTTGCTAAGTATCAGATCGTCAATAGAGTAAAGGGGTCATAACAGTACTTGATCTCCATCGTCACACTTCCCAGAATCTATATTTATACTAGAAAATCCTTACTTTTAGGGCTTTATTGTACTGTTCTTGTCGCAATCTATAAAGGAAAGGAGTTTTATCTCAACCTATCTCTTCTTTACTTATCGTCGAAGATCCCGTGATGGGGAACAAACTGGCAACTCTGCTAGGGAAGGCCTTCTCCTTCGACGAGAAGACAATGATGTAATCTGATACTGCCAAGTTGTGCTCATCCCAACAGACGATGGTCGTCCGGTTCGACCAATAAGCTTACGCAGATATGCAATCCGAAGGGTTGAACCCTTCTCCTAGGTTTACAAAACCATGGAAGACTTACAAAGTCTAGGTAGCCAAGCCTGCTGCTCCACCACCAGCAACTACGGAGGATGCTCTGCCGACTTCAACCAACAAAGCCCCATATTCAGCTCCTGTTTATCCTTTCCTCGCTCTCGAAAAGGGGAAGAACAGATCCCAACACCATGGGTCCCAACCGGAGAAGGCGGTACAATGCCAGGGACTTGGTAATATGTGCGCCTACTAGGTCATCCTATCCACTCCTTACTCAAGAAGACAATGCTGCATCTCAGCCAACTTGCCAGCAGGAGGTACAAAAACATGCCTCGTCTAAATCTAGACGAGTGCCTGGAGACGCACATCAAGCAACCTCGAATGGTGCGAGACGGCAACACACACATGGGAGATGAAGGAGATCTATCTTTCATAGAGTCTCTCAGAACCCCATCCACAAAGAGGACCTGGACATGCTGTACTACTCAAATGATAGTACAAAGAGGTCCAGAGCGGTATAGGCCCAATGTCCCCGGACCATTACCTCGATAGGCATTCATCAGATGGTGCCCCTGATGATTATATGGGCCTCTGACAGGAGGCTCTATCAGACCCACATATATGCCCAACAGAATTATGCTCATAAAGTGAGCCGACCCTATAGATCCATTCCGGATGACCCCTGCAATAGATCAGAAGTTTCCTCTGATCAGCAGCACCACCCGCATGGTGCAGGTAAATGCCCTCTGTTAGACTTGTGGGAATTAATAGATTGCAAGCGGGGGGGGTGAAGAAAGACAGTGGCGCATGCAATAACCCCTCCATGGGGTACTGTAACCAGATCATCTTCAACTATTGTTGCTCTTAGGCAACAATATCCACAAATAAGCCAACCATCTTCCAATGGCTACAAAGGATAACGGGAGATGAACCAGTTTATGCTTCTTGTTACTCCACCCGAAGGGATATTCCCATCCTGAAAAGGGCTCAATAGCGCCCTCCTCCTCAACCTGTATGATGAGACTGCCAACATGAAGGTTAGCCCACCCAGTTATACATGTGACAGGGGTATTCTAGACTACCTGATCGAGAGTACCCTCACAGAAAGGCATGTCGCAACCAAGGGGTACGTCTTCTACACCTATATCCCATACTGAGGGTAGTCAATTTGTCGGTACGGTGCGATCTATAAGATTTTAGAGAAATTATAATCAGAGGCTTGATTGAAGAAAGACTCTTCAAACTAAAGTTGGTCGAGTTCTTCGTATCAAAGCTTGCGTCTGTAGAAGTTGCAAGGACTTCGTATGAAAACTTGCAGGATTTTTTAATAGTGGATTCAACTAGAAGCTAGAGTTCTTCCAACTGGACTAGTCCTCACAAGAGGAAAACCAGTATAAATCTCTGTGTTTGCGTTTGCCTTCTGAACTCTTTTCTTTACAGTTATTACTTTGTGATTATTATTATTTCTGTGATCTAACTGCTAATAAGTTTTTAATTAGCAATATTCCGCTATTCACCCCCCCCTCCCTCTAGATTATTCTGCTTTACGACTTCGTTCCTACACTAAGTACATCAAGCCCTAAAATAACATTTCATAGTTATGCTAGATAATATGATAGTTAATACAATATGATAAATAGAATAATGGGAAAATACAATATAATAAATAAATATATAATAGAAATTATATATTAAATGAATATGAAAATTGACTAAATCCTTTATTTAGAGAAGGTGGAGTTACAAATCTACCCTCCTTGAAAAATTTTATCCTCGAAATTTCAAGAGAGGTAGTACACATCAAATCCCAAACAGATAGGGATATCTCTCTCTTATCTCATCCTCTCTCTCCCATGTAGACTCTCCAGAAGAGTGGTGTCTACAAGTGTCACACTCCAGTCCCAAAATACATAAAACTAGGTACGTAAACATGTCAGCCGTATAATAAATATACGTAAGCTGTAAATGCAGTATAACCATGACAACTAATCTCATCCATAATATAAAATAATAATGAAATCATAAATCAACTATGAATTATCATTTTTACAAGTCATTGGGCAGAGATAAATCCACTACCAACCATTTTAGATGAGAAGTAATATATAAACAATGAAAGGATTTATTACGAGTAGCAGGGACGATCCAAGAGTAAGTCATCTTCGAAGGATTAGAAAAGATCATGACCTTGGTTAGAATACTTGTAGAAAGACATAAAACACACACTTGGAGAAATTACCAGGTCCTTAGAGGGACGTAACAAGATATATATAAACATGCCATAAAACTGAATATAAACTGCTCAATAATAAGTCAAATCGAATCATAACATGGTCCAATACTCCACCCTTGAATTAACATATCATCCCCCAACCAAACAAAGACAGGAGATGGCACCCTAATCCATGATGAAGTATCTTTCCATGCCAAGAATCCAATATAGTATCCCAACCACAACAAGGTTCAAAATTTTCTCATCGAAGCAGTGAACCACACCTACAACCAAAAAAGGACAAGGTGTGGCAAACTAGTCCACGATAAAATATTGTTCCAAGCCGTGATCAAGTATAAGTACACAAACTAAAAGTAACTATACCTAACAGATAAGGTAGCCTAACCATTCTAAGTGATTACAGTTTAAGAACAAAACTTCCAACGCATGGGCTTTCTGGCCAAAAATAGGATCAGCATAGTTCCCACTTGGGGCACCAGGGGCCTCAAAGCATAACCGTTCCTTAAATGTCAGTGGCTAGCAATAAAATAAAGGGGTTGTCAACTCGCATCTCCGACAAAACGTACGGTCACAAAGGTAATGTGCATGGTAGCCCATACGTTAAGGAAATATCCTTCCCACCACATGCCTATATTTTGTCTTTACAACACATAACCTCTACTAACCGCTAAGTCAAGCTAATCATGCAAAATACTATTAGCGGTTAATCCTATCACACGGCTTATACATACCGATGGCCAGCCAGCTACGCATGTCTAAGTTCTATATGCGACCTACGACTTAGTGGCACAAACGTGTCAAGGCCTATGAATGCAACACAACAAAAGGGGGCTCGTAAATCTAGGTTTATTGTGCATTAGAAATAGTTAAGTAATTGGAAATATAACTAAATAGTAAAATTGCATCTCAATATGACTATGTAGCACAATTTATCTTGCTGAAAATAAATAATAAATAAATGCATGCAATATATGAGCTAAAGTAAATAGACAGTAAATAGCAAGGTATCTTGCCTGATATGGCATCTAGTGTGGTGGAATGATCACGATGGCATAGAATTTGACTTCAGTGTTACAACTACGTAAGACGGCCTCCAATGATGGTACAGACTATTCCATCGAGTCTAAAACAGTCAAATTAGCTAGGGTCGACATAAGGAGGTATATAATTGGCAAAAAAATAGGAATAATGGGCTTAGTCATGGGCAAGATGAATATCGAAGGAATTGGCATAACTAATATATACACTATTTAGAAAAAAAATTATAATATTTGAAAACTATATTTTGTTAGTCAAAAATTAATTTAGATAAATATTAGGAAACCGCTTTGTTATTTGGAAGATATATTTTTATAGTCAAAAAAATAAATATTTTAAAAGTTTAGGAATCATTGTATATAAAACATGCTTTTAGAAAAATATGAATCCAGTGGTAGTGTTTTAGGGCTAAAACTAAATTTTGTCAAAGTATAATTTCTAGGCCAAGAAGCTATATATTAAAAATACCATAAAGTAATAAATATTTTAGGACTTCAAAACCCAATTTGTCAAAATACAATTTTTATGAAACTATTTATCATATATATTTTATTTATTAAAACAGTATATATATAAATAATACCTAATAGTATTAATATAATAGTAAAATAATAATTACGGTACTAGCAAAAATAACAATAGTATCATAAACCATTATATACCTCATCTTAATAATACTAACAAAAATAACATACAAATCATAAAAACAAAATAGCATAATAGTAATAATAGTAAAAAAATATCAGCAGATATTCTTAAAACACACCCAAAAAAAATTTAAACGAAATATCTTAACCCCAGCTGTCTTCTTCTTCTCATTATACGTGAGAAGAAGAACACAAAAACCCATAAAAATATCAACAGAGAAAGGAGGAGCAGAAGGAGAGTGAGAAAGCTGAGAGTTGATTGAGAGAGAGAAAGAGGTGGCATGGGGAAGAAGAAGACCAAGAAGGGAGGTGGGGAGCTCACCTTCGGAAGAAAGAGCGGCGGGGAACCTGGCAGCATCTAACGGTAGGAACAGCGACTGCGAAGCTGCGCCCGACGACGCTGGAGAAGATCGGAGGAGCGGCGACAGGACAGCTACGGAGGGCCAAGGCGGTGGTGCAGGCGGAGCTCGCTGCGAGGTAGGTTTTATTTATGGTGGTGGTTGTGTTTGGGATTTTGGTGGGGTTTTGAGAGGTTGGCCGCGGCAGATAGCCAACGGCGATGGTGATGGTGGTGGGTCTCCGGCTAGTGGTATGGGAGGATAATGGTTGCAGAGACGGAGTGAGGGATTTTGTGGACATAGGGGTGAAGGTGGTGTTGATGGTGATGATGGGGGTAATTAACAGGGAGTGGTGGAGGTAGTGGCAGCGTGTGCTGCGGTAACCAAGGCTGGGGAGACGAGGGTCCGATGAGGAGTCGGAGGCAGTTTTGGGTTGGCAGGGGCGGTCAGGGGTTTGACGGGTCCCTGTGGCGGAGGTGGACTGCCGGGTCAGGGGGCGGGTCACCCGTAGTGTCGAGGTTGGTGAGTCGGGAAAGACAGGGGTTTGGGGCTGTTAGCAGTCGGCGCCCAGGGTGGACGGAGTTGGTTTAGGAATAGGGTTTGTTATCGTGTCGGGGGTATCCGACAGGAAGATTAGGTTCGTATCCTGTATGACACGGGAAGGTTGAGGCGTGTCCGGCTTGTCGGACACATGGAGATAAATTTTACATATAAAAAATCTAGTAAAAAGACACCGGTGGTCGAACCTGAGGCCGTCACAGCTGACACGATGGAGTTTGGACACAGACACGATGCACGACACTACTTGGTGGAGGTATTTTGGGTTGTCAAATTATGGAGGAAAACAATAAGGAGTCTCCCCTACATATAGGGGATGGAAACTCCTAGTTGGATAAGGAATAGAAAAAATTTAAATCCCCACTAGATAATTAACCATTTTATTTAAATCGAATTAAAACCAATTCAATCAATCTGAATCCAAATTAAATCTAGATAAATCTTATCTATAAGCTAAAACTATTTAAAAATAAAAAACAACAAATCAAATCTTAATTTAAATCACCATAACAATTAAACATTTAAATCAAACAATTTTCAAATTATCTTTTTATAAGTAATAAAATATAATTTATTTCAAAATAAAAATATATACATGAATTATATTTTATGTACCTCTCATGTAAATAGAATATTTACATAAAATATTATTTTACTAAATTATTACTTATACTTGTAAATTAAAATAAAATAGTTTTTTAAAAATAAAATAAAGTTTGGCAAATCTGGACGTGACGCATTTTATAACTGTAGGCAAATAAAACATTTACTTTATACTATTTTTGAAAATATACTTATTTTCTATATGAATAAAATCTAAAAGAAAAACTTTGTATAAAAGAACATAATATACTTCGCATATACATATTCGCACTCGACGTACAAATACCAAATTAAAACAATACCAAAAATAAATTAATTTAAAAAAATTATAGTAAAAATTTACGGGGTTTACACCAAGCAACTCGAACCAGTAGAATCTTCTGACTGCGCAGCCTCTTCTCCCTACGGTCAGGTATCTCTACGGGCTGCTCTCTGAGTAAGTGAGACTGGGGTCTACCTCAGGCTCTAAGTGGTCTAACAGATGGCTGGGGTCAGCTATGTACCTCCGAAGCTGGAAAACATGGAATATATTGCATACTCCCTCTAGGTTAGGCGGCAAAGCTAATCTGTAAGCAACTACCCCAACCTTGCTTAATATCTCAAAGGGTCCAATAAACCTTGGACTGAGCTTTCCGCCTCTACCAAATCTGATAACATCCCGAGTCGGTGAAATCCTCAAAAATATAAGATCTTCAACTGCAAACTCCAGGGGTCTTCGACTGCTGTCTACCCAATGCTTCTGTCTGTCCCAGGCTATCTTCAGATGATCTCGAATCTGTCTGACCTTGTCCAGAGCATCCATAACCATCTCGGGTCCAAGTAATGGTCTCTCTCAAACATCATCCCATAACAAAGGTGTGCTACATCGATGACCATACAATGCCTCGAAAGAGGTCATACCAATACTAGCCTGATAGCTGTTATTGTAGGCAAATTTCACTAAGTGTAGATGGTCCTCCCATGATCCTCCAAAATCTAGAGCACAAGTCCTCAGCATATCTTCTAGTGTCTGAATGGTCCTCTCTGACTGTCCGTTAGTCTGAAGTTGATAAGCAGTGCTAAATTTGAGCAGCATTTCTAGACTCATCTGCAAGCTCCTCCAAAAATAGAAAGTGAATCTGTTGTCTTAGTCTGAGACAATGCTGACTGGTACACCATGAATCCTCACAATCTGCCTCATATATAGCTCTGCTAGCTTCTCTATAGTCAATCCCACTTTGAAGGGAATAAAGTGTGCTGACTTGGTCAAGCTGTCCACTATCACCCATATGGCATCCTTCCGGCACGACGGACGTGGTAAACCTGAGACGAAGTCCATAGTGATATGTTCACACTTCCACTCAAGAATGGGCAATGGCTGCAATAATCTTCCTGGTCTTTGACGCTCCGTCTTTACCTATTGACGAACCAGACATCGGAAGACAAACATGGCTACCACCCTCTTCATTCTATACCATCAAACGTACTCTCTGAGATCCTAGTACATCTTTATAGCTCCTGGATGCATCGAGTACGCTGACTGGTGGGCTTCCTGCATAATCTCATCCCTCAATCTCCCTTTTGGCACACACAACCTAGTATTGTGCCTTAGGATACCATCATTTGCTATGACAAAATCATCTAACAATCCTGATCGTACTTGTTCTCTGATGCAACGAAGGTCCTCATCAAGAAACTGGGTCTTCTTGATCTTCTCTATCATCCCGAACTGGATCTGCATGCTCATCAGCTGTCCCTCGATCCCTCGAATGATGATCTCTATCCCCAAGCTCTCTAAATCCTCAAGAAGATGTCGGTCCATGGTCAGAAACATCTCCATAGGATATCGACTCAGTGCATATGCTACAACATTAGCTTTTTCTGGATGATACTGAAGATCGATGTCAAAGACTTTCATCAGCTCTAACCATCTTCGATGTCTCATGTTTAGCTTCTTTTGTGTGAAGACATACTTCAGACTTTTATGGTCTGTGAATATCTCCACTCTCTCCACATAGAGATAATGCTTCAAAGCTTCAGGGCAAAAATGACCGCTGCAAGTTTTAGGTCATGGGTGGGATAGTTCTTCTTATGAGGCCTCAATTGCCTTGAAGCATATGCTATCACCCTTTATTCTGCTCTAGTACACAGCCCAAGCATTTTCCTAAAGCATCACTATAAATGGCATGGCAAGGCTAAATGGGGCTGAAGTCAACCTCTGCTTCAATTCCTCAAAAGCTGCCTGACATGCCTCTGTCCCGATAAATTCCTCATCCTGCCTCGTGATCCTGGTCATCGGTTTTACAATCTTGACAAAATCCTACACAAATTTGCTGTAATATTCTGCCAATCCTAAGAAGCTCATGATCTCTGCAACTGAACTAGGAGTAGCCTACGACTTCACTGCCTCGATCTTCTTTGGATCCACTACTATGACTTCTCCAATCACTACATGCCCTCAAAAACTCTACTCTATCTAGGTAGAACTCACATTTCAAGGGTTTTTAATATAATTTATCCTTTCTCAAAGTCTCCAGCACTATCCGTAAATGTTCCTCATGATCTTCCGGTGTCTTGGAACAGATCAAGATATCATCTATGAATACCACTACGAATTTATCTAAGTACTGGTGGAAAACCTTCTTCATAAGGTTCATAAAAACAACTAGGGCATTGGTGAGTCCGAACAGCATAACCAGGAACTCATACTGTCCATACCGGGTATTAAAAGTAGTCTTAGAAATATCATGTTTCCTGACTTTTACTTGGTGATACCCGGATCGTAAGTCTATTTTGAAAAAGACCTTGGCACCACTCAACTGATCAAAAAGCTCATCAATCCGAGGCAAGGGATATATATTCTTGATTGTGATGTAGTTGAGGGCTCGATAATCTATTGACATCCTGACGGTCCCGTCCTTCTTGGGCACAAACAAAACCGGTGCTCCCCAGGACTAAGCACTTGATCGAATGAAACCATTCCCTTCTAACTCGTCAATTTGTGCCTTCATCTCCTTTGCCTCCTTAGGATTAACCTTATAGAAATTCTAGAAAAGTGGTGATGATCCGGAAACTAAATCGATCGTGAACTCGATGTCCCGGTCTGGTGGCAACCCTGGTAAATCCTCGGGGAAAACATCTAGGAACTCAGCTAGGATAGGGTGCGGTAGAGTCTTCTATTCCATAACCGCTTCGAAGCTGACTCTCTCTGATCTCTCTGCAGCACTCCTCGTGACCTCATATGGTAGCTCTTCTGGCGGCCTGAATATCACCTTCCCCTGGTGGCAATCTATAAAGTCAAAGTGCTCACTCAACCAATCCATCCGAGAACTACATCAAATTCCAGAAGTGGCATTACGAGCAGCTGGGTCCTATATTCTCTTCCGGCTATGCTAATAGGACAGTCACACACATTACTGACCGGCACTATACCTCCATCGATTAGGATTCTACCATTTCTCCTAGAAAATGTAGGTACTATGTGGTGTCTATGCATGAACTCAAGTGATATAAAATTGTGTAAAGCCCCGAAATCAAATAGTACAATAGGAGAAAAGGAATAGAGCAATATACTAACTATAATCACATCTGCTACTGGCTCTAACTCATCTATAATCATAGAAAAGGCTCGACCATGTAGCTGTCCACCCCTGTGCTGCTGATACTAGGCAAACCGTTGCTATTGAGTAGGCAAGAGTGGTCCTCTCGATAGAAGTCCTGAAGATGCAACTGTGGAGCCTCTCCGAGGTAGAACTGTGCCTGCTACTGGTCGAGGAGCAGTACAATCTCTAGCCTAATGGTAAGTCCCTCCACAAAGTAAATATTGTCCTAATCATCGACGACAAACCTCCCAGCTATGCCCCTTCTTCTGACAATGGCTGCAAGTAGGAATGTGCACAGTCTATCTCTGCTAAACAAGGGCTCTCGAGGGTAACTGTGGTAAAGTTCCTCATCTGGGTATTAGGATGCTTGGGTTGTCCCGGGTGACTAACTCCTCTAGTGGTATCACGGTCTCTCTTTGGGTGAAAATTTAGGTCAACCTCCACCCTCTGGGCAATAGAGACCATCCCAGCATAAGTACTCGCACCATTGACAGTGACCAAAATGTCAATCTCATGATTCACTGACAGAACTTCCTAGCTCTAACCTCCGGGTCTCTAGCCCTACCCTCAGCAAATCGGCTAAGCCGGCCAAACTCTGATGTGTACTCATCTACTGAGCGGGTCCCCTACTCGAGGCTCTAAAACTGTCTCTCTAGGGCCTTCCTAGATACTACGGGAAAGAACTTCTCCTTGAAGATTTCCACAAACTGGTCCCAGGTAAGCCCGGATGCCGCGAGCTGAGGCTCACTCTGAAACCAAGTACGGACTAGGTCATGCATCTGCAATCTTGTTACCTTTATCTTGAGGTGCCTAGACAAACAAAGTACTATCTCCATGTCCTCTAACTACTTGTCGGCATAGAGGATGCCCTTGGTGCCCAGAAACTCACAAGGAACCATCCTCTTAAAGTCTAGGATAGGACCTCTCTAGACTGGGTAGGAGTGGCCTGAATTTGAGTCGGTAGCTGTAATAGAATCTGTGACAGGGTCGAGGGTATGCTCTAAGGTAGTAGTGGTGGTGGTGGGAGAGGGGTCACTAGCTTCTCCACGGTAGCTAAGGTGGATAGCCGGGCAGCCTCTTGTTTGCCATTAAATATCAAGAACAAGAATTACAGAGGAATTGAACTTGATTGCAAACTCGCTTGTACAAGAGAAAGCCTAAAAAGAAATTCTAGGAAACAATCTAAGTATAATTGTTTAGTTTTGATTTTGGGGGTGACGATAGAGGCTCGGGAAAGTGTAGCAACTCTGCCTTACTCCTTGGACTATCTGACACGATCCTTGCTCTTGAAGAAATTGCCCTTCGTAGGTTGCCAGCCTTTTGCATGGGTGTGGTACACTGCTATTTATAGTGATATATATATTAAGCCGCATAGATGGCCACGTGTCCACATGGCTACAACAGCACACAAAGACCCGCTCTTTGACCACCAGCTGGTGACTTGTTGAGATTTTGTTACAGTAAATCTGGGTGGTTGAGACTTGGTCAGCCTGACACGTGTCCTATCACAGGATAGGATCAGTCTACTTGAGTCATTTTAAACCGCATAGGTCTTTCAGTGTTCGGCCATGCTGGGCCGCATAAGACTCATACGGCTTAGGTCGTAGTCTCCTTTAGTCCGTATGTAGCTTGGAGACTTTTTGAGTCGCATAGATTTTATATTCTGGATCGCAGAAAGCTCATGCGGCTCAGGTTACAGTCACTCTTGGCCACATGAAGCGCGCATGGATTGAGCCTTATAAGGTTCATGCGGCTCGGGTCGCAGTCCTTCTAGCCGCATGACTATGTCCAGTCTGGTGACATGATATTTTGTCTGATCACGTCTTATTTTCTTTTTGTCAGAGTGTCAGAGCTGTCAGATTTGTCAGAAGGGTTGATCAGCTTATCCATATAAGTAACTATTTTTTCTATGGCTCAAATCAGTCTGGTTGTGAGATAGTAAAGATGGTCCACAGGGGGCATGCCAAGTCTGTCATGTGGCTCTTCTTTATGCGGACCACTTTGTCCCAAAGTACTCATGCGGTCAGTTGTGATCCGCATGAGCCCCATATTTTCTATGCTTCTACAAGACCCCCTTCAAAGTTTTCAAATTGCAAATTTGAAATACTTTGAATAAGAAACATGAAGATTTGTCAAGCCACAGGCAGTCTTCGAGTCAGGAGAGACACTGAGCCGCAGAGAAATTTTGTGATGCAGGAAGATCTTGTGCCGCATGGAGACCTTGTGCCGCAGGAAAATCCCATCCATACTGCCAGCTGTTACTACTGCATTTAATATCTTGATTTGGATTTGGATTTGGTGTTGTTTTTATGATAAAGTTGACGGTTACTAAGGATAAAATCCCCAAACATCATTATTATCTTTAATGGACTCGGGAATCGAAACGGCGCTCTTTCGAAAATCCTATAAATATAGGTTGTTCAGAGAGGGATATTTTTCTCTTTCACCTTCTTCTCCTTCGTCTTTTGTCATTCTTTTTGTCCCAGTTAGCCATGGCTCCAAAAGCTTCCAAGTCGACTAGTACTGCAGCCAAAGGGAAGGGGCTCGCCTCTCCATTGAGAGCTGCGGACTCTCCTTCCATTCATCCCGACATGCAACCCCCATCAAGGGTAAGGATGGCCATATCGCATATTTTATGTACAGGCCTATCATGTATCGCCTTTGTACGTTAGGCATGATCGATGTATGCCCTATCTCATTGGACCGCATGTGTTCTGTATGATAGGGCCACATGGGTTGAGCCACATAAGCATTATTGACCCGCATGGGTGCCTCGTGACTGGGCCGCATGAGTGCTACATAATTGATCTTGTCCAAGCCGCATAAGTATTTCATAACTAGACCGCCTAAGTGATTCTTTGATCGATCCGCATGAGTATTGCATAATTGAACCGCATAAGTGCCTCAGGACTGATCCGCATAAGTGCCTCATGACTGAGCCGCATGAGCACTGTATAACTTGGACCGCATAAATGCCTCACGATTGAGCCGTATGAGTGCTGCCTAACAGAATTGTATGATTGAGCCGCATGCGTCTCATGTTCTTAAGTCGCATGTGCATCCCTCATAACTAGGCCGCATAGGTTCTGTTTGGCTAGACCGTATAGCTGAAGAATAAACTTTGTTTTCTTCTAACTACATTTCTTCTTTGTCCTTTGCAGTAACCTTGCCCACAGCTCCATTGGGGGAACTCTTGATAGGATATGCCCAATCTGCATTGGGTGTGAGATTTGACCAGATAGTCCAAGATGTGTCGACTCAGATCATCCGAAATCAACCTGAAGACAGATTAAGGGAGATCCGAAACCAATCCTTCTTTTTTTATTTAGCATGATGAACTCTGGGCAACTGAATGGCATTCATCTGAAGCATATGTTTCTATTCTGGGATGCCATGATTATTTCAGACTCGAGCATCATAGAGACATCTGAAAGCTGGGACTTCTATTTTCAGGGTGAAGCGATTCATATTTCCCTAATGGAGCGCCATTTCCCCTTATCAGGTTTTAATATGGTATCTTTTGAGAGGAAGATGTCGGGTTCTCTAACTCTGGATCAGCGAGGGATATTCGTGGGCCATATTCATTTTAATAACCCCACACGGTCAGTGGTTGCAGTAAAGAAAATAATGAGCTACTCTGTCATTAGGCTGGCTCATGGCAGTCTTATCAACGAACTGAAGCCCAACATGCTATTCTCCGAGGCTGATACCTTTTTGAATCGGGTTGCTCACAAAGGGTCATACCCTATAAGAAGATTGTCGTTACCGAACTGGCAGCATCGTTCCCCTCCATGGGTCAATCTGACTTCTTGGATCTTGGCAGAATATGAGGACACTCTACGATGGATCGGCCTCTATTACGCCATTAGGGGCTCCTGCTATGGCTGGTTTATGAACCCAAAGTTGTTTATGGCATTGCTCGAGATGTACAACTGTCAGACTGGGACCTTTTTTACTCTTGGGGGAGAGATGGGACTTGCTCTTCATGAGATGCATGATGTGTCCAAATTGCCCTGGAGAGATGAAGCTTATGAGGAGTGTACCCGACAAATAAAGAGTTTGCAGAATTAGAGCGACGGTTCCCCGGATTCCTTGTCGTATATCAGGAAGTGCTATATCACCATAGCACCTGTCAACAAATATCCAAGAAAAAGGACGATAGTTCAGAAGGAAACCTTCCTTATACCAAGGCTTGGATTGGTTATCTTTTTAACCTTAGCGCCTTCGGTCGGGTTGCTGTTAGGAGTCCCCAATCTCTGGAACAAGTGGGTGCTCAGGTGCAAAGCACCAAGAGGGCCCGTGCTGCTGGTGTCAGGTTCGGGAGTCTGAGCGATACTTTTAACTATTTTTATCATGATACCCAGCCTCTGTCTGCTAAGGCCATCCTGGCCAGATACCTGATGATATGGCTGAGGGTTTACGTCGTCTCAACGGGCTCAAGTTCGATTGAGAGGATCAGCCACAACCTAATCCTTCCGACGGTAAAGCTAGTCTTTTGAGGTAAGTTGGCTCTGCTTCCAACTAAGGTATACAGAATCAATCGCGATCTTCGTATTTTTACGTCAAAAGTTATCGCCCATGAATTATGAAGCCCTTCAACAGAATTGAGCTGCCGTATCATTATTTAATGGGGTGGCTGCTGATGTATTGCCCCTCTCTGATGCGACCTGGCCCGGAGGGTAATGCGACAAGTGACGATGCTTTCATCTATCACTATCGCGACATGCCCTGGAACTGTACCGCTTTTCCCGACTGTCGAGCTGCTCTTGCGCGGGTGGATAGATACTCTTTTTTTGTGTCGGTCTATCTTTTACTGAGGAAGAGATGGGACGCGTTCACCTTGATAGTGCTGTTGCACCCCAGGCCCTGTCTGAAAAGATGTTTTGCTGGTTGCAGATTATCCATCCCTCACATCCAGTGTACCGCAATCGCAATGTTGTATACCTAGAGCGATACTTACCCAGCCGGTATCCTCGACAATTTGGGTATAGCCAGTTATATATAAATAACCCTAATCCTTGCCTGGGTTTCGAAGGGAGTGTCTTGGATGGTATTCGGGCCAGGCATTATTATTCGGCGATCCATACCCAGGCCAGCTTCATCCTGCATGATGCCGGGACTTCGGGGCATATCGCATATATGGCGGCCCTTCGTCATGTGTCCGTGAATGCGCCTCACAATGACTTTGATCCCCGTACCAGTTTTATTGTCGGTACAAAATTGGAGGAGCGACCGAGGGACTCCCGCAAGAGGACGGGGAAGGGGTAGAGGAAAGCTTTTGACTCTAACTCTGACTCTGACAGCATGGAGGAGGAGGAAGATAACTCCGAAGATCTCCAACCCTCTGTAAGTCCTTTGACGATGTGCGTGCCTTCCCCTGTATCGAATCCTCCGCGTAAATGAAGCAGGCCTGAACCTCCTATCAATGATAGACCTTATTTCCAGAAGCGAGTTGCGGCTAGGTTCCATAGGCCTGCCGTCGAGGAAATGGGTAGTGATACCGAAGTTAACATGGGAGTAAGTTATTTCACGACAAGCCCCAATGTTGCCCTTGGAATGGTATCTGAAGGCTCTCCTTTGCAGGCATCGGAGGAAGCAAACCTTCAATCATCAGATGTTGCCCGCACGTTTCCCTCTCTGGGATCCGACCCTGGAGCTGCGGGGTCCTCACAAACTGGTGCTGATATAATTATGTCTCTGTTCGGAGCAACCGGGGCTGAGGAGGCGGGCGTGGATGGTTCGGGCGCCGCTGCTGACCTCACAGGAGATGTGGAGGCGGCGGGAGGAGCTGAGACTACCTCAATTGAACCCCAGTATTTGCCCCTGCCTCTGGTAAGCTATTCTTACAAATGAGAAGATTTTTTTGCTTCAACTCCATCTTCGTCGGGTCAAGCTGATTGTCGTTTAATCTAGACCTACAGGATCTGCCTCTCCACTACTGAAGGTGGATGTGGCCGCAGAGGAAGGGATAGAAGAGGATCCAGGGACTGACTTGGTACAAGCAAGAAATGTCCCTTCTTCTCTTCCAGCTCAAGTTGAGGGGCCTTCCACCGCATTGAGCTCCGAAGTCTCGGCTCCTTCAACCTCTTTGGTGGATGCGGGATCGATTGATGCTGTCTCTTCTCCGAAAGTTGAACTTTCTTCTCTGTCCAGTTTTTGGCTTATTCGGACTGCAGAGGAGGATATTGCCGTCGCACAAAAATCTCATTGCTCGAATTTTTTTCCCTTCTGACAGGATCGTCAAGCTCTGCTATGCCTTCTTCTCACACTCCTTCAGCTTCCTTAGCTGATATTCCTTCGACGCCGTCCTCTTTGGAGAACTTAGATGAATCGTCAAGGGATATAGTCGAGAGCTTCTACCGTCATCTAAAACGAGGGGTTGAAGCTACTTCAAGGAGAGGGACTTCATTTGTCGTGGCCTGTCATTGCGCCTAAGGCCAGATTGACTTACTGAAGATGCTTCCAGGTGGAGAAGGGAAGACCGTTCTTCTGGAGCATAAGCTGGCAGAGGCTGATCAGCGCCTAATCCAGTTGCAAATACTACGGCAAGTCGATGTGTCTGCTGCAGTGGAGCAGGAGCGTGCTTTTCTTATAAAAGCCGTAGAAAAAGTGAAGGCTGTACAGGAGACGACCAAGCCCACCTTGGAGAAGGACCTCCATAAGCTATCTCTTAAATATGACAAGCTGTGCCGGGAGAGAGAGATTTGCTTGACTCGTGAGGAGACCATCGTTCATGCTATGACCAAAGCTAACGAGCAGCTCCTCCAGCTCCAGGCCAAGCTGACATCTCTGGAGACTGAGATCCAAGCCACTCGTCAAGAGAGAGAGAAGATCTGCGAGGAGACTGATGAGGTCACACGAGCCTCTTCCGCTCTAGAGGGTGCACTGAAGAAGTTAGAGGACAATTGGCAGGCTCATGCACATCTTGAGGATGCTGAAAAGCTAACCCAGGAAGCTGAACGCCGAGCTAAGCTGAGAATCTAGCGCTTAACTGCACAGTTGGAAGATATTCTCAGCAAACTATGCATTGCTGATGAGTAGTAGACTTTTCTTTAGCTCTTTCTACCCCTTTTTTGAGATGTATTCCTATGAATGCAACTGATTTTGAATAAACAGAATACATTCACTCCATTTTGCTTGTGGTATCTGTGGTGCTTGTACTAGAGGGCCTAATACAGCATTTGTGTTTGATAAAGAACATCCCACTGGGGGACTTTTTGTGGACCTATTGCCCTTTTGTGCATTTGGAGATGCGAACAATAGATTTGAATAATATTTTGTGGACCTATTACCCCTTTTTGTGCATGGATGGTACGAGTAATAGATTAGAATAACTTCTGTGGACCTATTACCCTGTAATGTACTGGTGGTACGGATAATAGATTTGAAACGAAACCTAACAGAGGTAATATGGACGTGATAGATTTTGTTGTCTTAATACCATGTCTTTTATCCCAGGTCTTGTATAGGTGTTAATGTAGGAACCCTAGAGGGGGGTGAATAGGGTCAAGCTAACTAATCAAGCACTTAGCACAAGCAAATGGGAAATTTAAAAATATAAGTACAAGAGAAGAAGCAATAACAATACCGACACACGATATATCCTGGTATCCTCCCAAGAGGCAGTCCAGTCCCGGAACTCTCTCCGACTTTAATCCACTATTTGAGCAAATAGTTACACACGAGTTTGGATCCGAAGAACTCGCCAACTTCTTACACGGGAGCTTTAATCCGAAGGCCTCTCCGACTTCAACCGAGAGTTTGGATACGAAGACTCCCCAACTTCAACTGAGAGTTTGGATACGAAGACTCTCCAACTTCAACCTAGAGTTTGGATACGAAGACTCTCCAACTTTAACTTTTTACAATAGGTTTTGATCTCCTTATACAATAAGATAAAGATCTCACTTTTCAACTCAATAACTCTAACACAATTTGTGGATGGCAAATGAAAGCTTTGTAGAGTTGTTTGTGGATAGGCTTTGGTGGTTTAGAAATTTTTAGGCTCAAAGCATCAACCTTGAATTAAGGGGTTCAAGGCTATTTATAACCAAAGCATTGAAAAGAGCCAAAGGCAACTTTTCAGTCAGCGACCGGCATACCGTCGGTATGAGTCGGCATACCGTCGGTATGAGTCGGCATACCGTCGGTATACCGGTCTGGGATTGCAATGGCTCGAAATATAGCCGTTGGGATCATTTAATGCTGGAAATCCGACCATTGGACTTTCAACGTTACTGAACCGGTATACCGTCGGTATGAACTGGTATACCATCGGTATGCCGATTTTGTAGACAGAAAACTTTCTGTGAACAAAATCGGTATACCGTCGGTATGTCGGTTTGCATCCGAAAATGATCCTGGGCTAATTTCTACCCTAGCTTTCAATTTTACCATCCATTTCTTGTGTTTACAATTATTCCTAAGACTCATTACAGACTCCAGATATACTGTAGTAGGTGCAGGCTTCTTCAGAGTCTTGAAATAATGATGGCATGGCATGGCTTCTTTCTTTGATAGGTGCTGGCTTTTTCCCTTGGCTGCAGCTGTCCAAAGATATCCAGTTTGCGAAAACTGAATACCTTTCGGGGGCTTCATCCCCGAACCTCCGACGAGGGGCGCTGCCCCTTCGACCCCCGTCCGCTGACCGGGCAGCGGAACCCCCGAGTGCGTGGCTCCGGAGATGTCGTCGGATGGTTCAGAGAAATCTTGTGGGATACGTCGTCTTTGGCCCACCATGATTTCTTTATTGTATATGTCCACATTGATCTTGCTTATTACTTTTCTGTATGTACATGTTAGACGAACAAAGCAATATACATAGTAGCAAGTATGATAAGTTTAATACACATTAGGACAATGCTGAGTTTACGTATAAGTGCTAAGGTGATAGCATAAAAGTTAGTGATATCATAATGATTAAAATTAATTGAATAACCAAAATCAAAAACATAGTTTTGATTTTGGCAACCCGATTAAATTTAAGATAGAAAGCTCATATCACTAATATGTAAACCAAAAGGCACATATCACCAAAGGTATAAGTATAAGTAGAAATGCTATAGCGGTAGTATAAAGATAAGTGATAATGAAATGCTAAACTTAATAGATTAACCATATTCAAAAATATGATACAATCATTGGGCCAACAGTTAAGTCGGGAGACTATCGGTATCAGAGGTAATATGGACGTAACACACGATAATCATGAATAATCTTTGGTGGACCTATTACTCTTCTCCGCACTGGTGGTGCGAGTAATAGATTTTGAGACAAAACCCAACAGAGGTAATATGGACGTGATAGATTTTGTGGTCTTAACACCATATCTTTTATCCTGGGTTGGGTACATGTGTTAAGTCGGGAGACTATCGGTATCAGAGGTAATATGGACATGACACACGATAATCAGGAATAATCTTTGGTAGACCTATTACTCTTTTGCGTACTGGTGGTGCGAGTAATAGATTTGGAGACAAAACCCAACAGAGGTAATATGGACGTGATAGGTTTTGTGGTCTTAACACCATGTCTTTTATCCCGAGTTGTGGTCTTAACACCACTCAGGGTGATGCGATGTGAATCCACTCGGAGCAAATAGAGTGTGAGTTCAGAGGTACTTGGTGTACATAACTCGATGGTCTGGGAGATTTGGTGGTTTGAGGAAGTAGCAGCATGTCCTTAGACATAGTATTTCTTCAGAAATTTGCCATTTATGGACATCATGAGCAAGTCTCCGTTCTGTTTTGCAAGTTGGTATGTGCCGTTGGAGAATACGGTCTCGATGATGAATGGACCCTCCCACTTCGGCTGGAACTTGCCGGCGGTTTTGTGAGTCATGATCATCGGTCTGCGAACGGCCAAGACAAGATCGCCTACTTGGAATGTCCTCTGCTTGACTTTCTTATTGAAGGCCCGAGAGATGCGTGCTTGATAGAGCTCGATGCTTTGTTGAGATTGCAAATGCTTCTCGTCTAAGGCTTCCAATTCTTGTAGTCGTCGACGGTAGTTATCGTCAGACGCCAACCGGTAAGTAAGGGCCACGCGAAGCGAGGGAATCTGGGTCTCCAATGGGAGAACTACCTCGCTTCCGTACACCAGAGAGAATGGTGTATTTCCTGTAGCCATCCGAATTGTAGTGCGATACGCCCATAAGTATTCGCCCAACTTTTCATTCCAGCCGCGTTTGTTTGAAGTTACGAACTTTTTGAGAAGCTTGATTATGGTCTTGTTAAAAGCTTCAGCCAGACCATTAGCCGATGGGTTGTATGCTGTTGAAGCAACATTCTGTATCCCATTCTTGTCACAGAATCGATAGAAGGCATGGCTTGCGAACTGCGGACCATTGTCATGAATGATCCTCCGTGGCAGTCCAAAATGGTAAATAACATAATATTTTATAAAACTGATCACGTTTGATGTCTTTACCTCTGCGAGTGGAACAGCTTCCGCCCACTTGGAGAAGTAGTCGGTTATTGCAAGTATAAACTGGTACCCTTTGGACAACGGTGGGGTAATTGGGCCAATCAGGTCCATTTCCCATGCTTCAAAAGGCCAAGAGGCCACCATTGGGTGCAAGAATTCGGACGACAGATGTATGAAATCTGGGTGGATCTGACAAGCCTTACACTTATTTGCATAGTTGACTGTGTCTGCTACCATCGTAGGACAGTAGTAGCCCATCCGACGGAGACGATCCTGCAACTTCGGTCCAGGTTGGTGAGCCCCGCAAACACCATCGTGAGTCTCGCATAATGCTTCTTTGGCTTCTGTATTTGACAGACATCTTAACAGCAGCCCGTCGTAAGATCGTCGATATAATATTTTTGTTTCCGTGTCATAAAAGAATCTGAGAGAACGCCTTCTGATTAAAGTTGCTTCTTTCACATTCTCAGACAGGATTCCGTAGACTGCAAAGTCGATAAACGGGAGTCTCCAGTCTTGCACGTTATTGCTTATCTGGATAGAGTAACTTATATCCAGTTGAACGTTATTTTTGGGACAGACCAACTCATGGCCTATCACGTCGACTAGATGATGAGCATAATTTGGAACCGCCAAAGAAGTGGCGAGACCTGCTAGGGCATCGGCTTCAATATTCTGGAGCCTAGGAACATGCTCTATAAAGAACCCCTCTAAGGTTACAATGATGGCAATTGCTATCTGATGATAGGGAATCAGGTCCATATTACAAACCTCGTATGAGCCTCGGATCTGATTAACAATCAGCTGTGAGTCGCCATACGCTTCCAGGTATTTGACCCCTACCTCTTTTGCGAGTCAGAGTCCGATGACCAGAGCATTATATTTGGCTATATTGTTTGAACAGGACACTGTGAGAGAATATGCCCGATTGACTACCAACCCAGAAGGAGAAATTAATACTACCCGACTCCAGCGACGATATCATCTTGTGGCCCTGTTCTTGAAGCACCGTCAAAGAACATTCGCCAAACATCATCATGCGAAGTCATGTTTGAGTTAACGACTTCGCCTGGGATTTCTTCATAGATTCTTGTTGTTTCTGAGCCTGGATGGACTGCTAGAAAGTCGGCCAAGGCTTGACCTTTGACAGCCTTCTGTGGAACGAAGACCATGTCGTAGGGGGATAACAGTATCGCCCATGTGGCTAGATGAGAACTGAGTGTGCCTGGCTTGGTCATGAGAACCCTGAGGGGATTAACTCGTGAGACAACATGGATGGTCTGTCCTGACACATAGTGTCGTATTTTCTGAATGGCGAACACCAAGGCAAGGCATTCCTTCTCCACGGCGGTGTACCTATGCTCCGGCCCTACCATCATTCGGCTGAGATAGTAAATGGCTTGCTCGTGTCCCGCAATATTGTTCTGTGCTAGCAAGGCACCAAGGGAGTGTTCCATTGCCCGTACATAGAGTAGGAAGAGCTTTTCGGCGACCGGGGCTACCAGAACTGGCGGATTCGACAGGTATTCCTTAATGTCATCAAAGGTGCGTTGACATTCCTCGTTCCATATGAAAGAGACGCCTTTCTTCATGAGTTGTGTGAAGGGTTGACATCGCCCTGAGAGGTTAGAAATGAACTTCCTAATGTAGGCTAATCTTTTCTGAAGGCCGCAGAGTTCACGGAGGTTTCCTAGTGGACTCATCTCCAGGATTACCTTTTTCTTATCAGGGTCTATGTGAATGTCCCGTGAAGTAATGACAAATCCTAAGAACTTCCTGCTGGACACACCCAGGAAGGACTTGGTGGAATTTATCTTCAGATTGTGCGCTCGTATAAGGTCGAACATTGTCCTCAAATCGTGTAAGTGATCATCTTTGGAGCGGCTTTTGACGGCGATGTCGTCGACGTAACACTCCACCGTCTTGCGCAAGTGATCTCTGAAGATGATGCTCATAGCTCATTGATATGTAGCACCGATATTCTTCAGGTCGAAAGACATGACTGTGTAACAATACACACCGATCGGTGTCCGAAATGACATATGCTTCTCATCGTCAGGAGACATTTTGATTTGATTGTATCCTGAAAAGCCATCCATAAAGGACATGCGCTCGAAGCCACATGTATTATCGATCATTATGTCGGTGATGGGAAGAGGGAATTCATCCTTAGGACATGTCGCATTCAGATTGTGAAAGTCGATACAGATTCGGATCTTTCCATTCTTCTTGACAATTGGTACTATATTATCTATCCAGTCTGGGTGCTGCTCCTCGTGGATGAAACCACTAGCTATAAGCTTATTTACTTTCGCTTTAATAGAGTTCATAATGTCTGGACGGAACCGTCGTTGCTGTTGTTTGACTGGTTTTGCGTCCGGATGAATATTGAGCTTATGAAGTGCGATCTCGGGGTTTAGCCCTGGCATGTCTTCATAGCTCCAGGCGAAAATGTCGATATATTCTCTGACGAGTTGCAACAACGACTCCCGCTCGTGGTCCGTCAGGCTTTTACTGACGAAGATTGTCTTTGGAGAGGATTCATCACCGAGGTTAACTTGCATAACCTCATCTTCAGTAGGAGGGTCACGTAGTTCAAAGCACTTTTTCCATTGTGCATCCAGTTTTTGGACCCATGGCTCCAATTCAATATGTTTGAGTAGATCTTCGTCTTCCTCTTCAATGTCAGTGGATGCCATATTGAGAGATAATGTCTGCCTGGATATATCTCTAATGCTGTCATCGGAATCATATACAGGTGATTCGGATGAATGAGAATGCCACTCACATTCCTCATCGGAGCTCTCGGGCGTTGTTGCTGGTGTAACATAACCAAGGCCACATTTGGACTTGCCATAATAATCTCGAGGTTTCCTAGACGGAGTTGACATCTACAGAGGCGATCGTCGACCGTTGCCATAATTCAGACCTAGGGTAGTCTCCATGTCGTACCCCTGCTTTTGCATGAAGTACTTAGCTTGACGACTATATAGGTAGAGCGGTAATCTTCCAGTATCGGGTTCAAGATCAAACTCTTGAGGCATGAAGGGTTGAGGACCTTCTTTTCGGCCAAAGATGATCGTGTGATCCCCTTCTCTTCTGTCTGGGACTAGGAAGTAGGCACCTTTAATGGGAGCAAGTCGGTTTGCGGTATGGACGGTTGTCACCTGTGTGTGCAGGTTAATGTCAAGACCGTGCCCTACAGTATACATCAGATTAAGTTTATTACACTCAGGATAGTTCAATGACAGCCTCTTATTGATGAAATAAGAAATTTTGTCCACAGGGATTACATCATCAAGAGAGGGACTATCCACATTTGCAACAAGGTACTTCGCGAGTTCTGCCTCCTCTTCAGCTACCCCCTGCGTGATCGGAGGTTGGGACGTTGTCTTGGGCAACTTAACCACCAAGGATTCTGCTTGTGGCTTTGGCTTGCCTAAGGGTCTCGAATCAACACTTGGTTACCGGCTCGTCTTGGAAAGACGGATAACCATCGGCTCGGCAGAGGACTTCGTGTCTTTCGATTGCTTTTGACTAGATCTTGGAAATCGGATCACCATCGGCTCCCCAGAGGGCCGTGCATCTTCTGGTCACCTTTGATTGGATTTTGGCAATCGGATCACCATCGGCCCTATGATGGGTTTTGGCTCCTGGCTGGACCTTGGGAATCGGATGACCATCGGTTCCGACTGCGCAGCTGGGGCGAGAGAATCGGGCACCTCTTTATACAAAGTTATAACAAGGGGTACGACTTTGCCTGATTTACGGGCCTGGAGATGAATTCTCAAGGGTTCCTCTGGCCCTGTGATGACCTCCAGTTCGTCAATTATGTGCTTCTTGGATTCTTCGTATAGACAAGCCTCCGAAGAGTAATAAGATGCAACCCCCTTGAAGGGATCGATGTCGGCGAATTCCGTCTTCACGAAGTCGTGCTTACTGACATACTTGAAGCACTGATGGAGTGTGGATGGCACGATCATGTAGTCATGTATCCACGGATGCCCCAATAGGACGTATCTACATCTATAACATAGCAGGTAACCTCGGTCCTCAGGTCGTCGATATGAGATTTCAATCGGATCTTTCCTAAGGGGTAGCTCCTTCCCGAGTTGAAACCGCTAATGGCAGTGTTGGTCGGCGCTAGCCGGTGCATAGGGATGCCGAGGACTTGAACAAGCTTTTCGGGATGATGCTTATCGAAGAGCCAGGGTCGATGTGCATCCGATCTACCTTGATGTCGCCTATGTATCCAGTGTAGTACAAGGGGCAATCATGAAAGTTGGTCTTGATCAACATGTCCTGTGGGGTGAATACTATATTAGGCATTGCATCCGCACAGTTGCTACACTGGAGATCTGTCGACGAGTCTTTCCCTGTAGGTTTGACCTGGGCTAAGTAAGCGTCAGCATTCTGGAGCGCTTCACTCAATGCGACACGAAGATCCTTGGAGAGCCTTAGGAGCTCGTATAACGACAACTTTGTCGGCGTATTAGCCAGTTGTGCTAATATGTCAAAGTTGTAAGGTCTCTCCAGCCCTTGAGGTGCATCTTTACGGAGCAGCCTGTCGAAGCGGGTTTCCTTCGGCTTAGCCCTGTCTGCCGGTGGAGGCTGAGATGGCCCCGGAACATCAGTGGCAGACATCGTTGCCGGCTGAGGGTCCTCGACTGGACTACCCGGAGTGGGATGGACTTATGCTCCGGACCGGGTGACAACGGCCGCTGCCTCCTCAGCTTTGGTTGAAATGGGATGACAGGATCTGGACTTCCTGTTCTTCTTCTTGTTGGCTAGAGATGGCACCGCCTGGGTAACTTTGGGCACTATGTCTGGGTGCACCCACATGACCTCTCCTCGTGACGTGGTGAGAGGTACCAAGCCAGTCGTCTGGTCTCAGACGGGGAAAAGATTAGTAACCTCCATCGTTGCCCGGAGGATAGGTATTATCCCATCTTGAGTAGTTGATAGGGGGAAGTCACCGAACTGAATTGATACCGTATTTGTTGCCACGGTAACCTCTTCAAAGTCTAGCGACAGAGTTTCAGAGTCGATAAGACTCTAGATGTACTGCTTTAATTGAAAGCAGTCTTGAGTGGGATGATGAACATAGCGACGAAAATGGCAGTATTTTGGGTCCTCCATCTCCGTCGCTCGAGGCTCGCTCCTTGGTGGAGGGAGTTGGATCCTGTCCCCTTGCAAGAGCATGTCGAAGATAGGCTTAACATGACTATCTTTGAATGAGTAATTCAATTTGGGCCACTAAGCTTCTGCCTGCTTTTGTTCAGGCTTCTTGGTCGTACCAACGACCATGGCCTGTGTGCCTTTATTGTCCCGGTTATTAGAGGTACCGTAAGTATCTTTGTTATTGGGGGTGGTACCAGGACGTTTGCGTTTGACCTCTCCATCCGGGATGTGTAATCCCAGCTGGTCAGCCTTCTTTAACTTCGCCTCCACATTGGTGGCGCTTATGATGAAGGTCGTCCAATCCCTAAACTGATCTTCACCCATCCAGAGGCTGATTGCGTGGAGCAACTTCTTCTGGCATATTTCAATCAAGGAGCTTTCGGGATTGCCTTGGGGCAATCTCATTGTGGTTTGGCAGAACCGCTCGATATAGTTCCGTGTTAGCTCCCTCTCCCCCTGAATGATGTCCATGAGGGGTGGCATTGTCACATTATGTCCCACTTTGTAGAATCTTTCTAGGAACATGTGCTTGAAGCCTTCAAAAGAATGGATGCAGTTGTCGGGAAGGTTACGGTACCAGTCGAACGCGATCCCCTCCAATGCTCCGATAAATAATCGTGTGAGGATGGCATCGCTATGCGGCAAGTGGTCTGTTGTGACCTCAAAATACGTCATATACCGACTAGCAAAGGTCTTTCTGTCATACGAATCAATATAAAACGGTTTGTACCATGGCGGAAAAGGAACATCTCTCCACGTGACGGGATATGGTTGCCGTATTCTGAGGTCTCGGGAGGAGTCTCGGGCATTGAACATTGCTCGAAGCTCCTGGACCTCCCTCCTGGCCTCCCTGGCTTCGTTTGGAGCTGAAGGAGCGGATGCCCCTAGAGGATTATCACCCAAAGGAGGAGCAATCGTATTGGAGTCCGCGTTGACTACGGGTCCCAAGCTTGTTTGTCCAGGCGTCCTTGCCGGTTGAGTCGGCAAGATAGCTTTGATTTTGATACTGACTTGACCAAGGACAGGAGCATGGCTTCAAGTACTTCTAGATATTGTCGGTCAGTAGTCACTTCATGATCATCGCCGGCCATGAAGACTGTCCGCACGTGGGTAGACGTGGAAGGGATCGTAGAAGAGGTGCTCTCCGTGTCGTACCCTCGTACCGAAAAATCGTCGGAGAATGTCGGAATGTCTTCCTCCTCGAACTTGGAAGGGGTGCTACCCCCTGCGCAGGAAGCCACATCGTCTTGGCGAAGGCAGTCACCCTCGGGGACGTCCAAGTCCATTGCATAATTCCAGTGGATTGCTACCCCCTGTGTATGCTCTTGGAATACCGAATTATCGCATACATTGAGGGGAATGCTACCGGCGGCTTCATCTACCCCCATGGAGGTCGAGGATGCACCCCCAGGTGTTGGGAGCTTTTTTCTGGATCGAGTGCCTAGGTAGACACCCCATGTGGCTGTCGGTGGCAACGCTCTAGACGAGAGTTTCCTTGCAGTGCTGACTGAGATTGCCGGGCTGGAAGATACTGTCTTCTTTTCTCCCTTGTCGGGAAGAACCTTTCGAGTTGAATTACAGGAGGCGAAAGGGAATTTCTCGTCTCCCGGGATTTGCACATGTTCCTCAAGTTGTTGTCGGACAGGTGCTGGCTGGTGCTGTCATTGAAAAATTAACTGCCGATCTACAGGTGTTGCTGACTTGTCGTAGCAGCAGTTGATGATGACCTAGGTGCAACGACGTCCCGAAAAGGGCTCATCACATGCCAAGGATGATTCTTTCTTATTCTGTTTGTGATTAATCACCTCTCGCAAGTCGATTTCAGACTGATCTACCTTTGTATCCAATTTGTGGACTCAGGTATCCCGAGCACACGGGTGCGTAGGTATCATGTTTGCTCCCTGATCCGAGGCTAGTAAAAGCACTTGCTCTCGATCGTTGGAGGGAGACTTTTGAGACCCACCCTATCTGTTAGCCCTGGGGGAATGGACGCGGGTGGTTCTGTACAACTTTCCATCAGGAGCCCATATAACAGTTAACGGTGCCCGCTGACGGTCAGCGACTTGGACGGTTGACTGGGCCTGTTGGGCCCGTACTGCCCTAGACTTCTTCGATTTAGCCCCTGAAGGCGCATAATAAGAATAGTCACGATTAGAATATTCCATATTCTCAATGGACCGTATGGAGTCGGGCCCGCATGAGAGACGGTCAAACACAGAGCTTCTGACAGGGCCGCATGAGACACCCTGTCTGTGGCCAGGATTGGCTACCGCATGGGCCATCTGCCTACGGCCGGAGTTGGTTGTCGCATGGGCCATCTGCCTGCGGCCAGAGTTGACTGCTACATGGGCCATCTGCCTGCGGCTAGAGTTGGCTGCCGCATGGGCCATCTGCCTGCGGCCAGAGTTGACTGTCGCATAGGCCATCTGCCTGCGGCCAGAGTTGGCTGCCGCATATGCAGACTACTCGTCTCTCTTATGCGACCTCGTCCGTATGGATTTCCTTTGTGCCCCCAAAAGCTCAGCATCATAGTATTTTTCTTTCCTGGATTTAGGGACAGTGGGGTTCTCCATGGTCGGAAGCAAGGCCGCAGAAGAGCTTTGATCACCGTCTTGGGCCGCAGAAGGAGCTTCTACGAGAACTTGGTCGGGGACAACAGTTTTGCGTTTCAATGTCCTGCGGGTTCTCTTTGGGTTGGCTCGCTTTTGTGACGGGCTGGCGCTCCCTTCGGAGAGCATTTCTTCGAACGCTCGTTGGTCAAAACGAACCACGAGCATTTGCTGCGTAGAGCCGAGCTTGGACGCATCAGATTGCGTCACCAACTTCTCATCAGAGGGGAAGGATCTCCCCAGCAGAGTCGCCATCGTGTTTGTCTTTAAATATCAAGAACAATAATTACAGAGGAATTGAACTTGATCGCAAACTCGCTTGTACAAGAGAAAGCCTAGAAAGAAATCCTAGGAAACAATCTAAGTACAATTATTTAGTTTTGATTCTGGGGGGTGACGATAGAGGCTCGGGAAAGTGTAGCAACACTGCCTTACTCCTTGGACTATCTGACATGATTCTTGCTCTTGAATAAATTACCCTTCGTAGGTTGCCAGCCTTTTGCATGGGTGTAACGCCCCAGTCCCAAAATACTTAGGACGAAGTGCGTAGACATACCAGCTGTATACATACGAAGTATACTCCAATGTATAGAACCCCCGTATGTATACATAAGCTGTAAAATATAGTAAAACCATGATAGCCAAATCTCATCCACAAAATCAGAAGAATAATAATATAAATTAACTCAAGAATTTGTCACTTATACATGTAGTTGGGCGGAGACAAATCCACTACCAACTATTTTAAAAGAGAGAAATATACAAGGAAAGGATAGATGAAAATGACAAGACGAACCAAGGGCAATCATCTTCGAAGGACTGGAGAAGATCACGGCCTTGGCTAGAACACCTACGAAAAGTCACAAAGCACACACCTGGAGAGATAACCAAGTCCTCAGAGGGACGTAACAAGATACATAAAGAACATGCCACATAACTGGATATATATACTATGTCATAAATCACAAGTAAAGTAAATAGTCCCAATCGTAACAAGATCCAATACCTTATCATCGAAACAGTGGACTACCCCTACAACCAAACAAGGACAAGGGGTGGTACACTATATCGCGATGCGATATTGTCCCAAGCTACTAATGGAACGGGGTGATATGACATTGACGAGGGTTACCTGACCATTCTAATGTGTTTATGCAGTAAAAACAAACCTTCAACGCATGGGCACTCTGGCTACAGGAACAGGAACTTAGGTATGGTCCCATCAGGATATCAGGGACCTCAAAGCATCACATTCCTCGAATGTCATAGGCCAGCAGGAAATCAGGTATCAGGATCCAGGACCGTATCTCCAGTGGAGATAACCGACAATAATAGGAAAGTGCATATGTGGCCTATACGTTAAGGAACTGTTATTCCCACCCAATGCCTAGTAGAGTCACATCCATGACTCCTATACCACTACTAACTGCCAAGTCTCCTAACATGCCTCTATTAGCAGTTAGCCCTAACGCATGCGCATAGGTGATCAGCCATCACGCAAGTACCTCTACATGCTACTCATCTCACACATACCTCATGGTACAACTGTGTCAAAGTTTATGTTATACACTACAAATGGTAGTCCATTAACTCTAGGTCCATATGCAATCAAAGGATAATAAGTAAAGTAAAGCTAATATCACTGAGCAGGCAATAAATCAGGAACTGTAATAATGGTACAGCTACAAAAACTAGAAATAAGTAAATAGTGATATACAATAATAAAAATACAGACTAAATATAAGCAGTAAATATGGCAATGTATCTTGCCTGAGGTTGTGTGCAAAAAGGGTGACGTCCAATAGCTCAAACCGTCAGAATAGTGAAGCGATGAAAGCCAAATCCTGCATACGTTCTCGGATGCTAAAATAAACACTACAAACGTGTTCAAAATATAAGATATGTTTAGGAAATGCCTATCCAAAAGTCAAATTCTGGAACAGGAGCAAATTCGTAATTTTGGGCCAAAACGATTTTCGCTGTTGGACCCTTTTTGCACCAAAACGTGTACCAGAATTTACAGTCTCTAAAGTCATCAAACTACATGTCTACGGGTCTAGATTGATGAGACGAACTCAAGGGTATGTCCAATTTTAGATTCCGATGAGCCGTGCACAAAATCGTACGTTGGATCGGGTCGCGGGCCCGCCAAATAGGCGTTCCGGTCGACCTTTTCAGAATCGGACCAAACTTGGCATACAGGACCAAAACAATGATATGGTCCTGCTGGCGCAAGCTTCATTTTAATTCGTCGAACGTGCACAAAGTAATTAAGAAATTTACAAAGGGGCCGATACGGTGAATTTCAACGGATACGCATCAAATTTGTCGCGCACACGCAACCAATTTGAGTTCCGTCAAAGCCCACACGTTCGCGAAGTCGATACGCACCTTTCGATGCTTTCGGTTCGCGACCACGTCGCCCGGTTTGGCGGGACGTACGTTGTATCGGAGAGATTTTCTAAATTTCTACCGTTTTAAAAACAAATTTTTCTTAGTTTTCAATGGTGAATAACTTCTTTCATAATTGATGAAAAATAATTCTATCTAAAGGGTTTCAATCCAGTATAAGTTAACTATGACTGTTTGGAATCGGTTTTCAAAAATATCTAATACAGGGTTCAAAAATGGCCTTCCAAGTTGAGTGTCTGGACTGTACTAGTATTCTATTTTTGCACAGTTTTTGCTCGACTTCGTGTCAATTTCATGGGGCCATATGTTTACTACTTCAAAATAATTTAAAAAATTTAGGGGTTTTACAATAGGTGTGGTACCCTGCTACTTATATATATATATATATATATATATATATATATATATATATATATATATATATATATATATATATATCTTAAGCCGCATAGATGGCCACGTGTCCACGTGGCTACATCAGCACACAAAGAGCCGCTCTTTGACCGCCAGCTGGTGACTTGTTGAGATTTTGTTACAGCAAATCTGGGTGGTTGAGACTTGGTCAGCCTGCCACGTGTCCTATCACAGGATAGGATCAGTCTGCTTGAGTCATTTTGAGCCGCATAGGTCTTTCAGTGTTCGACCATGCTGGGCCGCATAATACTCGTACGGCTTAGGTCGCAGTCTCCTTTAGTCAGCATGTAGCTTGGGGACTTTTTGAGCCGCATAGATTCTATATTTTGGGCCGCATAAAGCTCATGCGGCTCAAGTTGCAGTCACTCTTGGCCGCATGAAGCGCGCATGGATTGAGCTGCATAAGGTTCATGCGGCTCGGGTCGCAGTCCTTCTAGCCGCATGACTATGTCCAGTCTGGTGACATGATATTTTGTCTGATCATGTCTTATCTTCTTTTTGTCAGAGTGTCAGAGCTGTCAGCTTTGTCGGAAGGGTTGATCAGCTTAGCCGCATAAGTAACTATTCTTTCTACGGCTCAAATCAGTCTGGTTGCGAGATAGTGAAGATGGGCCGCAGGGGGCATGCCGAGTCTGTCATGCAGCTCTTCTTTATGCGGACCACTTTATCCCAAAGTACTCACGCGGTAAGTTGTGATCCGCATGAGCCCCATATTTTCTATGCTTCTACACCTCTATACCCTCTAGGAGAATGTTAGCCTACTCTCTCTGGGCATCTAATAAACTCTGAGTCTATGCCCTCTGTGCCTCAAGTAATTCGTGAATTAACTCGTGCATCAGAGTTCCACCCATGGAATTAATAGATCGTCGGGTGGAGACTCCTATGGTAGGAGGTGGTACATGAGTGTCACTCCACTCTGGACCCATAGGTGGGGAAGATGATCCTCTCTCAGAGTTGACCACACTAGGAGTGCGGCCACGCAGCGGATGGTCTTTCTTTCCCTTTGCCATTTTCTGAAATGGTAGAAAAAGCACCATCAGTGATTGTTGGTGTACTGTGTGTGTTAGCAAAATAAAATATAGGATAAAAGATAATAACGGTCCTATGTTGTGATAAGTTTACTAAAGACCTGCATGGGCCACCACAAAAATATGTCACGACCCGCTCCCGAATAATCGGGTACGAATCGAGTCATGCCCGGCCTACGCTATCGTTAATAGCGATAGTCAATCGTCTAGATTCTAGCAATCATCAAATAACATCTCATATCCACTAGTCAACGTAGCATCTATCATGATACAACTACTACTAATACCATAACAGATCACTATGCAGTCATTACAGCCTTTTACATGAATATTCGGGTACAAAATCGGTAATGAATATAAAGGCTATCTAAACATGCAACATATCCTCAATCTCAATATATTAGATCATCAATCCTATACATGAATCTAAAGTCCAGGAATATAATCCCGATCCTGCTGAGCATCCAGAATAAGCTCCGCTGCTGGGTCTCCCTGCTGGTCATAGCTCTCTGGGTAAACTAAGTGATCAGTCTCACATGTAATCAACGATCCTGTCAGGAAACAAAGCAAAGTACATAGTAGCTCAACCAAATCACAACAGAGTATCAAAGGAATAGAACATAAACTAATGATAAATAAGAAGGAATATCTGACATATGCACTAGCTACATAAATCATACATAAGAACATCTTTGAGCATATAGGGCTATCAAGTCAAGTGTATAGAGTAATGGTATGCTAGCAGTCAGGTATACGTATAGGCATACCATGTACGCTACACTAATAGGGATAAGGTATATAGTAACGATATGATATCAATCATGTCTAGTGTAAGGAATATCGTGTATTATATACTAGCAGTCAAGTAAACGGACATATTGTATAGTGCAATGACATAATAGCAGTCAGGTATAGGTATAAGGTATATCATGTACTTTATACTAACAATCGGGTATATGTCCAGGCTTAGGTGACTACATGCTTTATAATGTTCTTTCCTTCCCGACATGACACAATGACATACAAGCAAGTGCAACGATAATGATATGCATGTGATGTGTGTTTAATTTGTTGGCTCATTGGTCATGGTCGAACCGGATTTTAATAATTGATCTAACCATGTCTCAATATAAGGGCTACTTGGACGAACAGCGATAGCCTGTGCCTGCTACCGTTCAAGACTTTAGAACTTGGAGCTGTATTTGTCGTCGCATTTATATTTTAATTATCAATGTACTTTTATATTTTATTGAGACTGGGAATATATTATAGACCATGTCGTACTGTCAAATAGGCTACCCAAGAAATATTTTTAAAATATCCTTTTCGTTTTGAAAACAAGCCCACTCACAAAGCCCAAACTACCTCCTAACTGCTTGACCTTTCAAAAACCCAAAACCTGAGCTGTCAACCCAAATTAAACCAATTCTCGACTATCAGAATTCGGCATGAAGTCTTCCCGAGTTTGGTTGTCCTGAATGTTTGATTTTAAACTCAATCTTTCTGAAGTTACGGACGTAACGACTATATGCAGAGATTTTTTTTTCATAGAATTCTATCTGAATTTTGTTCGAATTCTTCCTTTGGAAATCCTATAAATAGAGAAGAAATTCTACCATTTCAACTCACTCATTCACTTTCATATCACTTCTCTCTAAGCTTACTATGATCTTCCAAACCCCACTAAGCTTTCTATTTTAAATCTCAAGCTAGTTACAATCCTCTAGTCGATTTGCTAGTACGGTATGGTCTAGAAGTTCAGAGTGATTGTAATCAAGAGGCTTGACAGAAGTGAGACACTTTACAATTGAAGTTGGTCGAGTACTTCGGATCAAAGATCGTGTTTGTAGAAGTTGCAAGGACTTCGTACGAAAACTTACAGTTTTTTCATAGTGGATTTTAACCGGGAGCTAGAGTTCTCTCGACTGGATTAGTCCTCACAAGAAGGAGACCAGTATACATCACCATCTGTATTTTCTCTTTGCATTTTACTTTTACTTACTCATATCTGTGATATATTTCTGTGATCTTGCTGCTAACAAGTTTTTAATGGCTAATATTTTGCTGCCTACTCTATTCACCCCCCCTCTCTAGAGTATATCGCTTTACATTTCGTTCCTACAATTGGTATCAGAGCGGATTATACAGGTAAAGCAAGGTAACATTGTTATTATTATTTTTATTTATATTTGATATTACATAGATCACTATATCACATATGGTATCTATGAAATTCATAACTGAAGGCCAAGGCACAAACAGATCTCTATTGTTTGATGGTACCAACTATACTTACTGGAAAACACGTATGAGTTTTTTTTTGAAATCTCTAGATTTTGACTTAAGGTCAATTGTAGTTAACGGCTATAAAAAGCCTCCACGTGTTCTTATTATAGAAATTTGGTTGAAAAGTCACATGACATACTGATTCTAAAAAAAAGAAGCCAGTCTTGACGCACGTGCTATTAATGCTTTATTTTGTGCTTTAGACAGGACTGAATTTAACAGGATGTCTATATGCAACAGGATGTCTATATGCACAACATCTAATAAAGTATGGAAACTTCTTAAATTTACTCATGAAGGCACGATGCAAGTCAAGGAGTCCAAGATCAGTAGATTCACTCAAGAATATAAGGCATTCAAGATGAATCCACACGAGTCTGTTATACAAATGTTCATAAGATTTCTGGATATTGTAAATCCTTTGCCCTCCCTAGGCAAGGAATACAATAACCATAAGAAAATTCATAATGTGCTATGAGCTCTCACAAAGCACTGGATTCTGAAGGCTACGACGATCATTGAAGGAAACGACCTCACTACCATGTCTCTTGAAACGCTAATGGAAAAGCTACTCACTCACGAGCTGGAACTTCAAGACTTTGAAGATGCCGCACCAAAGGAAAAATTAATCGCCTTCAAAGCTCAACAATGAAGAACTGTCGAAGAAGATTCTGACGACAGTGATTCCGACACTGAGGATCAAGCTCTCTTAGTAAAAAAGTTCATGAGGTTCAACCGAAGAACGAAGGAACACAATAGCAACAACATCAACAATGAAGAAGATCCAATCTGCTATGGTTGCAAGAAGAAATGACACATCAAGAAGGACTGTCCAACAGCATCATCATCAACCAGGAAAGGCAAAAAGTATGAAAAGAGTTACTTAAAGAAATCTACTTCCAGAAGATATGTCAACACAAGCATTTGGCATGAAAGTGAAGCCAACGATTCAGAAGATGAACAATCAGACGATGCTGCAAATGTATGCTTGATGGCATATGATCAAGTAAACTCAAATCCCTTGTTTGATACATATGATGATTTTACCTTTGAATAGTTAGGTGAAGCTTTTAGTTACCTCTTAGATGACCACAGAAAACTGCTTTGCAAATACCAAAACTCTAAGAAGGTAGTAAAAGAGTATAAAGGTGAAATAGGAAGACTTACCGACTTACTAGCTGAGGTTATAAATAGTGAAACCCTAGTGAGACTGATGAGCTTTCTTCTGTTAAACTGCAACTATACGAGACTACACAATTATCTGAAGAAAAAGACAAAACCATTGCTAAACTTGAGGAAGATTTACTCAAAGAGAAGAAGAGCCATCACTGTGCACTAGTCAGAAATGATGTACTTACAGCTGACTATAACATACTTTATGACACCTCCAAAATGTTGGAAATTAGGTTAGAAAAATAGCCTGTAGCTGCTGTTTCCTACCCTAACACGTGTCAATTACTGAAACATCGGAACACGGTCAAACCCAATACTATCAGATCAAACATAGCCAAACATTTGCCCAAGAAGACTAATCGACATGCATTCTACTATAAATATCCAACTAGAACACCAAGACCTCCCAATCATGCACAACACACTGTATCTAATACTCAGCATGCTAGATGTCACTATTGTGGCACTATTGGTCAAATCTCACCTGCATATAGAGTAAGAAAATTAGTTGATTTGAATATATGTGCATGGATACCAAAGACTAACATATTCGGACCCCACAAGAAATGGGTACCAAAAGTTTCATCTGTAATTTTTTTTGTAGGTGGAACACTCTACTCATGCTAGGAGCAAGTGGATCCTCGATAGTGGTTGCTCATGGCACATGATCGGTGATGCTTCTCTATTCGTAATATTGTCGAAGAAGAAAGAAGGATACGTCTCCTTCGGTAACAACTTAAAAGGATATATAGTAGGTATCGACAACATTGGTATGACTTCCCACCCTGTGATTAAAGATATATGTCTAGTATTTGAGTTAAAACATAACCTACTCAGCATAAGCCATTTAGCTGACCATGGTTATGGTATTAACTTTGTAAAAGATAAATATACTATAGTTGATAGCTCAACTAGTACTACTATCTTTAAAGGTATTAGGGAAGACAACATATATGTTTTCTATTTGTTGACAGATGCTAACAAAGCAGGTAGATGCTTACTCGCCAAGAATGATGAGAGTCAACTATGGCACATGAGACTCGGTCATGCAAACATAGACAAAATTTCAAGATTATCCACGAAGAAATTGGTATGAGACTTACCGGACATCATCTTCAAGAAGGATATGGTATGTAGCTAATGTGAAAAGAACAAAGCTACCCGAACCACATTTAAGTCCAAAAATGTTGTAAGTACCACTAGACCTCTACAATTACCGTATATGGATTTATTTGGGCCTAGTAGAATTGCTAGCCTGGGTGGTAAGTTATATGCATTTGTAATAGTAGATGATTTCTCTAGATACACGTAGGTATATTTTATTGCACGTAAGAATGATGTATTATCTGAATTCGTCACATTTTGTAAGAAAGTTCAAAATGAGAAAGGATTCATGATCACTCGTATTCGAAGTGATCATAGCAGCAAATTTGAGAATGTAGAGTTTGAGCAATTATATGACACACACGGATATTTGTACGAGTTCTCCTGCCTTAGGACTCCACAACAAAATAGAGTTGTGGAACGTAAGAACAGAACTCTATCTGAAATGGCTAGAGTAATGTTGAACCACTTTAGTCTACCCAAATATTTCTGGACAGAAGTTGTCAATACAGCTTGTTATGTTCTCAATAGGGTTCTAATTCGACCTAAATCGAATAAGACTCCCTATGAGTTATGGTTTGATAGAACACTCATAGTTTCGTATTTCAAAATCTTTGGTTGTAAATGTTTTATTCTTAATACTAAAGATAATTTGGGTAAATTTGACGAAAAAGTCGATGAGGGTATCTTTTTAGGTTACGCGGCCAAAAGCAAAGGGTATCGAGTCTTCAACAAAAATACAATGATTATCGAAGAATCAATAAACGCCACCTTCAACGAATTAAACCAACCGACGATCAACGATGATGATGAAGAAGACATCAGTACACCTAGCAAGGCGTTTACAGAACCAAAAATCGGAACCAGCTACCTTGAAAGTCTGCCAAAAAGAATAAAGTTTATGGCTGACCACCCCCAAGGACTTGGTAATATGTGAGATCACCTAGGGCGTAAGTACTCGTTCCTCTACCAGAGATATAGCTTCTTGTGCTGCATTTATTTCACAGCTAGAACCTAAAACTATTGAAGAAGCATGTAGTGATAACTATTGGTTAGATGCTATGCAAGAGGAACTAAACCAATTTGAATGAAATCAAGTTTGGGAATTTGTTCCCAACCCATTGATCATCCGGTCATTGGCACCCGTTGGGTATTCCGAAATAAATTAAATGAGAATGGTTTAGTCACTCGTAACAAGGCTTGACTCGTAGCTCAAGGATACAACCAAAAGGAAGGTATTGACTATGGTGAGACCAATGCCCCTATTGCAAGATTAGAATCCATTCACTTGTTATGTGCATTTGTATATTTTCATAACTTTAAACTTTTTCAAATGGATGTAAAGAGTGATTTTCTTAATGGTTTCATAAAAGAAGAAGTTTATGTAGCTCAACCTCTGGGTTTCACTGATTTTAAAAATCCTGATTATGTATTCAAGTTGAAGAAAGCCTTATACGGTTTGAAACAAGCCCCTCGTGCTTGGTACGACCGTTTAATCTTAATAATGGTTTTTCAAAAGGCAAGGTTGACAATACACTATTTATAAAGTCTTTTAATAAAAATCTTTTTTTAATTCAAATTTATGATGATGATATTATCTTTAGATCTACTGATGAATCTCTCTGTCAAGAATTCTCTAAGTGTATACAGAATGAGTTTGAGATGAACATGATGGAAGAACTTAAATTCTTTCTTGGACTGCAAATCAAACAAACCAACAATGGGACGTTCATCAACCAAGCCAAGTACACAAAAGATTTACTAAAGAAGTTCGATCTGGAATCCGTCAAACCCCTTTGGCACTCCAATGGCAACTTCAACCAAGCTTGATGTAGATGAATAAGGAATACCTATCGACATACGTAAGTATCGAGGTATGATTGGTAGTTTACTTTATCTAACTGCTAGTCGCCCTGATATAATGTTTAGTGTTTGCTTGTGTGTAAAATTTTATGCTAACCCTAAGGAATCACACATGTGCGCAGTTAAGCGTATCTTTCGATACCTTAAGGGTACTTCTTCTGTCGGCTTATGGTATCCCGAAACCACGTCCTTTGACTTAACCGGTTATTCGGATGCTGATTTTGTTGGATGCAAAGTTGATAGAAAAAGTACTAGCGATACGTATCATTTCCTAGGTAAGGCTCTAGTCTCTTGGTTTAGCAAAAAGAAAAATTATGTTGCATTAACAACTATTGAGGCTGACTATATAGCCGCAGGACGTTGTTGTGCACAAATCTTATGGATGAAGCAAACATTAGAAGACTTTAATTTACACAACACACATATACCTATTTTTTGTGACAATACTAGCACTATCAACTTGACTAAGAATCCTATATGTCACTCTCGCACTAAGCATATTGAGATTCGACATCATTTTCTGAGAGACCATCAAGAAAATGGAGACATAAGTTTAGAATATGTCAATACAGAGAAACAATTGGCTGACATCTTTACAAAATCTTTAGCGAAAGATCCATTCAATTATTTACGTCGAGAATTAAAATTTTTAGATATCAATAATATTAACTAATTTTATCTTGTTAATTATTTTCTAATATGCAAAAACTATTTTTGAGACAAGCCTACAAGGGTTTGTCTGTCACCACGACTACGGCTAAAGCAAAGCGGTACTTAAGCGTCCCCCGGTGGACCTCAGTTAGCTGGGACAGTACCCCTACAGCTAATCTAAGACAGTTGTTGCATAAAAAAAATTTATTCATAAAATAATTTTAATTATATTAATTAAAATTTAAAATTACTAATCTTGGAATTAAATAATTGAAAAGAAAAAATAAATACAAAGTGACATTTTGGTTTCTGTGCAAAATTACCTCAACAGAGTTCCAGGCGAACTCGGCCCGAGTTCGGCCCGAACTCGGTTGGTGTCGGGTTTTTAAACAGCACCTGAATGGCCCCCACTTGTATTTCTTCTTCCTTCTCCTCCAAACAGCAACACAGCAGCCGCAAGAACACTCCAAAATCCTAGTTCTTCCAGTTTTGATTCCACCCGACTCCTTTGGATTTTTGCTTCAAAATTTTGGATTCGGGCGTGGAATCTCCTCTTCTTCCACATAACTCCATTCTGAGAAGGTATAATCTCTTATATCTCTTTGTCTCTCAATTTTTCAATTTCATAGAAACTTTCTATTTCCTTTGGAATCATGCCTAGAATTAACAATCCTTTCAAGAGAAAGAAGATGGCTAGTGAAGAAGCCTCATCTTCTGATCCTATCCAAGGATCTCTTTTTTCACCTGTCCAAATGGACGACGGGGCGTTCAATGAGTTATTATTTGAAACTCTAGAACAATTCTTACTATGGTATGCAGATTTTTTAGTTCGCATTATTTGCCCCGGCGCACTGATAAAGTGGACAATCTTTCCGTCTCACAAATCTTATTTTGAAACTTTGGGATTGCATATTCTTGTTGTACACTCATTTCCTATTTCCACCAATATAATTAGGCTATTTTACTGCAATTTCACTCTCGCTGATAATGATTATCTTATGAAAAGTCGTATCGCTGGCATTGATATTCAATTCAATGATAAAGATTTAGCGACGATCCTATAAATTTCAAACGTAGGTGAGCCACTTGTTGATATCACTGATTTTGAATTCCCAAATGATATAACTTTGAACAACTTTAAGAATCAACTTTGTGCTCCTGATCCTGTCCGTTCCAGCAAGTTCAAAGCCATAAACTTGAACTTGTTTTTCTATGAGTTACATCGGATTATCTATTCCACTATACTACCCAAGTCTACCTCAAAAGACGACGTAACTAGTCTTGAATTGTCTGCTATCTATCACATTCGTACGTCATAGGATTCCTTTTTCTGTCCCTAAGACTATTATCTGGATGATGGCTAGGTGTCGCGAGATGAACAGAAATCTTCTCCATTAGATGATCATTCCTATCATCTTTCACCATTTTGAGATTGATTTGTCCTCTTGTGCTCGTGATTCTGAGCCCAAGCATCTGCAGCTCTCTCGTCGCAGTGCCTTTCTCCCTCATGCTCCTCCTATTGTACCACCTCCTCCACCTCAGACTTATCCTATGTCATTTGAGGGCCTCCATCAGCATTTGGATGACATGCGGCGTGCTCAATTGGATGAGCACAACTCTCTGTGAGCGTTTGTGATCGATATATTGAGGGAACAAGAGTTTCGCGATGTCAATCGGTTTCAGGCCCTTGCAAACTCCTTTGCGGATATGCATTTCGCCCAGACTGGTCAGCATGCCAGTTCTCTTCCACGAGATCCTACTGTCTCTGGTTACCGCTATGAGGATGAGACAGTTCGTCACTACTTCAACCCCGGTAACACATATGATTGGTACCGTGGTTCTGGTGCTACTCCACATCCATCTCATGGAGCTGATACTTCTAGTGTTGGACCTTCCGGACATGGTGCCGATGCTGATCGTGCTGATGATGATTCTATTTAGAAGAAACTTGATCTAAACGCTACAGTATTTGTCTAGATGTTATCTTTTTAGACTTTATTTATGTCTATGTATCCTTGGAAATGTTCCTACATTCCAAGATAGTATTACTTTCTTTTATAAACTTCTATGACTGTTTGAGATGCTAAGTTTGTTGTTCCAAAACTCTTTTTATTATTATGCATTTTTATTGTAGTATTTATTGTCTCTTTTGGTATGCACTTATGCTTAGCGTTATCTTTTAGCTACTGCTTCAAATCATAAACTGCCTATGAAATTTATATTATTTTTTTATATTATCTCTGTATTTCTTTACTGTTTGTTTCTTAAGCATAAATTGCGGGAGAGCTTCTCTTTGTAATTATTTTGCTAAGTGACAATGGGGGAGAAAAGGATCTAACATGTTTTTTAGGATATTTGCCAAGAGGGGACAGTACAGTACAGTAAAGTACCAAAAATACGTACATACGTTTTGATATTTTTTTCAAATCAAGACGAAGATGTTATATTGGGCACGGTTTCTCAATTATCAGGATGTTTAATAATGGGTCTAACCATGTCTCGATATAAGGGCTACTTGGACGAACAGCGACAGCCTGCGCCTACTACCGTTCAAGACTTTGGAACTTTGAGCTGTATTTGTCGTCGCGTATGTATTTTAATTATCAATGTACTTTTGCATTTTATTGAGTTTAGGAATACATTATAAACCGCATCGTACTGACAAATAGGCTATCCAAAAAATATTTTTAAAATATCCTTTTTGTTTTGAAAACAAGCCCACTCACAAAGCCCAAACTACCTCCTAACTGGTTGACCTTTCAAAAGCCCAAAACCTGAGCTGCCAACCCAAATTAAACCAATTCTGGACCAGCATAATTTGGCATGAATTAGTGCCGATTCGGCCCGAGTTCGGCTGTCCTGAACGTTTAATTTTAAACTCAGTCTTCCTGCAGTTACGGATGCAATGGTTATATGTCGAGATTCTTCCATAGAATTCTGTCCGAATTTTGTTCGAATTTTGTCTGAATTCTCCCTTTGAAAATCCTATAAATAGAGAAGAAATTCTAACACTTCAACTCACTCATTTACTTTCATATCTCTTCTCTCTAAGCTTACTACGATCTTCCAAAGCCCTACTAAGCTTTCTATTTCAAATTTCAAGCCAATTACAATCCTCTAGTCGATTTGCCAGTACGGTACGGTCTAGAAGTTTAGAGTGATTATAATCAAGAGGCTTAACAGAAGTGATACACTTCATAATTGAAGTTGGTCGAGTGCTTCGGATCAAAGCTCACGTTTGTAGAAGTTACAAGGACTTCGTATGAAAACTTGCGGTTTTTCCATAGTGGATTTTAACCGGGAGCTAGAGTTCTATCGACTTGATTAGTCCTCACAAGAGGGAGACCAGTATACATCATCATCTTTGCGTTTACTCTTTGTACTTTACTTTTACTTACTCATATCTGTGATATATTTATGTGATCTTCCTGCTAACAATTTTTTAATAGCCAATATTTTGCTGCCTACTCTATTCACCTCTCCTCTAGAGTATATCGCTTTACATTTCGTTCCTACATAATTGAGTTACAAGTACTTGCCTTCTTCCCAAGAATAGTAATGTCTTCTAATCACCTAAAATAGAAAATGCAATTAGGAATTAATCCTAAAGAGGGGTTCTCTTGCAATAATTAAAACTATACAAATAATTATCCTTTACAACCATTACTTATAATAGTCTCATAACCATTAGCCTAAATATAGACTAATAGCTTTTACTATACATGACTATAGTCCCTGGTCAAGTTTACTAACAGTATGAACAAAGGTTCTACTTAAACAATCATTGCTACTTATGAACTAAACTAACTCTAAGCTTTTGCAATAATTTGGTTCAAAATTAAGAGTCTAAAGACTTGCAGCCGAGCCCAAGACTCAAGGCTCTAGCAAACAAATAAACTCCATCTATCCCTGGCCCAATACTGCAACCCAACATAGTAAAACGTGAACTCATTTACTAACAAATCGAGCCCATTACTGAACTGGTCCTGCAAAGTCCCAGCCTAATTCCAACGGTCATGAACAGTGACCCTTATTCAAATATACTGCTCTGTAAAATGGTCGAATACAAAACTAGTGTTATACCCACACTGATACGAGTCCATCTGTACCGTGTCCTCCCTATTCGTGTCAGGAATACAACTCGTCTCAGCAACACAACTTTGTCTTATCTCCAGAACTCATTCACGCCTAATCGAACCAAGAATTTACACCAAATTTAGCTAATCAAAGAACTAGCATACCTGAGTAATAAGGAATTCAACTATTCGTGTCCCGGTTGTCCGACACCTTCATCCCCGTGTCTAGAACCGATGGCAAGACTAGTTCAGACATTTCGTCGAACACAACACATACATAGAAACAAGAACAAATCGTATAGGTTTTCTTGTTTGTTTCAATCAAGAAATTCAAAGATCTTAAGGAAAAAAGAGCAGTCAAGAATGGATCAGAGATTATGTCTAAGGAGAACTCGCCAAATCGGTTTTGATCGATCGACTCGACCACACACAACTGATCAGTTCTGATCAAGAAGGTGATCACCGAACTCCAGTCACTCAAGCAATAGATCCAAACCTCGATCAGTTCCAAAAATCCACAATCAACTCATGGTAGAGGTTCGCTGAATCATTAAGAATTGGAATAGATCAAGGATATGGTTACGTTCCAAAAAGGGATCGGTTTAGGAGATATCAATCGGAGTCTCGCCATCAGTGATCGGAGTCATGGGGACTTGCATATTGTTTCGAAAGGAAAAAATAATTCTACAAATTCAATTACAGATGAAAGAATTTAATCAGGGAAAGGAGAGGAGATGGAATCACCATTGATTTGTTGTTGATCATCGAGACACTTGCATCATGCTCTGCTCGCAGCCACCAGGGACAGTGAAGTCACACCTCGTGCCACCGTCAATCACGAGGAAGGATCGTTGGAGCTTCATAGAAAGCCATGGTCGTGAGCTCAATTTGGGATTCGGAGGAAGAAGAAAGATGAGTGACGGAAAGAAATCCAGCAGGGCTTCGCCAAAGTAAGAGGAGTGGAGGACTGAATCGAGAGGGGCTCTATTTATAGGCGCGGTGGCGGGGTCAGCCGTTAGAGATGAACGGTGGTGATAGCCGAAATTGAGGCGATGAAAATGAATGGTTGAGATGGGAAGGCTGTAAGGAGGTGGAGGAGAATCTCCTAAAGTCTTCTAGAAAAGTTCGGGGAGATCACCACCGGACGCATGGGCGGAGCACCGCTGCTCTGCTGATGAGGTCATCTCCGTCGAGAGGAAAAAGAAGAATCAAATGGGTTATAAAAATTGTGGGTCTGGTCTTAAGTACTTGGTGAGCTTGGGCTCAAATTCGTGGGCCTGAGCTAGAATTAGGTTTAATAGATAGGTTTTGGGCTGGCTCTAATAAAAGTTGGTTTTTAACAAAGTTGCTTAATCCAAATCCTATGAGCTGACTTGAAAATAGGTTGTGGGATAAAGGGTAGCTGCAAATTCAATCAGCCCATGGGCTGTCTAACCCTAAGGACATAAAGCCCTAAAATAACAATTCATAGTTATGCTAGATAATATGATAGTTAATATAATATGATAAATAGAATAATAGGTAAATACAATATAATAGATAATTATATAATGGAAATTATATAATATATGAATATGAGAAATGACTAGATCCTTTATTTAGAGAAGGTGGAGTTACAGAACGCCTCCATCCCCAACCCCACTCCCCCAGTGACAGGGCAGCTGTGACCATAAAGGGAGACGACTTCGACGATTTCTATAGTTAGATTTAGAATGCAAGAGCGAGACCACTTTCACTCATTCAGTGCCGTACTTTCAATTTTGAGACCTGAGGCGAACGTTAAAATTGGTGCCCTCAAAGTTTAGTGTTCATATCATATTATATTATAGTAGTGCTCTGCAAAAGATTTTTTTTTACCAAATCGTTTACTTATTAGAGGCACGTTTGCTTATCTAGATACAAATACTATGCAATCAAATGACATTATCATAATTTTTCAACAAATAATAATAATTAACAACAAATAAACAATCAACAATAAATATAAAAATAGTTTATTTCTCAATTTTTCTATTACTTGATTTCAATCTTAATAGAAATAACTATACAATTAAATGACAAAAAAAATTTCCTTCAATAAATTGGTCTACCACATATAAAGATAATCAACAATTTATATAAACAAATAATAATAAATTATAAAACTCACCTAACGAAAATTAACCGATTCTAGTAGTTTTTTTTTAGTCCAGGAGCCAACCATAGGGATTCTTTTTCTAAAAAACCTACAAAAAAAATACTATTAGAACATACTTGTGGAGGAAATTTTTTATTAATAAATTACAAAAAGGAAACAATTAGAACACACCTAATCATCAATATTGCAAAAATAAAATATTAATAAATTATAAAACTCACTTACACAAATATAAATTAATAAATAATGGTTGCTTTGATAATTTTTAATATTATTTCTTAGTTATTTTTATGATAATATTAATAGCTATTAGCTAAGAAGCACTGAAGCATCAAGCATGGAGGAAACTTTTAAGGTCCGAAACAAATTTATCAAAAATTATCAAAAAAATATCTTTATTTTTAATAAACTCACCTGCGGAGGAATCAGAAACGTGGAGGAGGAAATAAATTAAGGAAGTGCTTTGAGTCAACAATGAGAATAGAAAGAAAGTGCTTGTCTTCTTTTGAATATATATAAAAAAGGAAAGTGCCTGTCCCTCAAGTACAACCGACCATATGCAAGTAATTACAAACCCTAATAAAGTATTCCAATTATAAGGCCTTGGTTTGCTTTGCTGCACAAAAGAACTCAACTTGGCCAAGTTGGAATGGACTATGTTATACATATATACAAAAAATTAAAATTTTGGTGCCCCTAAAATTTTTGGGCCTGAGGCAAGTGCCTCATGGGCTTCCTACTAAGTCCGGCCCTGCACTCACTTATCTTTTTTCTTTTCTTTTTTTCTTTTTTTTTTTTGAGGGAGTAAGAATGGAGCAAACATTAGCAGACAATAATTATGAAATGTAATTTTAATCCACTTCACAACGGAACCAAACAACGAAAGTCACTAGAGCATCTCCAACCCTATTGTCTTGTTTTGTGTTGTGATTCCTATGTGGAATGAGCCACAAGACAATGTCTTTCCTATGTGGCAAGATATTCACACAAGACAATGAGATAAAAAAAAAAAAGTGTTCTCTAATGCAAAAATTGAGAAGACAATAAAATTATTTTTTTTCCAACTTCCAAGACAACTTTTCTACTTCTTTCTTTTTTTATAAATATTTGTATTCATAATTGATGATGTGGAAGTAAAATATTGTGAAGTCTATTGTCTAGATCTAGACAATCGACTTCACATTATCTTTGACATGTCATTGTCATGTCAACTTCACAATTTATTTCACATTTGCATTGGAGAAAGAATTTTGAAAAAAGAAGTAGTGATTCCTACGTGGCAACCATTTTCTTCCAAACTCACGATGGGTTGGAGATGCTCTTAGAGTATGCATATACAAAAACCCTCTTGTTTCATAGCCCACTTCAGGGAACCAAACAGCCACTTAATGAATTGGATTATGGTTTCTGTGTAAAATTTATACTCTGGAAAGCCCCTAACCCTGATGTGAAACCATGGAAATTTGGATAAGGTAGGCCATGCATATCTCATGGTGTGAGGTGGGCCGGGCTGGACCGGCCCGGGCCCATTGTTGACCGGGTTTGATCGGGCTTGGGCTGGGCCAAGCTTAGCCCAGATTAAGGATCGGTTCGGACCGAGCTGATCCGGAATTACAATATCCAAATCCAGCCCGGACCCGGATAGGTTCGGGCCGAGCCGGTTGCGGGTCGGGCCCGAGTTAGCCCGTGGGCTGGCCAACTTTTAAAAAAAGAAGACATATTTTGACCCAATTTTGAATTTATATTATATTTCTTTCTACTTAACACAAATCAAATTGGGATTATTGGTTAGCATAACGGTTGTAAGAATTGATTGAGGAGATCTTGGGTTCATGAAATCTCCCACTACTCTTGCATTAATTTGAATTTTTATCAAAATATATACCGGGCCTGGCCTGGCTGGGCCGCGGGCCTGAAAAAATTTAACCCAACCCGGACCCAGTTGGGAGTACGGGTCGAGCCGGGTCGGACTACTGAGTCCTAACCCTAGACCTAGTCTGAACCCGGATGCAATGTGGGCCGGGCCGGACTAGCCCGTTGACCGGGCCCGGGCCAAACCAGATTGGTTTTGATCGGGCTGGTTCAGGGCAAATTTTCGGACCGCCCGGCCCAATACACACCTTGATACATATCTTATGCGCTGACTGGTCAATAACAAAATCATTTTGGGTTATTTATTATTATTATTTTCTTCCACAGACACGCCAGGACCAGATATTGGAAAGGTCCCACCCATCGTATTCATATATCGGCAACCTGGAAATAGATATGGCCTCAGAAAAATCTTGATGCTCAACGACAGCCACAACCACACCCACTAGTTTATGGGATTTGAAAAGCACCTTTTGCCATTGCCAAGCCACTTGCTAACGGGATTTGAATCCATCCTTACACTGTGTTTGGGAACATTTGGGGGGAGGGAGAGGAAAATTTGAGGGGAAGGAAAATGGAGGGGAAGGAAAATGGAGGAAAGTTAATTTTTCCTTCCTTTGTTTGGATGGACAAAAAGTAGGGGAAGGAAAAGTTTAAAAACAATTTTTTATTTGTTTATGGATATAGGTATAATTACTATTTTCTCCTTGGTATTCTCAAATGATGATTTAATTTTAACTTTTTGAAGGGTGGTGGGGTAAATTCACTCAAATTTCTCTCATCTCTCTCCATTTTCCTCCCACATTTGGGAGGAAAATTTTTTGGTGGGACCCACCTACTTTTTCCTCTCAAATTTTCCTCCCCCATGTTCTCTCCCCATTTCCAAACACCATCATTTAAAATTTTTCTCTCACTTTCCCCTCAACTTTTTCCTTCCTCCCATTTTCCACCCTTCCCAAACGGTACCTTAAGGCCTCGTTTGGTTCGCGGAATCTCCGGGTTAGGAAAGGAAAGTGATTACTTTCCTATGTTTGGGTGCCAAAGGAATTGAGGAGGAAAGGAAAGTGATTCCCAATGGAAGGGAAATTAGGGGGGAAAGTGATTCCATCCATCCAAGTAAGGAATCACTTTCCCACATTGAAGTAATCACTTTCCTTTCCAAATTCCTTGGCATTTCCAAACATCGAAAAGGAAAATCAATGGGAAATAAAATTTCCCAAAGGAAAGGAAATGACAAGGAATTGATTTCCTTTCCCTTCCATTCCGCGAACCAAACGAGGCCTAAGGTTGTGTTTGGTAGGAAGGATGGATAAGTGGAAGGAAAGAAAAAGATAAGGATATATTTTTCTTTGTTTGGTATGAAAAAAGTAGAAGGAAAGAAAGTAAAAAATATAGGATTTACCAATTCTATCCTCAACTAAAAATACTTATTTACCATTTGACTTTATAAATAATTTTTAAATAATACATTCATATGGGGGTATAATTGTTAATTAATATAAGCCTCCACTTTTTCTTCCACTTTTTCTTCCAATTTTGGGGGATTAGATTTCTTAGGTTATGAGAGAAAAGTAATCCCTCTGCTTTTCCTTCCTATTTTTTTTTCCATACCAAACAAGAGAAAATGAATCTTTTCCTTCACTTTTCTCTCCTCTATTTTCCTTCCTCCCACTTTTCCCACCTACCAAACACACCCTTAAAAGTAGAAACATACAAAAAGCTGCTTTTTGAGATTCACACTATTAGTCATATTTCATCAAACCTGGGACCATACAGCAACTAACAAGGTCCCAGACTACACCACGCCAGGCGCCGGCAAATAAGTCCCTGACAAATTTATACTACCATATAATAAATAAAAAAAAGTTAGTTTCACCGTAAAAAAAAATTATTACAAAAACATTTTTAACTATGTTATTAACTAAAATTGTATTACGCATAGAAAAAAAAAATTAAATGTTTGTTCTTTCCAAATAAAAAAATTAAAGCTTAAGGAACTATTAAATTAAAGCTTAAGGAACTAGTGTTTGTTCTTCTTTGGTAGTATGAAACATATGCAATGCACGTGAATATATACTAGTAGTTTATAACAAAACAAGAGATTACCAAAGCTAAAGTTAAAACAAGAGTCGGTACCATTTATACTTATGTGAACTTTTGTAATCCATTCATTCATTTAATCTACTCCACGTCATTAAAGGAAACCTTCCATTCGAGATTTGAAACTGAAACCCAACTTATCAATCGAAGTATATGTAACATGTTACATAATCAAGACGCAATCGAGAATCTCAAATTAAAAAAGCTCACTGAACATTTCCAATTTTCTATGCTTGTTTCATGGTTGAAGTTACAATCTGTAGTCCCCCTCATAATTTTGGCATAAAATTTTTCCTTCCCCTTAACACAACACTTGAAAAGCTTTAGGATACATATATTTTTTACAACATTTCGACGAGCAAAAAACAAAACAAAAATATAACCCCGATACAAGTGACATCAGAACTTAATGTTGCTTTGTAGTTACCAGTGACATCAGAACTATTTGTCGCATTTGATGTCCGTGCTCAATTTGGTGGATAAGCCTCCATGAGCATAGAACACCAAGAACATGAGACGAACCTATGAAAGTATCATGCTGAAGCCTGAGTTTATCTTTGATATGATGTACTTAGCTTCCTTCTTCATCCATGGTATAAACAGGGATCTGCCAGATCTTGGTGTTTTTCTTTGAGTCATCTGAAAGGCTAAGATCATTGTCGTCTTCCTTAAATGTCTTCACAAAGGTTTTTGCGCCAAACAATATTAATCTTTCTACCATGAACAGCTGGTAATTGTTCTCGATAACTGGGTCCAAAATGCTACTGTAGTTTGATGTGTATGCCAGCTTATACCTGTACAGTTGAGAATGGCCAAAAAACTTGACTGTGAACAACAACAACAACAACAGTAATAACCAAGTCTTCCCAAATTTCTAGGATCAACTACGTTAATTCTTTTTCACCGTTAAGCTCTACAATCTAAATATGGCACTAGTGTTGTAGCATTGTATAGGGAATAGGATCACAACAGAAGGGAAAGATCACTAGAAATTTAAGAAAGTAGCAACTGGCTATCAACCTTAAAACAATAAAACATGGATTACAAATCGGATAATTAACAAATAGACAAACTAACTTTTATGGCACGAAAAATCACTATTAATAGGAGGGTAAGGAACTGATCAAAACCAAACTTAGTCTGAAGATTCTGTTCCAATATTTCATCCACTAAATGAAGTAAAAAGGATACATTCATGGAATCAAAGAACTCTAATAGCACATAAACAAAACATGACTATCACATGAACTTGACGTCAAATTAACCCAAAGAAGGCAGGTAGGTATATATGCAGTATTTTATTGTCAAAAAAAGAAGAAGGTATATACACAGTATTTCTATTCTAATAAACGGTTATTTAAATCATTTGTTAGAGTTGATTTGATTTTAAAAAGTATGCATTTGTTTTAACCTTTGCAATGTATTCAATTTTGTCAAAGAACATAATCTAATTCTTGCCAATCTCAAGGAAGCATAGTATGTTGTCTCCGGGCTTAAGAAAGGTTACGTGTGGAAGGAAAAGCTTCAATTTTCCGTAATAAGCTTGAATAAGTAATAAACCAAAATCAGTGACATGATAATCTAACAAACTTCCACATATTAACGATTACATCCCCTTTGTACTTAGATGAATGTGATTCCTCAGAAGATCTTATTGTATCACCAGGTCGTGTAGACTTGTTTCTTCTAGAGAGAAACATGGAGGATTGTTCCTTGGATGCATGTAAAAGAGTAGGGCTAGTAATCCATCAGTTACACTTCAAAATTTTATGGAAGACCCTCTCAAGCTTGTTGCTAGACTAAGTACTTGCAACAACTTATAGAAGTTGATTTCAAGTAGAGACAGACATTCTTAAAAATTGGCCCATTCTTTTGTAAAGGTTTCTCAATATTGTGCATGGTCTACAGAAAACGCCATTCCTACGGGGGAAAGGGCTTGGGGGATGATGATAATATTCAATCTTCAAATGTAGTAGATTACGTGAATAATGCATTGAAGCAAATTACAAGTAAAAATACAAAGATAACATAAAGTGGCTTGCATCTATCCTATATCACCATGTTTCATACACTACCAAGGTCATCAGTATCTATACGATGATAGATCAACTTTTGTGACAGCTTGAACACAAAAGATCGTCTTTCTTCCTTCAGCAATATTAAATAAACTAAGGGTGCATTTTGATGCACATGTAAATAACTCGTGATGTTTTTTCCAATTTTTTAGAAGAAATTTCACATTCTTTTAGCTTTACTGTTTAGACGGATATCCTAAACCTTAAAATCCCTAAAAACATGGTTTTCAGAATTCAACTCTTAGTAGAATTTTCAACTTTCATTATTTATTCTTCTTGTATATAATTTTATTTCCTTTGTTAACTCCACGGAATGTACAACCAAACAGTTTCTAGCAGAATCTAGCAAAATCTTAGCATTGATTCTCTATATGATATGTGGCTCAAACTAAGCATAACTATACATGGAATCTCAAATTTCAAACGTTAATGTTTATAGTACAGATATATAGCCAGGCTAAGAGTCAAACCTGGTAGAAAGAGTTGAAAAGAAGCCTGGTTTCCTCTCATTTGAAGCTATGAAAAGTGTACGTCCTGGTGGAATCCACTTCGCAATTCTCCTTTGAATAAACTCAGGGCGAGTATCCCTGTCAAGGTGGGGATGAAGGCTACGAGCAACTCCATGTCTGTCTTTTCTAGTCTTTATCTTGTCCCCTCGACGCACATGAATAGCATCATAATCACCAAGAAGCCCCTTAATCTGGCAAAGTAAACAGACTTATAGCATCAAGAAATGACACTCAAAGGAATGTACATACTTAAAAGAAATTTCATCAGTTACTCAGCATCAGACATGAAATTTTATCAGTTATGCACATTTATTGTCTTGTCATGTTGGGCTGGTTTAGGAACACGACTTTCATCCTAAAGGCTCCACATGCAGGTGATGTCTTCCTAGACAAGGAAACTGTCGACAGAGCAGCTTGTAAAGGAACCTAGAAGGTGAACCTGCCGGTAGTTTTGTACCTTCCTAAATGGACATGCAGCTTTATAAGAAAACAGGAGTAACCCATAGAAGCTTGAACTAAAGCTAGGGCAAATGTCGCAACAAAGTCGCACCTATATGTGAGGGACAGTATGAGCAAATCATGGTTTAAAGTATCGGTCGATACCGATCCGATACATCCGATACCGATACGGTTTGGCATGTCCCGATCCGATACCGACCAATACCCGATACTGACTGATACCGACATTGGGGGTCTCTTTTTCGGTCAATTCGGCAAAGAAAATTAAACGAAAAAGACAAATCAACAAGGGTTTAAAGCATAATAAGGTTGTAAAAGTATGTAAAAGAAGAAAATCAATCTATTCTATGTAAACCAATCGGTAAGGGTGACTACTATTTCATTTAATTTCAAAACATTTAAGAAATAACACTGAAAATACTTAAAATTATGCCTAAATGTATAAAATATATGTTTTTAAATGTAAATAATTTATTAATAATTATTTGTTTTCCGATACCAAAAAATCCGATACTCCGATCCGAAACCGCCGATACTACCGATATCGCCGATACCAATACTCATAGGAATAGTCCGATACCGATTCCGATATCGATACTATGAACCTTGGAGCAAATAGAAGAACGGCAACATTGTCCTAAGAATCCCAACTACTGTACAAGGAGGTTTTAAGTTTTTCAGATATAGTCATTCACTTCTAACATCAGTAGACAAGATGGGGCAAATGTCGCTAACAAAGTCGCAGCTATATGTGAGGGACAATATGAGCAAATAGAAGAAATGCAACATTGTCCTAAGCATCCCAACTACTGTACCAAGAGGTTTTCAGTTTTTCAGATCAAGTCATTCACTTCTAACATCAGTAGACAACTAACAGCAATACACGAAAAGATCCAAATTTGCTACACCCTTTATTAAACTAGCACTGTCATGCAGCTACTTCAAACTTTCGATAACGAGTAGAATTAATCACTGTCCACTACTGTACCAAAATGTTCCAATTTTCACTCATACACTTCCAGCACTAGTTAACAGCAATATGAAAATATTCACTTATGTGACATATGGACGGTGTCACAAAGAAACTTCAAAGTCCTAGTTTACAGTATCGGCTGATACCGATACGGTTTGGCATGTCCCGATCTGACACCGACCAATACCCGATACTGACCGATTCTGACATTGGAGCTCTCTTTTTCCGGTCAATTCGGCTAAGAAAAATGAATGAAAAAGACCAATAAGCAATGGTGTAAAGCATAGTAAGGTTGAAGAAGAATGTAAAAGAAGAAAACTTATCTATCGCATGTAAACCAATTCCGATACCGATGCTGTGAACCTTAGTTCAAACTTTCAAGATAGCATAAAGGACAAGTGGAGGTTTGAACACCTCCAGACACTTCAAGGATATTCCAAGGACACTTAACATTACAGTACGAAAGGTATCAAACTATATTGTAACTGTCTATATCATAATTAAATATACTATGAAGCAGTTAGTCCGGCAGATCTTTCTTCTTAATATACAAGTGCCTGCAATTCATCAACATACTGTATCGCACACTTCAAGATGCAAAAACTTCGAACACCACCTTCACATGATCGAGTAAAACTGCATCCTACTGCTGGTTCGTATTTCCTTTTACTTTTATTAGACAGAAAGCAGATTTTGACTGTTATTAAGTACCTAAACACTGAGCTATGCTCATCGTTCACTTACCTTCAGCATTTCTGATGGTAATAAGCTTTTAAGCTCATGATATGAGAAATTTAAGAAAATAAAATATAATTTGAATAAAATGTACTCTCACAATGTTTCTGTTCATACCCGCCCCGCCCCCCCCCCCCCCCCCCCCCCCCCCCCCCACCACCCCCAAACCCACCAACCACCACCACCAAACACACACACTCACAACATTGGGTTTCAACTATTTGCCTACTTTTGGGGACTTCTATATCTTGGCCAAATATTAGCTACAATCAGTAATCAGGCGTGTTCACAGACCAATTCTAGACAAAACATAGATAAATTATCGTTTTGGTAAAAGTCAAACATATTTGTAGCTAAATTGGATGATTTTGGCCTTGATGAAAGAAGCTAGACCCATTGCACTTTTCCTCTGGCCCAAGAAACTGATTAATGATTACTCAAGCCGCCATGATTGTGTTGAATGTTGACAGAAACGCCATCTAAACTTCTCAAGGCTCTACATTCAACTAAGACACAAGCCCGTGTTTTAAAAGGCTCTAGGCGCTCCTAGGCGAGCTGCCTCGCCTAATCGCATGGGAGCACCTAGGCACTTGTCTCGTCCGGAAAAGAAAAGTACTACCTTGGTAGCTTCTCAAATTCACTTTTCATGATACATTTTGTTATTTTTGTAGCTCATGCTAGATTATCTAAATATGCCCTATATACTTACAAACTTATGAAACTTGAGTTTCTAGACAAGTAAAAAAAAAAAAGTCAAAACAATACCAAATTACCAATAGAAAACAACTTGACAATATCATAAAATAGTCTATGAAATACAAAATTAAATTTAAAAACAATAACATCAGACATAAGTCATCATCATAAAAGACAAATGGTTCAAATGAAAAAACAACGATCATCAACGAAGAATGTTCCACATTTCAAATTCTCCTCTTTATATTTGTCTATTTAGTTAGTAACTTATAGTGTTAAAAACTTAAAAAAAGACTTTATTGAGGCCTTTGAAACTTAAGCATATAACTTCTTAAAAAAATAAGTCCATTAAGCTTATAAAAAATCCAAATAAAGTCCAAATAAACTACATAAAACACTAAACACATCTAGGTGTACGCCTAAGCTCACCTAATTACTCATTCACCTAATCTCGTTTAGGTGTCGCCTAGAGAAGATAGCTTGCATGTCTTTAGATTAGACAGTGAAACATCGCTTCTCGCCTTTTGTGCGTCTAAGTGCGCCTGAGCAGCTCCTTTAACAGCATTAGATGGCACTAAAAAAGTAGACTCTGACTCATTGCTTGTGACCTAGGTCAATGTTGTGATTTTGGATCAACAGATTCATTTTGAAATTCGTGAGTTGAATAAAATAGCAATAAGAACTCAATATGTCATGTAACTTCATAATAGAAAGTGAGTATCCTAATCTTGGGAAAGTTTAAATCAACGGGCTCCAGTATAATAATTCATGAAAATATATATTTTATTATATTCACACAATTGTATGTCAAAAGTAAAATTTATAAATCATTTTCATGATTATCATTTTTTTTGTTCATATCCTTTCACTCATTTCAAGTAATTGGTTGGTCGTACAAAAAATATACTATAATACAATAGTAGATAGTATTTGATGAAAGAAACATAACATAGTTGGAACAATCAATATTCATAATAGAACAGTTGTCGCATTAGATCCAAAACAAAGGTTTTTTTTTCTTGACCGAAGCACAAAATGAAATTCCTTGATACGAAAAGACAAAATATCTCAATATAGAAGAGAACCTAAAAGGATAATGAAAGTTGTTCTTTTTCGTATCGAGTTGGACCTAAAATAAAATCAAGGTTTTACATTTTCGAGAGATCGGGGGATACTTTTTTCTCATTTGAGATATTCTGGGCAATTAACCAACCTATTACTATAATGAAGTGCTCCCATTTTTATTTCAACATAACGTAAATAGAATTTCATTTTTTGAATGAAGTTACATGACATAGTGAGTTCTTGTTACTATTTGTAGAGTGGAATAATGGATGATTTATTAATGAATGAGAGTTACATATAAATAAGAGAGGCTAACCCTTCTCTCTTTTGTTCTAGGCAATGTGGGACTAAAGTCCACTACTATTATTATTAATATATTCAACACCCTCCCTCAAGCTGGAGCATAGATGTCAATCATGTCCAGCTTGTTACATAGAAATTGAACCTGAGGACCAAAAAGAAGTTTCGTGAAGATATCAGCTACCTGATCACCGGTCCTCACATAGTAAAATTTTATCATCCCTTTTGTATACTCATCACGGACAAAGTGGATGTCGATTTCAATATGCTTCGTTCTTTCATGAAATACAGGATTGGTAACAATATGGATAGCAGACTGATTATCACACCACATATCTGATGTGCACGATCATGCTTCTTCCAATTCTTGTAGAAGATGTTTTATATATAACACATCTGTTGTGCCATGAGCAATGGCTCGATACTCTGCTTCTGAACTTAACCGGACTATTACATTATGCTTCTTGCTCTTCCACGATACCAAGTTTCTGCCAATGAATATCGAGTAGCCAGACGTAAACCGTCGATCTGTCAGACTTGCACCCTAGTCAGCATCAATAAAGCACTCAACACGAGTGTGTCCATGATTCTCCATTCGAATTTTTTTCTGGATTCTTGACTAGATAGCACGGGATTCTGAGAATTGTCTGCCATAGTGAAACTCTTGAAGAAGCCATAAATCTACTTGCAACACTAACTGCGAAAGAGATGTCCGGACGAGTCATAACCGCCAAGACGCAGTCCGTTGCATCTAGGTCTTATTCCAACAGAAGCAGATCCATTTGTTGGAACGGTTCTCATATCATTCATCCAAATCGATTTTATTGATGCCAAAAAAGTTTTCGTATACCAAACTCGTCGCTGAGTCAGACTAGCTATCTATGTTCCCGACCAAGTCTGACTTGTCACGAGCCTATTACATCGTGCGTCCCCCCAAAAGGAGCGGGGCACTACAATTCGCCCTTACAACATTTCGTGCTTAAAGGAATCTTTTTTTTCACATGCCTTTCTTTGGGCTTGTGGCCTCTTGTTTCTCCTATGAAAAAATTGACTTTTCGCGATAGTGATCTTAAAGGAGATCGCTCCCTTGCTTCTCTTTCTAATGACTTGGTGCATGGAAAATAAAAGAGGTATGAATACCTCTGTTAAGCAACCCCACGTGCAGTAGCACTGGGCTTGTTTGGAAACCAAGTCGTTCGTCCGTCACGAATAATCAAGGCTAGGTTTGTCATTCAAGCCATAACGTAATCCTATCCCCACTGAAGAAAGGGCTTCTAAGCTTTTAGGGCAAGGGATAGATATAAAGATTCTCATTCGTCAAATGTGTCCCATATCCGAAATTCAAATGACAATCATGCAAATTTTAGCTCAAGCGCGAACGTAGGTCCAAATAATACTCAAAACTCAGATGAGGGGTAGACAATAGTTGATGGTAAACCGAGGAATCGTCGCCGACCACAGAAACAAGGTATTGGTTGGCAAGGCACCGCCTCTCTATAGATACATATAATTCCTCTGCTCGGACCGGGACGAGTAGGTTTATTGCTTTGGACCTTTTCTTGGATGAAAGCCAGCCAAAGGTAAGAACTTTTTTTCTTTTAGTAGACATCAACCATTTACGATGAATAATAGACGATACAACTAGACTAATAATAATACATATATACATGTCAATAAAGTCAAACTACTTCTCGAACAATATGTTTATGATTTGCACTTATATCCAACCAAGTATATATTAAGATAAAGAAGACGTGTGACTTTGAACTTTAAAAGGGAAGATAAGTGGGTCTTTTAAGCATTACATAATTCCTATTATTTTTTATAATGTTTAGGCTACCGTTTTTATTTGAGTTGCCAAGTTATATTCGAAAGAAAGTTATATCCGTCTTGTATACAGTTTTTCCTCACTTAGCGGATGTGTTCTATTGTCAATAGGCACAATTTGTGACATAGTGAAAACGTCAATATACCATATCCTAGCGATATTATAATTAATATATGTGGCTAAACAATTATCTATTACTCTATTTCTTATGGAAACTTTCAAAGAAAGTCATATCCAAATTGTGTGATTGAATAAATCCCTTATTCTAGCTCTACGTTGAAGAAACATTTCCCCTTCTTCAATCTTCGATTCGTACTTTTCATAGAGAAGGAAACCGAACTCAGCCATTCGTGGATTTGGTAATTTGTTAGTTCCTCGACTTGTTATTATTTTCAAAGATAAATGAAGTCATTTGAGTAGTGAAATAAAGTTTTTTCCTCAGTACAAAGTCTAAGAAATCTTTCAAAAGATTCAAAAGAGTATGTTGACTTCCGAAAAGAGCGTATAAGCTAGCACTCACACGTTTCGCTTAAGAAGCTACGGAAAAACTCTACACCCCAATATTGAGAATTTGATAGTCTTCCTCAAATTTTCCTTTGGGCTTTCGCCTTATTAAGATGACACCAATTGACCGAAGAAAATGGCAAAAACTCACTATGCTCGCCTCGAGTCCAGTAGGTAAATTCCGCAAGATATTTCTTTCAATCTATTCTTTAGACTTAATGCACAAATAGATGGTATAGCAACAAATAACATCTTTCTATCATGTATATTCGTTGAACTCGACCTCATTGGGAAACGTTAGCCTATCTTTCTTTCTACAAGAGAACGGAAAGTTGTGTAGGACAAGATGCATTCGCAAAGAAAGGTGACCGTTATGTCGCACACAAAGTGATGAGGCAACTGAATTTCGTATTTTATAACTATACTATAGTGATCTTTAACATTGAATATAATTTATAGATTTGACAACAATAGTCCCTCAGAGTCGAAAAGTAATAACTAAATAGTTGATCCAATAGCAGATTTGGCAGCTGTCACGGTTGAAATTATGAAAGTAAATGATTGACCCATCATATCATCCATGCAGTGAGAAGTCGAAGAGTGTGTTAAGCAAATGTTCCAACCTATTGAAATCCCTAATTCCACCCTATTGAAATAATCATAATGCCGCTAGTTTTAATTTTCGAAAAAATAAAATAAAACTACTAATAGTTTCAAAAAAGAAATATATATATATATAAGATCTCTTTGACAACTTGTGTTGATCACCTGCAACGATGGCAACAAGTGTTGCCCCCAGCAAAAATCTTTATTGTCGCTGCAAGAGGCAGAGGCGCGAGTAGAAGGAGAGAAAGGGGGAGGGGAGAGGGAGGAGGGCTTAGGTATGGCGCAAGGCTGAGGAGTTGATGATCTTGCCGACACGGTGGCAGGGTGACTGAGCCAAGAGAGGTGAGGGATGAAGGTGGTGTTTTCCTTTTTTTATTTAAAAAGTTTTAAATTGGTTTTGGTCATTAGGTTTAACTAGTACTAACTTAACCGGGTATTTTAGTCGTTCTTGGTCAAAACTAAAAGGTAGTAATAATAAATAACAGTTGGGGTAATCTAAGAAAACTGGGAGCCTTGGGGGTAAGGGAGTTTCATGTAATTTACCCTATCTTTATCTATGATTAAGATAGAATCAAGATAGTAAAGTAAATAGATAGAATCAAGATAGTAAAGTAAATAGACACTTGAATACAGAACTTTGTACAGATTGAAAGTCTACCTTACAGGTGTCGAATCTAATTTCTAAATACAGGATCTAAACGCTAGTTAAGCCAAGGTACGAGAAAATGTGTCCATATTATCTTTGAAAATCTGTTACCAATTAGAATCCTAAAGGATCAGCAGAAAAATGTCCATCTATCAAATCACGACCTAGGCCAATGAAGATTATCAGATGCTTCCTATGATCTTTAAATAGTTCTGGTTCCTAGCTTTGGTATCTGAACTGGAACAATATATTAAGTCAGACATACACGGTATGCATTTCCTGAAGTGACAGGTGACAGACCAAAGAGAGCTCAGGGGGCATTTGGTGAAGGTTTTATATTTCTAGGAATCTAATTTCTATTCCTTTCCAATGGGAAAGAAATTCAACATTCTCATGCCCATGTTTGGTTAGGTTGAAAATATGTAGCCCGAAAAATTCAATTTTTCCATTCACATATTTGGTTCATATAGGAATAGGAATCTTAATTTGTTTAATTTTCATAAATACCCTTTCATTAATTCCATAATGCTTCTATTACCTAAATTCACATGTTTGGGATAGAATTTTGAAAGTAAAAGGAGGATATTACCGTCCAAACAAAATACCCAAATATTATTCCCAGAAAAGCAAAAGTATTCCCAAGGGGGGGCCTTGGGTTTCCTTTTCCCACAACAATATATGAAGCCCCTCCTATTCCCCCTCCCCCCACCCAAATTTCCAATCCTAGACATACCAAACATGGGTAAGGAATCCATAACCCATTTCCAAGCCTCCAAAACTTGAACCAAACGCCCCCAGGGTTTGTTTGGTTCATGGAAGCTAGCCAAGAAGTTGCGGTGGGAGGGGCAAGAACTTAACCTACATGGTTTGTCCCAGTAACACATAGACCTTAAGTTCTCCAAGCTCCTTAGCAAACTTGTAAGCCAAAAAATGGAGGGACTTAGAACTTAATTGTAGAGAGAGGGAACGGTGGGTCCCAACATCCCAAAGAACTCTAATTATTTTAGTTCCAAGCTCCCAACCAAACACATAATGTCAAGAGAGAGGGAAGAACTTGGAAAGATAGGCCATGGACCCACCATATAGTTTCTTCGGGTTGTTTGGCTTCTCCAAGTTTTCTCAAATTCTATATACAGGCCCTAAGTGTCATTTGGGTTATAGCTAGTCAGAACTCTGTATTTGGCATTTTCCACAGTGAGTTAATAAAAAAACAAAATATATATGGAACTGCCAGCATGGACAAATGACTTTCACGAGTATGAAAATAGTTAAATAGTATGATAAAATTATCCTTTTAAAAACTCAAGTAGTAAGAGTCTCATAAGATGTTAAGTCACATGGGCACAACTTTTGGTGATAGTTGTCACATCAAATCAACAAAAAAAAGTTATTAGAGCAATTGATACCCTGCAAAAGGACAAGATCAATCACATTCAAACCCATTGAAGATGCATAATTACTGAAGTTATCAATACTTTGTGAAAGACAAAACATCAATTAGGTTTTGCACATTCAATTTAGAAAAGAAAAGAAAAAACACGTTTTCGTTTGGCTTAACAAGTTATTTCAGAGAACCAAACCTTATCAGCTGCACCTCTTAGTTTGCTGGCTGCCATTGTAGGAAGAAATGAATATGGCAACATAATAGAACTATGGTTCTTTCGATCCTTGCACTCCATAAACCTGGATGGTTATCATGATCAAGACTAGCGCTTGAAGTTTCAAACATCACCTAGCAAAATTATGCATTGTGACATTTTGAACTAAAAGTTGACGTTGCAGAAAGGAAAAAAAAAAAAAAAAGTTGCCCTAAAACCACATGACTAATACTTTACCAGGAAAGAGGACTTGCAGTGCGGTTTATTAGTAAAACATTTGAGTAGAGGCTATTCATTTTGAGATCATTCCTGCTAGTTCCTTCAACATGGGTCAGCCCTCGCTCTCCTAATTTCAAGCTTGTTGACAATACTCGATGCCACACCTTTGAATTGTCCAGAATAACTGGTACGGTGTTGGAAATCAGGTCCAAATCATACAAAGAGTCCATTGCACAAGAACCTGCTGCCCATCTACAACATTTGAAAGATCTCTAAGTTGCAACAATTTTCATAAGCTAAAAGTTTCTATTAGAAGAGAAAGAAACATGTAAAGTTATGCTTGTATTTTGTACAAACTTACTTGAATGTAATAGCATCTGGTCAACCATCAAACAAAACCAATATGCAATTACTTCACTTCAGACTTTTGCCAAGGTAACTCTTGATGACTATTTAACAGTCATTATATATACATACTTGAGCGGGTAGAGTAAGTGTCTAGAAGGGCTTAAATCAGCAATTATTCGGTCTAGTTAGCAGATTAAGTGGGTGCTATTTAAGCAGAAGTTTCAGCTCTTCGCTTCATAAAAGAAGCTAAAATTCTTCACCATGTTTTGCTTGAAGACGCCAAGGACACAGCTAATTAGGATGTGATATCTTTGTTAGTACTTTAATTCTCGTTTGTCTCTCTTACTAGATACACTCATCCACTTGGTTACCAGCTCCTTAAATCTTTGTAATGCTCATGTTAGTCTATGCCCTAATGCAAAGAGAGGGGACATAAAATTGAGTAATCCTATGTTTTATCCTCCATTGTGAATTGCATGTTTGCCACCCTGCCAATACAATTTCACACTTCTGAAGGACAACCTCTTGCCTTGGCTGGATGACATAAATTGAAAGACGGATCCAACCATCTTCCAAGCTTATCCTTGCCCAGCTATGAGCTTCAATACTGATTTCTACTCTCACACAAGCATTTTTGAAATCAGTAACTAAATTATAAATTCATTTCACCTAGCTCCAGGTGAACCCAGTTTTAGTCATCATCATTACTTCCTTTATTCACATCGAGTCCTCCCTGACATCAACGAGCTTCCCTCTCGAGATTGCCTTGTACCTAATTGTCCTTTAAGCTGATCCAGATAGTACTGCCAAAGGCCTTCAGTACAGATCATCCCCAGCATGTTGTTGCTACACACTCCTACCAGGCGCTTACTCCTCCAAGAACCTGCTTCAGAATCCCTAAATGACATATGAAGAAATCGTGTAATCGAATAGTAAATCACAAACCCAATTGCTCTCAACCTACAAACTCATTAGCTACTTATCAGACCTTAGAATGATGGCCTGTTGTCCATTAAAATTATAACAAGATTTGAAAGATAGGTCCAATATTGATACTCATTGGTTACTCTGATCTGGTTTGAGCATTGACAATCCATAACTGACAGATAAAACCGGTATTGCCTGATTATCCAATGTCATTTTTGGTACACTTCGTGTCAGTTTCAGCCGTAAAGCGAAAGGGAATGAAACAAACCAAAACGGACCAACAAATACGGAATTCAGCCGAAATATGTCCTTTCTCTGCTGCCAATTTAGTTTCATATCAAATTCATAAAGATTCTTTTTTGTGATTTTCTTCTTTTCCATTTACATAAGATAATATATGTAAATAAGTAAATACTCAGTATTTGAATTCAGAATACAAAAAAGCAAAGAAAACTTTTGTTGACAAATAGTCAATCTTTTAACTCCAACACAAAATGGTCATTCTTCTTTTTTCAAAGACAAACGCACTTCCTAAAATCACACAACTTATGGAAGTAGAGATCCTACAATGGCATAGAAGTCAAAACAAAATTTTATGTATGTTCCACACTAGTATTTACAGAAAAAGACTTGAGACTAACCATGAAGATTGGATTTAACATTTCAAAACGAAATTTGATGGTTATGGACTTCGTGCCTGTGTTATTACCATTTCAAAAATTAAGGAACTGGCCTATGGAGGAAGGGCCCATTCATCAGAAGGCCAGTGAGAAGAGCCAGAGTACAGCCGCGGAGAAGAAGCCGGTCCGCACTCATGCAGGGGTGCGGCAGGAGCATAACGGTACCAGGCAGAAAGGCCATAGCAGTGGCGCGTGGGAAAGGGCATAATGTAGCCACGAGGGTAAGGGGGATTCGCAATTCCATGTGAAGAAGTAAGAGGGGTTTTACTTTTACAGTATTGTTTGACTTGGGCTTTTGTTCTTGGGACAAGTTAGGAGCGAAACTAATTCCAACCAACTAGGTTGTGGGAGTAGAAAGTAATTTATTTATATGGACTCTACATATGGCGGACCTGCTCAACCCAAGCTTTGTCCACCCTTGGACCCATCAAAGTTACTTCTAAGTACAATGCACATTGTACGTAACTTAAGATAGTCATTAGTTTGGTCAACTCTCAGATCTCTACCTCCTGAATCCTCTGCACCAAACCTACCCTTGCCAGCTTTCTGTCAGTGGTATGTGCTTCGAAAAGTTAGGCCAACTTAACTCTATATTAATTGCAACCATGCTTACATATTTGGAAATGATTACTAGCATCACTCTCTTGTTCTTTCAATTAGTCTATGTTCCTCTTGCAAGCTTCTATTTCAACATTGCAGACTTCCTTTTGCCAGGCCTCATTTTTCCAACCAGTGGAGTTACACGTCTTTGGAGTAATTTCACATGTATTAGGATGTGCCTATGTTTAGCACTCTCTTTTAAATATGAGGATGTCACTTGACACAACAATAAGGCTTGTTGCTTCCTCTCCGTACATATAGGAGTATATAGGAGTAACGGTGCATACATCATTACATCTTGACCTTCCCCCAACCCTACATAAGTGGAAGCCTAGCGGCACCGGAAGGTTCTTCCTCATTTTGTTAATATGCTATTCGTTTGTTATATTTTATCGCTCTTTCAACCAATAATAGCTTCCCTTCCACTTATCAACCCCGATGTCTCTTTCATGACTACCAGTCCCAACTTCCTACCACCAAAAAAGTCAAAAATTATGTTTACTATCATCACCTTAAACTCCACTACCATAAAGGTTCTCTCCCCATTAGAGCCTCTTGCAGATCGTAAAAGTTGAGAACCTGCTATATAAGTTCCAAGGATTCCTCAAGCCAATCTTAGATATATCGACTTGTACCCTAGAGCAACCAACTCTTCCAATTCAACTTCTTCAGTAATATAAACATTTGGTTCCTCCTCCACAAATACCTATTGTTAACCATTCAAAAAAAATTCATCTAGGTACTCTTGGTTCCTTCCGTCCTTCATGTTCCTCAGCTTTCATTAACTTAATCTTAAATGTCTAAACTTGTAGTACACAATTGAAGAAGTTGTATCACTTGTGTCATTGTGATGGCTATCAAGACATCTAAACTACATAAGGCCTCTTATTGTACAGAAAACATACTTTCTTCCTACCCTTTGTTTGTAACTTCAGATGTGCCATTCCTTTCGAGTTACGACTTCAGCATCCCTCTGATGGTAAATCTCCATTTCTTAGCTTATCTACTTACTCCACTATGGTGCACTAGAAAATGTCTTATAAACTCACTCCTGGCTACCAAAATAATAATAAATACAACTAGCTCCTACAAGTACATGCCAAGTTCTTAAGCATTTGGTCGTTCCTTCTCCACTTGGAGATGTTCATTTCATTGCAATTGCGCTTCTTGCGACCATAGTTGCTATAAAAGGGGCCGTTGCATGCTTGTATTTTGATATGAAGGCCCTTTCAAACTGCAACAATAGTCGCAAAGGGAACCAGAAAAAGCAGCCATTGCTGAGTCGGAAGGTATTGCTATTATGCTTTTCAAATAAATAATTACTACTTATATTTTAATTAGAGTCATGCTGATCTGCTTCGATTTATAAGCATTTATCTTCCGTTATCTCTGTTCTCGTATGGTTCAGAGGCTACTTTCGTACCATCTTTTATTGCACGCTACCAACCTTATTCTCTCCCTTTGCAAAAGATATACTCAATAGATCCTTCAAATTGCTACTTGCATGCCTTAGATGCACCTTTTCTGCTCTCCAAATTGCAAGACTCTAAGCTATATGATATTGCCATACGGAAATTCCGCATCACATGTCATGTAAAACCCTTATAAGTGCCATCCTTATAATGGTCATCCATCAAATTTTTCTCATATTCCACTGTTTAATAGCAGTTGTCAGACAATCCATGAGTTTCAAGCCTCTTACATCCCCATCTCCAAATCTCATCCACCTTGCACGGGCACGAATATGATGCAATAGTGACGGCAGGGCATACATAGGTATGTCCTGGCGTAGTTTGGAGCGCACATGTCATCGCTATACAACGCAACAATGGATTCGACTTTCGAGAATCCACCTGATTACTAACCTTCTGTCAGCCCGAGAATCCGAGACCCAATCAAAATACCAGATAAATCATAATCGTAACATCCAAGGAACAAATATACTCCAAGCATCAAAAATATAAAATTTGTCATCGCAATCTCCACTTTTCATTCTATCCTAATCTAGCATAGAATAGATTTCGATTTCACGATCCGATAAGCGAGACTAAGTTGCAAATTATGCACAAGCAACCAACGAAAGAACGCACCTTTCCTCCGAGATCTCGGTGCCCGAATGGTGGAGTATCCCTTTCTTGTTATGTATCGGGTTGATGCACATTCTCGACGGCATCACAAACACTCTGCAGAGAACACAAGAAACCCATTACTATTATTCATACGGACGAAGAGAGAGCTCGATCGTGTCTCCACACGCACCTATTGAGGAAGAGGGCCTCCTCGAGCGCGCAGCGGAGGCTGGACTCCTGGTGGCCGAGGCCCTCGCAGGAGGCGCAGTGCTTGCCGGGGCAGTCGACCCGGTCCCCCCAGTACAAGTACTTCTTCTCCATGCCGCCGCTTTCTGCATCGCTGCTCTTCTTCTTCGAGGAGGAGGACGACGATGATACTGCTGATGCCTTCGAGAGAGGGAAAGAGGAGGAGGAGGAAGAAGAGGAAGAGAAGAGCCAGAAGAAGCCGATGGCTATGGCGGAGATCGAGATCAGTAGTAGAATTGGGGATCTCGTCGGCTTCTGCTGTTTGGATTTCGAGATCCGAGGGAAGGTCGCCATGTGGGTCAAGAATTGCACAAGTGAGTTCACATCATCAAGAGAGAAAATTCAAACCTTTTTTTTTCCAACTTTTCTTAACTTTTCTATAAATCGTGGAAATTTTCAACTTTTTATACATCACACTAGACATCAGTACCGGCTCTGAACTAATGAGGTCCGAAAAGAAAAAGAAAAAAAAATCCGAGACGAACTCCGGGAATGGAACTCTATACATATGTGAAAAATATTAATGTTGTGTTTGATTGGTTTTTTTCATGAAAAATATTTCACTCGCGTTTGATAGCTTATATTTTCTATCGAATTATTTTCCAAAAAAATATTATTTTTCATATTTTTCAGAATGATAGAAAATAAAATTGGTCCACCCCATAGGAAAATATTATTTTTCGTGAAAAATAATAACAATCAAACATCCAAATTAAATTTTCCATAAGAAAAATTTATAAAAACCATGAAAAAAAATTTCACTAGTAAAATAATTTCATATAATTAATTTATTTTTCACGTATTTTTCACCTTGCAATCAAACGCTCTAGAATTGTAAGGGCCTCTAGTGTGAAAGTCTAACATGATTACCATTACACGACGACTCTTTTGAGTTAAATTAGATACATTCATGTTGATGTCCATTTAGTATTTGGGCTCTTGGTTGTCATCCAGTCTGCCCTAGGCCAAGGTCGTCCCTGCTAGACATGTTCACGTGCGTTCCACATAAAATAAATTAGTTTCTTCATAATGTGTTGAAACAAAGAGATAAAGTTAGTTTTCATATTAGTTTCTTCTGTAATTTTAAGATAAAGTTAGTTCTAAAATTAGGCTGTGTTTGATTGAGCTTTTTTTTTCATGAAAAATATTTCCATCATAAATTTTCCACCATTGATAACCTATATTTTTCATAGAATTATTTTCCAAAAATCTATCATTTTTTATATTTTTATCCAAAATAATGGAAAATAAAATTGGCCCAGCCCATAGGAAAATATCAATTTTGTAGATAGGAATAGTTGATGATTTTATTATTCAAGAGGGGGTACATATATATAGGAGGAGGCAAGCCTCCTCCATATTTTCTATCCGATGTGGGACTAAATAAGTGCTCATAACTCAACACTCTCTTTCAAGATGAACGATAGATATCAGTCATCCCCATCTTATTACAAAAGATATCAAACTCTCTAAGACTTAAAGCTTTAGTTAGATAGTCAGCTAATTGCTCCCCTGATTTCACATAGCTCAAAGTTAAAGCTCCTTTATTCAGCTACTCCTTGATGAAGAACCGATCAATCCCCACATGTTTGGAGCGATCATGCTAAACTGGATTGTTTGCAATATTAATTGCTGATTTGTTATCATACCAAAGTTGCAGAGAGTCTCCTCTAAATAATCGTATCTCTAACAACAAGCTCTTCACCCGTATCATCTCACACAGACTAACTGCCATAGCCATGTACTCGACCTCAGCTATAGACCTAGCAACTACATCTTGCTACGCCAAGATACGAGATTGCCTCTAACAAACACACAGTAACCTGTAGTGGACCTGCGATAATCCATACAACTTGCCCAATCAGCATCACAATAGCCTTCAACTCTCAGATGTCCCGAACTTCTGAACCATAACCCCTTTCCTGGACTTCCTTTAATATACCTGAGAATTCTGTGAACTGCCTCCATATGCTGCTCTCTGGGATCATGCATATATCTACTCACCACACTCACGACATGAGTAATATCAGGTCTCGTGTGGCATAGATATATAAGCCGACCAACTAATCTTTGATATTGCTCCTTACTCACTGTATATCCACCTCCGCACACAACTTGTGATTCTACTCGATAGGAGTAGAAGCAACCCTGCAACCCAGCATCCATGTCTTTAAAAGAAGGTCCAGAGCATACTTTCGTTAAGAAAGCATGATACCCTTTCGTGACCTTGCAATTTCAATTCCAAGGAAGTACTTCAACTGTCCCAGATCCTTGACTTCAAATTCCTCTCCAAGTTTTTTCTTCAGCCGTAGAATCTCCTAATGTAACGCCCCAGTCCCAAAATACATAGGACCGAGTACATAGACATGACAGCTGCACATATACGAAGAATACTCCAATATATGGAATCCTCGTATACGTACATAAGCTGTATATATGATATAATCACAGACTAAAATATAAATAAACTACATCTCATCACAGCTCAACACAGAAGATAATTGTCACGCCCCAGAACCAGAATACTGGAGAGCAGAGGCGAACATAGCCAGCTACGTATATTGAAATGAAGTCCATCTCGCTATACGGTCACGGCTGTCTAGATGCGAGGGTTTACTACAAGCCAACGGTCACTTAAAGTCAAGCCTATTGTCTCAATCTCAAGCAAGTAATATAGTTACAAGATGTTTGACCACCAAATATATATAATAAAAGGCGTCCCAAATATTACATATCAGCTGATCATGAAGCTAGTCGTACAAAATGCGAGGACTAGCAAGAGTTAAGTCATACATGATCAACCCTAGGATTTGTTAATCATGTTTACAGCCCGTAGGCAGACAGTAAGTAAAGGTGCATCGAGCTAACAGGTGCTCGTCGGCTAAATGCCTCAAAAGAATAAATTTATAATAGAGTGAGCGAAACAAAACAGAAAACTCACTCGTAGCCCGGGTTCCTTCTAGTCGCCACCATCGGGCTGGAGGTTCGGTAGATCCTCGGGAGCTGCTCCGAAATTTGGCCACACAAAACCAGCTGGGTCAAACCCCAGAAAGAGCAAGTGTCACAAAGGAGGCCACAAAAGAAGAACAAAACCAACATATCAGAACATAAGAAAATGAAAGAAAGTACAAGTATTAAAGAGAACCACAGGACAATAAACGACTAGGGACGTGGAACCATTCCGGGAGCCAGATTATAACCCGTAAACCAAACAAGGACCGGGGTTGTAATCCTTCGCCTGAATAGCAATCTGTCTCTATCCATTTATTGTTAAGATAAGTAAAACAATCATGCTCAGGGGATCCAGATACAGGGACTAGACAAGGCTTAGACAGGGCTAGACATCATTCATTTACAAGCGGCCAAGCAATTACTATGGCTTACTACTTAACTAACTAGGGTTATCACAAGCCTTAATTACTAACAAGATGCAATAAGAATTTTCCAGTCCCAAGCCCTGCAGACCATCCAGTTATCCTTCCGCGGGTTGAGAGTATGGTTGGGTACATCGCCCCGGAGACGATATACCCTTAGGTGACTTAGAGGGTGCAACACATGACAGTGCGCTTGAAATGTGCTCTACTCGTCGGCAAGCTACAAGTCCAATTAAAAGCGCCCAGATAACGAGATTGCCTGTGACTAGAAATTCTCCATGAACTATAGTTTGATCTAGTCATTAGCCTAATCCATATTCAATATGAATCCCTGACCGTGGGAACCAGGGAGTCACGTCCTAGACATGATGCAAGACAAGACAAGTGGATTGTACAAGCAAGCAAGCAGGAACACCCATGGTGTCAAGTTGATTATACGAGTCAAGTTAGCCGTCGCAACAGCATCAAGATAAATCATGTCAGGATACTTGTCAGGAGTGTGCCACGACGGGCCACTATCATGTCAGGTTGGTCATGTCAGGAGTGCACCACTACGGGTCACTGTCGTGTTATGCTAGTTCCTTGTCATACCATGCCATGTACAATAGTCATTCCAAACATATTAAGTAAAATCAAGTTCATGTCAAAAAGGCGTAAGGATATAAAATGGGCGTAAAATATCTAATAAAATATCAATATACAGGACTATAGAAGAGTCAAGCTTAAGGAAAAATAAAACCAAATCTCCATGATTGGACAGATTGCGCAAGGGTCCCTGGGGTCGGGTTGCGCAGGAGTCAAGTGCGCCAGGAGCCAACCGCGCAGGAGTGAGCTGCGCAGAAGTCGGCTTGCGCTGAGCTGGTTGGCGTAGGGGTCAGATTACGCATGAGTGAAGTGCACGGGAGGGATGGCGCATGGGTCAGATTGCGCATGAGTGAAGTACGCGGGAGGGATGGCGCATGGGTCAGATTGCGCATGAGTAAAGTACGCGGGAGGGATGGCGCATGGGTCAGATTGTGCATGAGCGGACTGCGCATGAGCAGACTGCGCAAGAGTCCCTGCGCGCTGGGGTTGAGCGCAGTTCACTATGGGGCAAGCTGCGCGGTCGGCGCTGCGCTAAAGAGCGCAGGCCGAGGGAAGGATGCGCAGTCCAGTACTGTGCTAAAGAGCGCAGGCTGCAGTCTGCTACTCCAGGCCGAGAGAAACTCTTCAAGAACACCAAAGTTCAAATCTTCATATCTTGGTCAAATCAAAACCAAATCTAGATTTTTAAAGGTCTAACTTGAGTAAAATTGAATTCTCTTCCACATGGAAGCATCAAAACCCACAAAATCTCAACTAAAATAGATCAAAACCATATAAATCCAAAAATAGAGAAACTTAGATCTAGAACAATGGAGACTCCAAATCACAAAATGTCAAGCACTAATGTTGATCACCATGGCCTAATCTAGCTAATGAACAAATAAAATGTGGTTCTCATGTGGTGGCAAGGTGCATTTGCCTATGGTGTTTGGTGTTGTGTAGAGGAAGGAAGAAGAAGAATTAATGGAGGAAAGTAATGAAGAGAGAGAGTGTTAGGTAAGGATTTTAATGGTGGAGGATAAGTTGAGTGTAGGATGGAGGTTAGCTAAGGTGCTCCAATGCAAAATAAACCAAACCAAACCAAACCAACCTTCTCCACAATATAAAACCAAGCCAGGTAAAACCCAATTACGAGAAATCCAAAATCCGCAAGTCAAGTCAATTACAAGTACAGTCCAAAATCCGAGAAAATAAAATACAGGTCCGAAATACGTATACACCTGATAAAATATGTATTCCGAATATGGGTGTTACAATAATAGAGTCCAAATAATAAATAGTGCATCAAAAGATAGCCAGGTGGACATACCCACTCCAAACAGCTATGAAAAATAGTCTCACAAGATCGGAGTCCAACCTCCGTAAAATAGAAAGAAAATGAAATGTAAAAATATCCACTAATGTCTCAATAAATGAATAGACTAGAAATCAACAGGAGATGCCTCGTCATTCATTTGTAGGATGGATCCAGTGTCGTTCCGTACTCATGCGGGAACTCATCTAATCCTGGAGAGATAACCAGGTCCTCAGTAGGACGTAACAAGATACAAGAAAACACCATGCCATATAAACTGTGATATATAATATAAAAGAAAGGGAATGCATGCAATAGGGTTCCTGACCATTCTATTGTGTATATGCAGTTGAGATACAATCCTTCGACGCATGAGCCCTGGCTGATAATAGGATTCGGTATAGTCCCCTCTTGGGCACCAGTGACCAAGCGCATAACGTTCAAGAACGTCAGTGGCCAACCTGAGTAGATAATTATACCCGTATCTCCAGCGGAGCTTCCGGGTTATAAGGGAAAGTGTAATAGAAGCCCATACGTCAGATATTTTCTTCCTACCCAATACTTAGTATTGTCATCTCCATAACCAATAAGAACCTCTAGTAACCGCCAAGTCTTCTAGTATGCAATTCTATTGACAGTTACTCCTATCCGTCGCACACTCCATACGTATCGGTGGCCAGCCGACTACGCGGGTATGTGTCCTACATATGACACACAACACGTGATAAAGCAAGTGTCAAGGTCGTATGAGATATACCAATACCTCATCATCAATGGGTGGTCACTAGGCTAAGTCAATGCAAGAGTAATAAACAAAACCAAGAAGACGACCGATAGAGTCGCTTGCACCCAAGTGTGACTTGGACGCACGGTGATATAATACTAACATAAGACAAGTAATGCTGAATATGAATAACTGAAAATAAGAATAAGTAAATCACAGAGTAGATGGCAAGGTATCTTGCCTGGCAGTACGGGAATAGCAACTCCAAGCAATCAATCACGTCAGCAACGGAAACTCAAAATCCACGAACGGCTATGGATATTGAAACAAACATCAAGAACATTTCCGATGTAAAAGATATATCTAGGAAATGCTTGTCCAAAAGTCCAATTCTGGAACAGGGGTAAAATTGTAATTTTGGATCAAAACGATGTCCGTCGTTGGACCTGTTTTGCACCAAAACGCGTGCCAATGTCTATTGTCATGACCCGCTCTCGAATAATCAGACACGAGTCGGACACGCCCAGCCTTCATCGTTGGACACGATGAAGTAAGCTGTACCAATCTAGGAAAATCTAACCAGATGAATAGGAATAAGTACAAAACACGACATCTATAAACGAATCCCAGAATCCAATACAAGTCTAAGAGTTATTACATTCATCCAGTTAATAGGAAAGTAAAGTCTGATAGTCTCAAGTACAATAGAAAATAAACTACTAAGGGTAAGATACTAGGCTTCCTCAGCCTCTAAGTCCAGAGCAACTCCAGCTGGCTCTACTGCATCTATAGGCTCACGGCCATAGTAAGTGTCACACAGAGCCTCCATCTCACCTGCAACATATCCTAGTCAAGAGCGGAGCAAAGTACAGTTCTAGGTAATGAACAAGAACATCATGATATGGAAATGAGTACAGGAGAACATGAAATATGAAATACAGGAAATGAACAGGAAAGTACAGGAATGTAAGTACAGAAAATAAAGTACAGGAATGTAGCTATGAACCTGAAGTACAAGACATGACAAGTGCACAATATTTGAAATATAACTAGCCTATGTGACCGGCTGGGATGAGTACAAGAAATTGTACAGGAGTACATGAATATCGATACGGCTTAGGACCCACGTGCACGATGCGAGGCCTAAGCTATCTACATGAATATAGTAACAGGGGTTTGGTCACATAGCTAGTGTATTTCCCTCCTGACACAAGTATGTACAAGAATAGGAAAGTACGAGAGTACAGGATATCGTGTCATGACATGTCACAAGAAAAGTACAAGATATGTAAATACACAAAAACTATAGAAATGTACTTGCCTTGCTCCGAAAAAATACAGGTAATCAGTGGAGCTGGATGTCTTTCTATTTTAAAAATGATTACAAGTTGGTTATTTCCTAAACAATTATTCCCTTAATTTATTCACTAAGAATTAACTTCCATTCTCTAACCAAAACTCATATTATCCTAGGGATCATACATCTACTATTCTTATGAAATTGTTAGCAAGCAATTAGTTAATCCTTAGAAAAGTATTAATATTAGTTAGTTTTCTTTTAAAAACTATTATAACAAAAGTAGAATGAGTTTATAGGCACTATATATACTTTGAAATGTATGAAAAAGATTAGGCTTGGCCAAAAACTGATATCCCAGCAATCATGAAAGAACTTAACATAATACTAGCAACTTCTGTCAAAAATCTGGTTAGCAACGGCTAAGAAAGAATAGCAACACAACTCCTATTCTCTTATCGGCTCGGTCCAAAGCAGCAAAGGCTCAGATACAACTCGCCAAGTCTTCAAAAATAGAATATTAAACTCTACAAACCCCAGCCTGCTAACACAGCCCCAAGTATTCATATACTCCTTGTGACATAACCCAAAAACCAACTATTCTATTTCAAAGAAACATATATTGGAGAAAACCCAACAGCTACTCAAATATGAACTCATCCCATCCCTGACACCGCAAATCATACCAAAAATATATACAAAATATTTTGAAATAATATACAACCCAATCGAATCTGTAATATGAACCAACCCCTGCCTCAACTCGGTAAATCTTCGTATTCTGCCGTTATTGACCACATATGCCAGTTGAAAACGAGTACAGTAGACACACACCCAACATCGGACACGACCCAAACTCAACATGAACAACATAAAAATCCGGACACGGTCCAACTTCCAAAGAGCAGACATGAACTCGCTCGCCACAAAACACGAACACACAACCCGCATTACAATCGAGCATTCAAAAGAAACTAAAATAAGAAAATAAGTATTTACCTGGTTTCGATTGTTGACAATGCTCGATAGAATCGGACACGAATCCAACAATCTACTGCAACAATACTACACATAACTCACACATAAAAATTTAAATTAGCAAACGAATCGGCTCCTCAAATTCTGAGACTCTAGAAGAGGAATTGAAATAGCAAGAATCGATCACATACCAGCGATGGAGTCTCGAACACAGAGTACTCAAAATCAGTCAATCAAGCCGCGAAAAAATCTAATAGAAACATACAGTTCAACTCATGATCTGTAAAAACTCTACTGATCTAAACTGAATCTCAAAATGAAGATCAACTCACCGAAATTCGAGTTGGAGGAGATCAATTTGGCTGAACTTCAGGAGGATTCGATCCCTGTCCCCTCACTCAACACAGGGGATAGCCGATCGATTTGATCGACCAAAACTAAAGAAGGAAAACTCAAATTGAGTCCAGATCTGCAGATCTGAAGATCTAGAATGAAATTTCTTGGAAAAATAACAACTCACCTCTACAACACAGTCAGATCCGCTTTCGTCGAAAGGATCGATCGAACGCCAATTGTTCAAGAGAAACCCTGCCGCTATGTTACTCGAACTCAGTCCTCGGAGTGGATCTCGATCATCATCGCCATCAGTCGTCGGAAGATCCGCGTCGAAGTTGTGCCGATGCTGTCGGGGAGATGAAGCTTAGTCGTTGAAAGGATCGTCGACACCGTTTAGATCGCCAGAGTAGAGGAAATCATAGCCGCGGTCGCCATCTCCGATGATCCCGTCGGAGTAGAGATTGGGTTAGGGTTGTCGGCTGAAAATGGAAATTTTACACATAAGCCCCCCCACAAATAACTTTAAGCAAAGAGCCCCCTTTCCTTTTCATTGTTTGCATGAACACCTAATAATCAGTTTTTAAGAAAGGTCAAGTGGTGGGGACCACAAATAGTTGTTATAACTAACTTTCAAATTCAAAATTCCTGCTCTTAAATAATTACCCTCAAAAAGTATAAATTAAAATATTTATTATTCAAATCTAAACTTATTATTATTATTTAGAAAACTTCTAATTTCTCAAAAAATAGGAAAGTGGAGTTACATTTATGGTCTCTAAAGTCGTCAAACTACATGTCTACGGATCCGGTTTGAGGAGACGAACTCAATGGTATGTCCAATTTTGGATTCCGATGAGCCGTGCACAAAATTGCCTGTCGGATCGGGTCGCGGGTCCGTCAAATAGGCGTTCCGATCAACCTTTTCAGAATCGGACCAAACTTAACACACAGGACCAGAATTTTGATTCGGTCCTGCTAGCGCAAGTTTTGCCTCGATACGACGAACGTACACGAAGTTAGGGTCAAGTTTGTAAAAGGTCGATACAGGGGTATCTCGACGGATACACACTAATTTCGTCGTGCACACGCAACAAAATCGAGTCCTGTCAGTTTCTACACGTCAGCAACATCCATACGCATCTTTCGATGCATATAATGTGCGACCACGTCACCCGATTTGTCGGGGCGCACGCCGTATCGGGTAGTTTTAATAAAAATTTTAGTTTCCAAAATAGTTTTTCCCGCAAATTTGAAATCAAATAACTTTCTGCGTATTCAATGAAATTCCGATCTACAAGTTGAGTTCTACTCTTGGTTATGTTGTCTTTGACTATTTCAAGTTGGAATTTGAAGACTGACATCAGGTCGACCATGGGAGGCCTTCCAAGTTGTCATTTTAAAACAGTTTTTAACAGTTTAGAAAACGGGTTTTTCTTCAACTTCGTCTCGATTTTTCGAGCAAGTCGATAGGTCGTTCTGAAATCCACCTGGATGATCTCGAAGAGGGTCATGTGGTTCGTAGATTCAAAATGATCAAACAGATAGGGAGTAAAGTCGATGAGAAGGGGAGTACCTGGGCGGTCAATCCAAAACAGAGTCTTCTCTGTTCTGTGTTTGGATCAGCGACTGGGTGCTCCGACGATCGTCGGGGTGGCACGCAGGCGGTCACTAGTGGTCGCCTAGTTGCTGGTGAGGTCTATGATCGCCACTCGATTTTGCAGATGGAAATTTCTCTAGGGTTTTTGAAGTTTCTCTTGATGGGTTCTTTTTATTCTCAGTTTTAAATCCCGATTTAATTCGAACTAAGTACCCGATTAGGATTAGAATTGAGGGTTGGATTTCGTGGAGAATCCTAATAGGATCAATCCAAAAAAAAAATTGAATTAATTCGGTGAAGATTTGAGGTGACTGGGTCTTTAAGTTCCATCGGGATCGGCCCTATGTTCTGGGCGCGGGAAAGAGTCGGTTGGGCTCAGGTTTAAGAGAAGAGGAACAATGCCTCTTGGCACTTTTCAATTTATTATTATTATTATTATTATTATTATTATTATTATTATTATTATTATTATATTTTTTTTAACGTAACTCTTATATACTTATATATATATATATATATATATATATATATATATATATATATATATATTTATACTTATATATATATATATATATATATATATATATATATATATATTATATATATATATATATATATATATATATATATATATATATATATATATATATATATATATATATATATATTCTTATAGAAATTCATAACTATATATACCATAAAAGTATAAGAAAAATCCTAAAATGTTATGAAATTGACAATAACCTTATAACTGTTGTAAATATGGATAAATTACCATTATTATTTGGTGTCTATAACTTATGCCTTTTGGTTATCCATAACCTATGGCTTTTAGCATTATTCTTTTTAATTGTCATCATGATAGTAAGCTCATTTGTAAGCCTATATAAGCGACTCTTGTCAAGTTGATCAACACAAGTGAATGAAGAAATAATTTCCTCCATCTCCTTCTCTTTGTTTTATAATACGTTATTAGCACGATTCTCTAAGGTGAGTTTAGTCATGCATACATAGATACATATTTTAGTAAACTTAAGGTAAGTTTAGTTTTTGCATACATAGATACATATTTTAGTAGTCTTAAGTACCAACTGTTCTTTTAATATTTTATATGAGACAAACAAAGTTCCAATTCTTGATGTATGTATTTATATATTCTTTATGCATGTTTCATTAGCTTCATATCTACTTGTTTTCCCGAAAAAAAAAATATCTACTTGTTTTCTAGTGTATTATTATTATTATGCCTTTTTGGAAAATTATAAACCATGCACGTTCTAAAATTTTCAACTTCCTTTGGTTCACGGGAAGAAAGGAAAGGAATATACTTTGGTCTTTCATCTTTTTGAAAAATTATACTTTTTCGATAGGCTGTGTTTCAACTTTAATCTCTTATTTTTGTTAAACCCCTATTTTTGATAGACAAACAGAGTATTTTTTTTCTCACATAATGGAAAATATGGAACATGCCAAACACAAACTTTATGACACCCAATAATATTTTCTTTGATATATTTGACCAAATAAGAACCAACTATTGAGCTTATTTGCTAACAACTAAATTTTAATGTGATCTATTATGACCTCTATTGGTGATGAATCAAGGACCTTCCTAGAAAATTATACCTAAATTTTGAGCACTACTGACTTGTCTGATTCTGCAGTCTTGTGTATGCTTATTAACTTTTGCTCCTGATTAGGTTAAAGAAAATTAGACTATACGAAATTGATATTTCCATTATTTTATTTTATTTTGCAAGGTACCAATTCACATTATTGTATATGTGAACTGTATTATGAAAAAGTACCCAAAATACAAACCATGATGACCTAAAGATTATTATATAATGATCACATTGTTGTATATGTGATAAATATATGACATAATATTTTTGATAGCGTTTCATCACATTGTGGCATATGTGAAATTTTGTAATATCGAAAGCACTTGTCAATTATACTATTTAAATTAATTTATCTCTAATATAATTATTTCTGCTATATAGATGTCGAGTCTTGCAAAGATTAAATTCAAAGCTCTTGATGTGAGCGGAGACAATTACTTATCATGGCAATTGGATGCGAAGTTGCACTTACAGTCCAACAAGCTTGATGGTACTATTAAGAAGGCAAATAAAGAATCTTCTGAAGCCAAGGCTAAGGCTTTGATTTTCCTACGACATCATATCCATGATGATCTAAAGGTAGAATATCTATGTGAGGATGATCCATTGAATTTGTGGACATCTCTAAAGGATAGATTTGACCATCAAAGGATGGTAATCCTTCTGATTGCTCAAAGTGAATGGTTGAACCTGAGATACCAAGACTATAAAACTGTTAAAGCATATAATTTTGCTCTGTTTAATATTGTTTCTCGCCTTAGGTTGTGCGGAGAAAAAGTAACAGAGGCTCAAATGCTTGAGAAAACCCTCTCCACTTTTCATGCAAGTAATGTGCTTTTGCAGGAACAATATCGCGAAAGACATTTCACAAAATATTCTGAACTGGTGACTTGTCTCCTTATAGCAGAGGCAAATAACAACGTTCTCATAAAAACCAACAACTGGGTCACTGCCAATTCCTGAAGCAAATACAAATTTTGGGGTTACCAGAGGTCGTGGTAGAGGACGTAGAAGAGGACGTGGAAAAGAAAAAAGTTATGGAAGGTATGGTCATGTTTATCAGCCTTATAACAAAGGCAAAAATAGTGGTTCACAAAAGAATAAATGGAACAAGTGGACAACACCCTCTAATAAAGGGAATTCAAATCCTCAATATAAACCAAATAAGGGTAGTACTGTTTGTCATAAATGTGGCAAAAATGGACATTGGTTTAAGCAATGTCGAACTAATCAACAAGAGGTTGACAAATTCAAAGAATCAAAGAAAATGGAAGCAAATATGACAACATACTGGGACAATGACCAGCCACTTGATATCACTCAGTTGAATTGTTCCGATTTTTTTGAGGATCAAAATGGGAATCAGATTACCAATGAACAGTTTGAGGAAATGCTGGCGAATCCATCTTCCATTGAATGAGCACTCGGTCGACATATGTTTTATTTCAAGTATTATGAATTTTTTACATTTGAAGTCATGTTTTTGTTTTTAGTTACCATCATGAAATATCTAGGCCATGAGAGTTTGTTGAAGAATATGTCATTACTTTGTTATGTATTTGAAAGTTGCATCTCTATAATATGATGTTATCGTTTGGTATACTTAATTACTTTTATTATATTTGTGTTTGTTGAGTATATGTTCATAAATTTTCTTTTGTTTCATATTGAAGGTATGGATATACGAAGGGAGAAAAATAACTTGGATATGTGTTTGGTAGATAATGCTACAACACATACGATTTTGAAGAATCAAAAGTTTTTCTCAAATTTAGTATTTGACATGCATAAAGTATCAACAATAGCTGGACCAGCCCATATAATTGAGGGTTTTGGAAGAGCACACATTATGTTACCTAATGGCACTCAAATCTATTTGCAAAATGCGTTATATTCAAGCAATTCCAAAAGAAATTTGCTAAGTTTCAAGGATATACGCAAAAATGGATACCATATTGAAACTCGAAATGATAACAACAAAGAGACACTATGTATCACATCTAATGTTGGGAGCAAAAAGCTCATATTAGAAGAATTCTCTTGTCTCTCGGTGGGTTTGTATTATACCACCATTGGTATAATTGAATCACATATGAATGTGGCAAAATATAAAGTCAATGATCCTATCTTATGTACCATTTGGCATGACCGTTTAGGTCACCCGGGGCAAACTATGTTCAAGAGGATCATTGATAATTCTTGCGAACACTTATTAAAAAATCACGATCTTGGTTTACCAAAGAATCACCTATGTGTTCCATGTTCACAAGAAAAGTTTATAACTAGACCATCTTTCCTAAACAGAATGAGTCTCCGACTTTCTTGCAAAGAATACAAGGAGACGTTTGTGGTCCTATTCATCCTTCTAGTGGTCCTTTTAGATATTTTATGGTACTCATAGATGTATCTACTAGGTGGTCATATGTTTGTTTATTGTCTACTAGAAATCTTGTATTTTCTCGTCTTTTGGCTCAAATTATTAAACTTAGATCTCAGTTTCCTGATAATTCGATTAAGTCAATTAGACTTGATAATGCCGCAGATTTTACCTCACAAGTTTTTGATGATTATTGTACATCATTAGGGATTGAGGTAGAGCATCCTGTTCCCCATGTGCACACACAAAATGGGTTAGCTGAGTCATTTATTAAACATCTCCAACTTATAGCTAGACCTCTACTAATGCAATCTAATCTGCCAATTGAGGCTTGGGGACATGCTATTTTACATGCTGCATCTCTATTAGATTTAGACCGACTGCCTACCATATTTTTTCACCCATACAACTTGTTAGTGGTAGACAACCCAACATTTCACATTTGAGAAAGTTTGGATGTGCAGTATATGTCCCAATTCTACCTCCCAAAAGAACTAAGATGGATCCCCAACGACTTTTAGGAATATACATTGGTTTTAAATCTTCTTCCATAATAAGATATTTGGAACCAATGACTGGTGACGCCTTTACTGCAAGATTTGAAGATTGCAAATTTAATGAGAGAGTCTTCCCGCCGTTAGGGGGAGGTAAACAACACATTGTTCATATAGAACAATCCATTGCTAATGAACGGCGTGAATTGACATGGAATATGCCTACTCTATCTCATCAAGATCCAAGAACTCCACAATGTGATTATGAGACAAGGAGAATGATACATTTGCAAGAAATTGTAAATCAATTATCTGATGCATTTAATGATGCCGCAAAGGTAACTAGATCTCATGTGCCAGCTAGAAATGTGCCAGCCAGAATTAATGTTCATGTTGAACAAAATCTAAACAAGACGACAAATGAATCTACTACTACATGTCAAAAGCGTGGTAGACCTATAGGTTCCAAGGATAGTGCTCCTAGAAAGAGGAGAGTAAATGAAACATCTTGTCCTGATAAAAGTCCGATAGTGGTTGGAGCTCCGAAAATAGATAATGAAGATGTGCATGTTTCCAAATTCATTGAAATGCCTATGGATGCCTCTAGAGAGGCACATGTACCTGAAAATGAAGAGATCTCGATATTCCATGCATGTTCAGGTGAATTGTGGATTAGAAAAGCACTTGTCATCGATGATACAGTAGCTACTGAAATATCAAAGGACAGTGATGATTGTGAAAATGAACCACGTAGCATAAATGAATATCGACAAAGAAAAGATTAGCCAATGTGGAAAGATGCTATTCAAGCAGAATTAAAATCTTTAGAAAAACATGGTGTATTTGGACCTATAGTGGAAACACCAAAGGGCATAAATCATGTTGGCTTTAAATGGGTGTTTGTGAGAAAACGAAATGAGAGAAACAAAGTTGAAAGATACAAAGCCCGACTTGTCGCACAAGGTTTCTCTCAAAGACCTGGAATTGACTATGTTGAGACATACTCTCCAGTTATGGATGTTATTACTTTTAGATATCTAATTAGTCTCGCAGTTTCTGAAAATCTTGATATAAGACTTATGGATGTTGTAACTGCATATTTGTATGGAGACTTAGATACTGACATCTATATGAAAATTCCAGAAGGATTTACACTGCCAGAGACTAAGTCAAAGGGCATGTGTTCAATTAAACTTAGACGAGCATTATATGGATTGAAACAATCCGGAAGAATGTGGTATAATCGTCTTAGTATATATTTAACTAAGGAAGGATATAAAAATAGTCAAATTTGCCCATATGTCTTCATTAAGAAATCTGAGAATGGTTTTTCGATAGTAACAGTATACATGGATGATATAAACCTGATCGGATCTCCTGCAGAATTGGAGAAAACTGTAAACTATTTGAAATGAAAGACTTGGGAAAGACAAAGCTTTGTCTCGGTTTGCAAATAGAACGAAGTTCTAGTGGAATATTAGTGCATCAATCCCGATATACCGAAAGGATTTTGAAATGATTCAGAATAGACAAAGCATACCTATGGTTGTACGGAGTCTGGATTTGGATAAAGATCCATTTTGACCAAAGGGAGAAGATAAAAAAGTTCTTGGTCCTGAAGTACCGTATTTAAGTGCTATTGGAGCACTACTATATCTAGCACAATGCACAAGACCAGACATTGCTTTCTCTGTTAATTTATTATCTAGATATAGTTCTGCACCTACACTTAGACATTGGAATGGAGTTAAACACATAATGAGATATCTTCGTAGAACAACTGACTGGGATTATTTTATTCCTGTAATTCCACTAATAACTCTCATCTAGTTGGTTATGCAGATTCTGGTTATCTTTCTGACCCTTATAAGGGCTGTTCCCAAACAGGTTATGTGTTTATTAATAATAATGCAGCTATATCTTGGCGATCAACAAAACAAGGTTCAGTGGCAACTTCCTCTAACCATGCAGAATTAATTGCATTACATGAAGCAACAAGAGAAAGTGTATGGTTGCGATCGATCATTCATCATATAAGGGTAAATTGTCAACTACCCACAGTTACAAATAAGCCTACAACAATATTAGAAGACAATGCAGCTTGCATTGCGCAAGTCTGAGAGGGATTCATCAAAGGAGATCGAACGAAGCACCTTCTACCAAAATTATTTTATACACATAAGCTCCAAAGGACGAAAGTGATCGAAGTTAAGCAAGTAAGATCAAGTGAAAACTTAGCCGATTTGTTCACCAAGGCACTTCCAAAGTCCATATTTCAGAAGTTGGTACACGGAATAGGCATGCGACGACTTAATCATCAGACAAATTAGCTATTTCAGATCCATTGTATCGAGGGGGAGTATAACTTGTACATAATACTTTTGTTTTGCGTGTTGTACTCTTTTTCCTTAACTAAGATTTTTTCCACTGGTTTTTTTTCTTAGTAAGGTTTTAATGAGGCAACAAATGCACATATACCACTAACTAATTAATGGTGTATATCCAAAGGGGAGTGTTGTAAATATGGATAAATTACCATTATTATTTGGTGTCTATAACTTGCCTTTTGGTTATCCATAACCTATGGCTTTTAGCATTATTCTTTTTAATTGTCATCATGATAGTAAGCTCATTTGTAAGCCTATATAAGAGGCTCTTGTCAAGTTGATCAACACAAGTGAATGAAAAAATAATTTCCTCCATCTTCTTTTCTTTGTTTTATAATAATAACGTATTTCTAGGTAAATATTAAGCCAAGGAAATTCCTCTTTATGTTAAACTTTGATTATAAGGAAATTCATTTAAATGTTATCAAAAAAATTATTTGATAATTATAAAACACTATAAAATATTAATTAAAATTAAAAAAATTATAAATATTAGGGGGGTTTACATCCTACCCAACTTATAAAAAATTTGTCCTCGAAATTAAGCTACGGTAGGGGGGTATACAATGCAATGCGAATTAAAGAGCTAGCGTATGAAAGTCGTACCTTGGTTTTCGAATAAATACGGGTAGCGATTTCGGATGTCGTCCTCGTGCTCCCAAGTAGACTCTCCTACCGAGTGATGATTCCATGCCACACGAACTAATGGTATAGACTGATTCCGCAACACCTTCACTCGGCGATCAAGGATGCCTACTGGTTGCTCTTGGTACAACAAGCTAGGTCCAACAGTGATCTCGGAGTGATCGAGCATATGACTGCTGTCAGCCACATATCGCCTCAGTTGCGATACATGAAATACGTCATGTACTCCCTCTAACGACGGTGGCAATGCCAATCTATAAGCAACTTCTCCAACATGTTCCAAGACATCGAAAGGGCTGATGTATCTTGGACTCAACTTGCCACGTCCTCCGAATCGAATCGTGTCTCTAGTAGAGGATAAGAAAACATGGTCGCCTTCCTTGAACTCCAAGGGTCGACGACGATTATCAGCCTACTGCTTCTGTCGGTCCTGTGCTGCTCGCAGGTGGTCTTGTATCTTCTTTTCCTTCTCCAATGTGCTCAAAACCAACTTGGGACCCAATATCTGTCGCTCTCCTATGTCGCTCCAACAGACAGGAGATCGACACTTCCTACCATACAACGCTTCAAACGGAGCCATCTGTATTCTCACTTGATAGCTATTATTGTAAAAAAATTCTACAAGATGGAGGTAGTTTTTCCAAGATCCGCCAAAGTCAAGCATACACGCTCTCAACATATCCTCTAGCGTCTGAATAGTATGCTCTGACTGGCCGTCTGTCTGCGGATGGTACGCCGTACTAAACTTCAAACGCGTACCCAAACTTTCTTGCATACTCCTCCAAAAGTGCAAGGTGAACCTCGAGTCACGGTCCGACACGATGTGTAAAACCCCTAAATTTTTTAAATTTTTTTAAAGACATAAAATCGAATTTATACAATTTATGGGTTTTATTAATTATTAAAGATGACTTTAGCCATTGTTGAGTTTTGGAGCGCTAGACGACCATGAATTTTGGCACGGATGATGTAGCAGTGTGCCTTGACTAGTATACTAGCCATGCCATGGGAGGCCTAGCCATAATTTTGTCCAAATTAGAAAAACCAGGCCAAGTTGTGAATTAACTCAATTAAATTATTTTAATTAAATATTATTTTATATATTGATTTTTAGATGACCCGGTTTGTCCAATTCAGTCCGAACTGGGCTCGGACCAAACCCAGGCCCAAGTAGAAATGTGGAGTGACAAGAGACCCTGTAGGCATATTTTATGGGTGTGCAAATGTTCTTAATATTATTTTAAAATTTGAGAAATATTTTCTAATTATTAAATTAGAGGTACAAAATTTATATTTTATTATTAATGATGTTTTCCAATATTGGTACAATTTTCTAGACCCAAGTAAGGGTGTGGTAAAGATCACCCCTTTGGGGCAATTTTTATTTTATTATTATTATTAAAGTTATTTTATGGAGATTTGATAAACATGTTTATTCTAATAAGATATTATTTATTATTTTGAGTTGATTTATTGGCAATTGAATTTATATAAATAAGTACATGGGTTTAAATATATTAAATATTTGGATATGTGACATTTAAATTGTTATTGGATTTTTTAATAGATTATGGTGTATATATATATGGATATATACATATACATATATGTATATATAGATATATATATATATATATATATATATATATATATATATATATATATATATATATATATATATATAGGAAGATTGAAAAGATTTGAAAAGATTTAAAAGAAAAGAAAAAGAAAAAAATACAAAAAAACATAAAAATAAAACAAATGCATAGGCCGGCTGCAATAGCAGCCAACATGTGGTTTGCCGCCCACTTCCTTCAATACAAGAAAAAAAGGCATCAGTAACCAATTAAGGCCGACCCCCAACCTTTTCTACACACACACACACACACACACACACATATATATATATAAAATATATATATATATATATATATATATATATATATATATATATATATATATATATATATATATATATATGACTTTAAAGAAAACCTAAACCCTAACCTGTCACGACCCGCACCCAATATTTGGGCGTGAGTCGTGGGTACGTCCAGCCTACGCCGCAGTATCGGTGGTAGAACGCTGTCTAGTCATCTCCACAATTAACAAATACAACCACGCAGTTTATATTCATTTTCACCAAGTAAACCAATTCGCAGATAGGCCAAATATAATGAATTCTATAAATGATTTGGAGAGATAGATAATGAATAATTTGACAAAACTCCAATATCAATCAAAATGTACCAAGTGTCACAATCTCCAAAGAAAAGCAATGTACTAAAGAACATCTACTAAACAACTCATGAGTCTCAAAATAGGAAATACATCTAAGAGTCTCAGCTAAACAAGATGTGAAAATACTAAACAAATCTACTGAAAGCCATCTGTAGCAGGCAAATCTGCATAAGCAGCCTCCAGCTCGTCCTGTGCGCCAAAGTCTGGATCTGCAGTGTGCTCATAATACGTGGTACAAAAATCTTCTAACTCATCACCTAAAATGTAACGCCCCAGTCCCAAAATACGTAGGACTAGGTACGTAGACATGCCAGCTGTACTCATATGAAGTATACTCCAATATATGGAAATCTCGTACGAATACATAAGCTGTAAAATGCAGTAGAACCATAACTAATCTCATCCACACAAAATGAAAGAATAGAAGATATTATATAATCAACTATGAAATTGTCATTTGGTACATGTAGTTGGGCGGAGACAAATCCACTACCAACTATGAAAAGAAATACATGATAAACAAAGAATGAATTTGGCGAGCGAAGCGAAGACGATCCAAGTGCAATCATCCTCGAAGAAGTAGAGCGGATCACGACTAGAGCTAGAACACCTGCGAAAGACAATAGCACACACCTGACGAGATAACCAGGTCCTCAGAGTGACGTAACAAGACACATAATATCATGTCATATAAACTGAATAAATATTGCTCAAATAAATAAGGAATGCCTACAATAGGGTACCTAACCATACTATAGTGAAAATGCAATAAAGAACAAACCTTTGACGCATGGGCTGGATCAAGAATATCAGGGATTAGGACCGTACCTCCCACTGGAGATAACCGGCAATCAGGACCGTACCTCCCACTGGAGATAACCGGCTATCAGGACCGTACCTCCCACTGGAGATAACCGGCAATCAGGACAGTGCATATATGACCCATACATTAAGGAGCTGTTCTTCCCACCCAATGCCTACCATGTTGTATCCACAACAGTAAACCTCTATAACCGCTAAGTCAAACTAGCATGCAATTTCTATTAGCGGTTATTCCTATCGCACGGCTCATACGCACCGGTGGCCAGCCAGTCACGCATGTCCGTGTTCTACATGTGACACACAACTTCGTGATACAACGTGTCAAGGCCATGAATGCAACACACAAGGTGGTCCCTTAAATCTAGGTTTAATGTGTAAGAAAAATAATACATAGCAGGAACTATAATGAAAAGTAAGTTCTAACAGGTTATGCCATGTATCACAGTTTATTTTGCATAAAGAAAATAATAAATAATGCATGAAATATGAGCTAAATAAATAAACAGCAAATGGCAAGGTGTCTTGTCTGATAGGATGCCTGGTGTGATGCGATGATCCATGTGGCACGAATCGCGACTTTGGTGTAACAATTACACAAGGGGACCTCTGTTGGTGGTATAGACCGGTACATCGGGTCCAGAACGGTCAATTTAGTTAGGGTCGACACAAAGCATTACGAATTTGGCAAGGGAATAGGAATAACGGGATTGGTTACGGACAGGAGAATAATCGAAGGAGACAATATATATACAATTTTTAGAAAAACTATTTATAATAATCGAAAACTAGTTTGAGTCTAAGAGAAATACTTAAAGTAAAAACAAATCTAGAAAACTAGTTTAAGACAAAAGCCTAATTTGTTGTAGTGTAATTTTTGGTGAAAACTATCTTTGAAAACGGTTTAGGAAATAATGTGTTTCTAAAATAATAATAACAGTAAATAAATAGGTTTTATTTTTACAAAAACCACAACAATAAAATAATGATAATAATAATACTGATAATAATAGAGAAGTAATAATAATAATAATATTAATATAGCTCAAGAATATTGTATATACATAAAATCCTAATTAGTACCTACTACTAAAATAAAGTATAATGGAAAGAAAAGAAAACCAAAGGGCCAAATCAAAATTTCACAGATCTGAGCTTCCCTTAACCCATCAAAATAATTATAATAATAATAATGATACTGATAATTATAATAAGAATAATAATAATAACTATAATAATAATAATAATAATATTAATAATAACAGTAATAATAATGGTAATAATGAATATAATAATAATAATAATAATAATAGAGATTATAATATAAAAATAAAATAAAAATAAAAAAAACTCTGAAAGTGCACTGTTTAAGTATTCACAGTAGTCAGTAGCTGGAGAATTTAAAAGAAAAAAATGAAAGAAGGAAAGAAGAGTTGGAGAGAGAGGGAAAACGGGGGTGAGCGGTGGGTCTCGGCGTACTTCGGCCGGCGGAGCGGGCGGTTTGGGCGCGGTGGAGGAGGCTCAAGGCGGATCGGAGCCAGCCATGGGGAGGCAGGCGACGACGGCTGCCAGCGCACGGAGGGGGCACGCTCGCGTGGACGACGATGAGCTCCGACGCGGCGGCAGACAGCGCCGTTGGAGAAAGGATCGACAGCAGCTGTACGAGTGAGCGGGAACGCACGGCGGAGAAAAGAGGCACTCGGCTGCGGACGGTGGAGGAGTGGAGCTGCGGGAGAGGCGGAGGGAGCTTGGCTGGGTTGTCGGATTGGGCGGCGGAGCTTACGGTGGAGGGCCACCTGAGATTCCCTTCCGGAGGTCGTCAGCGCGGATGCGCCATCCACGACTAGGCGCGGAGGGGGCCGGAGGTCGGGCGGCGGCGGCTCTCCGCGAAAGGGGGCGTGGGATTTGGTCGAAAGTGGAGACGGAGGAAAGGGGAAGTCGGAGCGGGGACTCACCGGCGGTGGTGAGGAAGCGGGCGGCGGCTCCTCTACGAGCACGGCGCACGGAAGGACCTGGCTGGCGGTGGCGCGGGCTGCGCGGAGGTAAGGGTGGTTTCGATTTTTTTAGGGTTTTAGCTTCTTTTTTTTTGGGTGCGGCCGTCGGGTGACGGGGGCGGTGGTAGTTTTGGGTGGCGGCCAACTTCGCCGGGGTCGAGGCGGATCTGGCCGTGGTAGGGAAATTTGATGGTGGTGGTGGTCTGGTTCGTTTGTAGATGGGAGGGGCGATGGCGGGGTGAGGTTGATCCTGGTTTTGGTGGTGGACTGGACGGGTCGGGCTGATCGGGGATTTGGTGATAGTGTATTCGTGGTGGTTGTGGCCGTGTTGGTCGGGTGTTGGCGGGGCTGTTGGTGTGACGGCGACGACGGGTGGTGACGGAAGTGGTGATGATGGGTGATGGGGAATGGTGGAGGTGGTGGTCGTTGAGTCGACGGGTGGTGTTGGGTTTGTCTAGGGAGGAGCCGAAGGGGGCTGCGGCTGAAGGTGGTGACGGGTGGCTGGACGGGACACGTGGAGGACGGAGCAGTAACTAGGTTTAGGATTTGGAATATCATATATCGTGTCGGGGTTGTCGACACGTAGAAATAAATGTATGTGTATAAATAATGGAATAAGATATTGGGTGGACACAGACACGATACACATAGATTTATGGAGGAAATTTGCGGGTATGAGGAATTATGGAGGAGTACCTGTCTATTTATAGGATGTGAGAATTTCCATTAAGATAAGGATTAGGATTTGGTTTAAACCCAAAATAGATAGTTTGCAATTTATTTTAAAAGCAATCAATCCAAATCCAAATACATATTCAATTTAAATCAAATTAAATTTTTAGTTTAAAAAATCAAATGGGATGAATCAAATTTCAAATATTTTACTATTTAAATAAATCCATAAATCCAAATCAAGATTTAAATCGCCATAATAATTCCAAAATATATTTTCCAAAAATACTAATATAATAATTTCGAAAATACATTATTATTTACAATTAAACTCAAGAAATATTTACTAATTATATATGTATGTCCAAATGATATTTACATAAATATACTTTTCTAATATACCATTTTATAGAAAAAATTTATTTATTATTATTATGACTATGTAAATAAAAGGCTTTATAAATAAAATAACAAATTTAGAATTTTGGAACGATAACTAAAATACTTATTATATATATTTTGAAACTATAAAAAAAAAGAAAAATATTTTTCCTAAAAATATGTACGCTCGCACATATTCGCACTCGTCGAGCAATTACGAAAAGTAAAATTTCGTGCGCGGCGTACAATACGACTATGCGACGTATAATACAAAAATTTAAATCAGTATCAAATTTAAAAAAAATAGTAGAAATTTAGGGATTTTACATAATATATTGGTCATCCCATCAGGATTGGAACAAGCACACAAACTGAAAAACTATCTGCAACATAATATAGTTGACAGTACATGAATATAACATATGTGAAAGAGAAACTGAACAGTGAGATGATGACATGGTATATCTAGAATAAAGTATGAATCGCAGAATATAATATGTCAACTGGAAAGAAGATGAAAGCATAGTGACATGACAAGTGGTGAGAAATAATAAAAGACAAACTATCTAAGTGATTGAAATATCTGTTTCGACATGTGAACGGCTAGGAGGTAATCCGGCACCCTGCACGTGTCGTGTGCAGCTGCTATTCTCCACGAAAGAACGGGGGATAGAATGGGAAGTTCACACGTCTACTAGGATATTTTCCCCTCCCGACCAGTACTCATGAACCCCCATTTATTATACTCTTGTTTAATAGATTATGGTGTATATATATGGATATATATATATATATATATATATATATATATATATATATATATATATATATATATATATATATATATATATATATATATATATATATAAGATTTAAAAGAAAAGAAAAAGAAAAAGAAAAAGAAATACAAAAAAACATAAAAATAAAACACATGTATAGGCCGGCTGCAATAGCAGCCAACATGTGGTTTGCCGTCCACTTCCTTCAACACAAGCAAAAAAAAGGCATCAGTAACCAATTAAGGCCGACCCCCCAACCCTTTATGTATACACACACACACACACACACACACACACACACACACACACATATATATATATATATATATTTGACTTTAAAGAAAACCTAAACCCTAACCCAATCCTCTCTTCTTCCTTCTTTCTCTCTCCTTCCTCCTACCCTCTCTCCGGTGTGCTATCCGCAGCAGTAGCCCCGCCTCACGGTCGCCACAACGACAGCACCAACAACAAACACCAACAACATCAGAAATCAATAATGAGGTACCTAACTTTACCGTACAATTTCTCCTTCAATTCTAATCCGTTTTTAGATCCGTAAATTCGTGTAGAAAGCCCATATGACCCTCTATCATCCCCTTCAAATAGATTTATTTATTATGTAGTAAATTCCATGTTTAATCAGATTAAAAATCCCAAAAAAATTAGTTTTCAAAAACCTTAAAAACTCCGGTACAAGGTCCGTCTCGACAAACCGGATGACCCCATCGCGAACCGAGAGTACCGAAAGGTTCGTATCGACTTTGTGGACGTACGGCTTTGATGGAATTCAAATTAGTCGCGTGTGCGTGACGAATTTGGCCCGTATCCGTCGAAGAACGCCGTATCAGGTTTTTTTTCGAAATTTTCCAATTACTTTGTGCACACTCATCCAATCGCGACGAAACTTGTGCAATTGGACTCAAAATATTTTTTTGGTCCTGTGAGCCAAGTTTGGTCCGATTCTGAGACCATTGATCGGATCGCCATTTTGGCGGGCCTACAATCCCACTCAACGGGTAATTTTGTGCACGACCCACCGGAATCCAAAATTGGACATACGGTTGGGTTCGTCTCCTCAAACTGGACTCGTAGACATATAGTTTGATGACTTTAGAGGCCGTAGATTCTGGCACGCGTTTCGGTGCAAAATGGGTCCAACGGCAGATATCATTTTGATCCAAAAATTACGATTTTGCCCCTGTTCCAGAATTAGACTTTTGGACAGGCGTTTCCTAGACATATCTTATATTCCAAACACGTTCGTGGTGTTTATTTTAGCATCCGAGGACGTATGCGGGATTTGGCTTTCATCGCTTTGCTATTCTGACGGTTCGAGCTATTGGACGTCGCCTTTTTGCACACAACCTCAGGCAAGATTCCTTGCCATTAGCTGATTATTTTACTTTAGCTCATATTCATGCATTATTCATTATTTATTTTCTGCAAAATAAACTGTGATACATGGAATAAGTAGATAGAATTTTTACTGTTTAGTTCTATTTCCTGCTATGTACTATTTTCTTATACATTGAACTTAGATTTAAGGGACCACCCTTTGTGTGTTGCATTCATAGGCCTTGACACATTTATACCACGTTATTGTGAGTCACATATAGGACTTAGACATACGTGATTGGCCGGCCACCAGTACGTATAAGCCGTGCGTTAGGAAATAACTGCTAATAAAGTTGCATGCTAGAAGACTTAGCAGTTATGAGTTGGCATTGGGCGGCAAGAACATGATTAGAAGTTGACTACCACCCTATCTATCGTAGACTCGCTCGCTACTGAGGAACGATAGGTAGATTATATGCTATAGACTCGCTCGATACTGAGGAATAGTATATGGTTTTGTGACTCGCTACTGAGGTACTGTACTGCATTGGTATTTTCCTGACTTGACCCGGTAGTCGTGCGACCATGAACTGATCTTAAAACTGCATTCACTTAGATTGGTTAGGCGCCCTTATCCGTTAGGTATGAGTACTCTAGGGCGTTATATGTTTTTGTGGTGGCCCGTGCAGGTCCAGTTTATCACTTCGATTACGTTACTGTATCGATGTGAGCCTGCAATATAGGATTAGAGTCTATGAATCTCATCCACATACTTGATCACCTTCTTTGATTTTCAAATTCTGAACTCTTATTGCCTCCAATGATTTTTGCATCTTGCTTGAACTCTTTCTACCAATACCCTATTATCTTATGCTTAAATATGGTTAAAAAAATGACTACACTACTATATACTTATTGGTCAACCATATGGCTAGAAGGATTACTATATACTTATTGGTCAACCATATGGCTAGAAGGATTATATTGGCAATTAGAATACACGGAGACCTTAACTAAGTTATAAAGACATTTTCTAAAAAGTATGATTTAATGGTTAGTAGTTTCTAAATTGGGATATTACCAAAGAAGGTTTTAATCTTGAGAATTCTAAGTAGTAATCACTAAAGGATCGATGGAATTTTATGTGATACTGTAGGAAAATAGCTAGAACCTATATACCATTAATTTAAGAAATTGATTGGATTTTTGAGTTTTGATATTGATGAATTATTGAGTTATTGTTATACATCTTTGAGCAGATAAAATTTGTTTGGAAATGATATTAAAATTTAAAAAGTGGCAGTATGAATTAGTTAAATTGAGTCGTACAAGTTGCGATTAATATGTTATTAAATTTCAAATTTTAAGTGGAAGTAATGATATTGAAATCTTGGTTTAAAATAATTGGGAGGTATGGAAACGATTTTTGAGGATCAAATTTGAAATCATGTCCTTTGATTTAAGATTTACAAATCTATTTAGATTTTGGGTTAAAAAGTTGTGATTGTGGATATCAAATGATGGTAAAAAAAGAAGTTTTGATAACTGATAAGATCATTTGAATATTGAGTTTAAAGTGGGATTGCTAATATTATAATTTTTTGGGAAGAGTTACTAATGATGTGATGAAAAGTTATTTTTGATTGATTAAAGGAATTTACCATTTAAAAGTTGTGATTATGTTTGAATGACTTAGAAATAGAAGTTATGGTTGATGAGTGCGTTAAAATATTGAGCGGTAAATTTTAGATTGCTCGTTATATGCTAAGGGTTTATCTTGAGGATTATTTGAGAAAATTTTTGGAGTTTTAAAGTTATGAAGTGATATTGAAATTTTTATAGGTTCATGATTTATGAACTCTTGAGTTTAAAAGTTGGAATGAAAATGTTAAATTTTGGAAAATTTAGTAGTAATGTGATGAAAGTCACTTAGAGATTTATGGAAGGAATTAAACTTTTAATCATGATTAAATTAGATGGCTTGGGGTGACAAATTATGGTAGTTCATTTTTGAGAATTTTATTAAGAAACTTTTGGAAGGAAACTTGAGTTAAAATTTTAAAGGGTAGGCCACCAAGATAGCCCAAATAAGCTAGAAGTATTCCACACTAAATGCCATGTCACTCATGACCATGATAGTAGTATATACACAAGTGTTGTTAGTCATCTACCAAACTATGTGACTGTATCTTAACGTTGACTCACTCGACCTTCCCTCGTGACCTACTAACCGTTTGTAATTTGAATAATGAATTGATCGTTTTTAACTGTATTCATTTAGGAGACCATCTTCTCTCTGGAACAGTATCCCTAAATTATTTTACTGGATTCTTAATTAATTTTATTTCATGCTTTAACTTGATCTTCTTTATTTTTGTGCATTTATTATCACCTCGTGAACTCCCACTTTCTATTATAGATCTTTTGGCGTCCCTTACCGTGACTTTGATATTGGGAGTGTAAAACTAGTTGTTACCTTCCATAAAATTTTATATACAAGACCTAGACGGGCCCACCTTCATGTAGGTATATCATGTCCCACTAAAACACGTCTTCTTGTGCACTATTTTAATGATATGACTTTCTGGTCAAAATGGCTAAACTAAAATCTTTACCATGATACCGAAATACTTCATGACTTCAATTAAGAGATCCAACCTTGACTCAACCCCTTCGACCCGATAGGTGAATATATTCTACTAAATTCTTTAATGCCTAACTTTGTGCATTACCTTGATTATTTGACCCATTATCCCATCACACCACTAGTTTAACTCTCGTAAGTTGGGTAGAATACCTGACGACCTAACAAACCCTTTGTCCTTGTGACCCTGTTGATGAGTTCACTTAGACTAGAAATTCAGAGGACCTTAACTTATATAGGCAACCAAGACATAAATGAAGAAATACTAGGACAACAGTGTAGGCCCACACTTCGAGCAAGACTTGATTTTAAAAGATCTTGGACTAATTAAATTCCTTTATCCCTACCCCCTTACTTATATTTCGACAATCTTATGCTGCTAATTTAGCCTTAGTTTTGCAAGCTTATCTTTTTCTTTTTTTTCTTTTCGAGCTTGATTATGACATATTTTATTGGGTGCACGCACTAACATATTGTCTAATCAGAACCGGTGCATGATGGTCTGATCAACCTATTGCACTTTGGTTCGCCTACGTATATTATTCTACGTGGATGGAGACATAGTTAAACTTGCCTTAGAGTCTCATCCGCGACAGCCTTGGCAATTCTCTTTTGAATTATTTTCATCGCCTATGAACCTCGTGTTCGTACTCAATAGCATCATCTTTGAAACCTTTATTGTTCTTGTCTTTTACTTATTCTAGAAAGACAATGCACTGTACTAGATAGATCGATCCAAGGTATCACCTTTAGTTGCCCTATCAGTTATATATACACGAAATGTAGATAACCACCAACCGACTCATGTGGCTATATCCTCGCCTTTAACTACTCCTCATTTCCTCAGTCCTAGAATTGCTATCGTGCCCTACCAATTATTCTTGAGCACTCGAGAATGATTCTAATCGTTCACTTAAATCAAACTCTCAACCAAGACGATTAGTATCCAGTTTTCTCTCAAGGAACCATATCTCCCAAATGTCTAATTATCCTCTTTGATCCACTAAATTTCTCACTATTTTTATTCGGGTTATCAAATTTTGTCACCTTCATTAGCAACCCTTATTCAATTCCATAACCATGATATATTTTGTATATATCGACTCCACAATTTTCTAATGTATGGTTGTGTTGAACGCCGTTTCATCACCTCCTCCAAAAAATTTAATCGTATGTTGGTATTGATAAACTCTTTCTATTCCTCAACCCTATCTACCCTATTATTCCTAAATTTCGAGGACGAAATTCTTGTAAGTTGGGTAGGATGTAAAACCCCTAAATTTTTTAATTTTTTTTAAAGACTTAAAATCGAATTTATGCAATTTATGAGTTTTATTAATTATTAAAGATGACTTTAGCCATTGTTGAGTTTTGGAGCGCTAGACGACCATGAATTTTGGCACGGAAGATGTAGCAGTGTGCCTTGACTAGTGTACTAGCCATGCCATGGGAGGCCTAGCCATAGTTTTGTCCAAATTAGGAAAACCAGGCCAAGTTGTGAATTAACTCAATTAAATTATTTTAATTAAATATTATTTTATATATTGATTTTTAGATGACCCGGTTTTCCAATTCAGTCCGAACTGGGCTCGGACCAAACCCAGGCCCAAGTAGAAATGTGGAGTGACCAAGACGACCCTGTAGGCATATTTTATGTGTGTACAAATGTTCTTAATATTATTTTAAAATTTGAGAAATATTTTCTAATTATTAAATTACAGGTACAAAATTTATATTTTATTATTAATGATGTTTTTCAATATTGGTACAATTTTCTAGACCCAAGTAAGGGTGTGGTAAAGATCACCCCTTTAGGACAATTTTTATTATTTTATTATTATTAAAGTTATTTTGTGGAGATTTGATAAACATGTTTATTATAATAAGATATTATTTATTATTTTGAGTTGATTTATTGGCAATTGAATTTATATAAATAAGTACATGGGTTTAAATATATTAAATATTTGGATATGTGACATTTAAATTGTTATTGGATTTTAATAGATTATGGTGTATATATATATATATATATATATATATATATATATATATATATATAAAATATATATATATATATAGGAAGATTGAAAAGATTTGAAAAGATTTAAAAGAAAAGAAAAAGAAAAAATACAAAAAATAAATAAAAATAAAACACATGCATAGGCCGGCTGCAATAGCAGCCAGCATGTGGTTTGCCGCCCACTTCCTTCAACACAAGCAAAAAAAGAGAGGCATTAGTAACCAATTAAGGCCGACCCCCCAACCCTTTTTATATATATATATATATATTATATATATATATATATTACCAAAAACCCCTTTTTATTAATCAAGGCTCAAAATGCCGAAGCCTGAAACGTATACAAGGCAAAAGGACGCCCTATACAAGTATACCACCAAAAGGGACAAAGAAGGGACAAAAAGAGATGCAAAGCGCCAGCCCCGGGTTAGGGTGGCAGCGAGGATATATATATATATATATATATATATATATATTCAGGAAGAAGAGCTTTATTGATTGACAGGCGCAAAATGCCGAAGCCTATACAAGTAAACGCGCCGTGCGCGAAGAAACAACATAAAACAAGGAACGAAACATCCAGTGTTGCCCACAAAACGGTAGCTGGACCGAGCATCAGAAGGATATGCGGCCAAAGCTAGCCACTAAAAAATAGCTTACCTGCCCCTCGGTCGACCATGACCAGAGAGCCAGCAAATGATACACTGCGAACAGGTCAGTCCAGGGCGGCCCAAAACTAGTTCGAGGTGTGAGTGCAATGCCTCTTTCTTTTGCAGATTTGTCGAACAACCTCTCTGTACAATTGAGGAGGCAGGAGCTGACGGCCCTCGAATCTGTATTTGTTTCTGTTTTTCCATAAAACCCAAAAAGCGGCAGCAGCGACGATCTGATGCCCGTGAGATGTGTTCCAGCTGGCCAACAGATCCTTGATGCCCCCGGTTGTTGGAACCATTTTACACCTGCCTTGAAGGTGCATCCAAATGTGGGAGGCAGATTCACCAGAAAGGAGGACGTGATCGGCGGATTCTGTTTGGTGATCAACACAGCAGTGGCATCTGGATGCCAGACTAAATCCGAAGGATGTGACTGCATCGTCCGTGGGGAGTTTTTGACGCACGGCATGCCAGAGAAGAATGGACCATTTTGTTGGAATACAAGTGTGCCAAAACTTGGCGGAAGGGGGGGTCGTTACCTGGGTTTCGCTGATGATGGCTCTGACCGAAGCCAGGGTGAAGAGGCCATCCGGGTTGGGGGACCATCTGAGCACGTCCGGAGCGTCATTGATCGACAGAAGAGAAGCGGCTAGGCTCGCCATGGCCGCCGGGCCAAGCCAAACACGAACTCTATCCCAATTCTACCCTGTCGCGTCCTCATCCCATAAATTTTGGATCTCGCACTACGGCGGAGTAATAGCGTTGGGTCCGAGGATGTCGTCCCCCAACCAGCGTTCCTTGCATGCCTGCGAATGACCATTGCCAAATGTCAAACGCAAGTGCGATTCCGCAAGGTTTCGGTCCTGGATGATGCGCCGCCACGACGCAGAGGATCTGTTGTTGGCAGACGCCTCAGTCAAGTGACCGAATCTGGAGTATCTCGCTCTCATGAACCTGGTCCAGATCGAGTTTTCGGAGCGGAGTTTCCACCACAATTTTGCCGAGTGGGCGTCGACCATGTGGGCAAGTCTGCAGAATCCCAGACCACCCTTTTCAGTGGGTTTGGCCATGGTAGCCCAACTGGCCCAGTGGTGCTTGTTCTTTCCCTCGATATGACCCCAAAAGAAATTGGCGAGGATGGATTTAATGGAATAGAGCACTTTGATGGGGGGCGAGCACACAGCAAGGGTGTATATGGGGATGGAGGATAGGACGTGCTTTATGAGAATTAACTTCCCTCTGGGGGACAGGGTTGCGTTGTGCCAGCTCGCAATTTTCTGACGAATCTTGCCCACCAGGTGGTCGAAAATGACGGAGTTCGTCCTGCCGTACACCAGTGGGCAGCCAAGGTAAAGGAAATGGGGGTAAGCTGTGGAGAAGGAGGTCATGGTAGATAGCACTGCCGAGTGAGTTCTATCAGCTTTGTGATGAGTGTAGATCGCGCTCTTGCTGTTGTTAATTTTCTGCCCAGAGCTTCTAGTGTAGTTAGCAAGAGTTTTAATAACCACCTCAACGGCTCCAATCGCACCAGCAGAGAAAATGAGGATGTCGTCCGCGTACGCAAGATGGGTTATGAGAGGACAACCTGTCATTGTGTGAAAGTACTGGAATCCGGGGGATCGCGACATGATTTTAAGGTTTCTGCTCAGGGCTTCGGCCGTGATGATAAAAATGGTGGAGGAGAGGGGGTCTTCCTGTCTGACTCCATGAGTAGCTTTGAAGAAACCCTGAGCTTGGCTGTTGATGACGATGGAAAACTAGGAGTTGTTGATCGATCTAAAGATGATGTCGATAACAGGTTCCGAGAAACCAAAGGCTCTGAGCACCCAGATCATGAACTGCCAGTCAAGACGGTCGTATGCTTTTTCCATGTCGAGTTTGATGGCGACGTTCCCCCCTGGATAGGAATTTCATGCAAGTGATCATTTCTTGAGCCAGGAGGATATTATCGGTGATATTACGACCTTTGACGAAACCGCTTTGCTCTTCGGAGATGATTCTGGAGAGGAGGTCCGTCATTCTGGAGGCGATGATTTTAGAAATAATTTTGTTGGTGAAAGTGCAGAGGCTGATCGGTCTAAAGTCTTTAAAGGACTCCGGGTTATCTTTCTTGGGTATGAGGATGATGTTGGCAGAAGATATTGATTTCGGATACGTGGCTCATTGAAAAAAAGTGGTTGTAGCATCCCAGAGGTCGGACTGAATGATGTCCCAGCAAGTACGAAAAAAATACCCCGTTGAACCCGTCCGGACCCGGAGCATTGTTAGCATTAATGGACCATACAGCGGTCTTAACCTCGTCGGCAGAGGGAGGGGGGCGCTGAGGATCTCGTTATCACTATCGAGAATCAGGGAGGGGATCTCGGACAGGAATCCATCATCTTTAACCACGGCCTCTTTGGTAAACATGTTGGAGAAATAGTTCGTGGCTGCCATCTGAATGTTCACCTGATCATCCAGAATTTGACCATTCTCGTCACCGATGCGATGGATCTTAAGAAAGCTTCTTTGGCCTTTGACGCATTTGTGAAAGAAGGTAGAGTTCTTGTCCCCTTCTATGTCCCAGGTTAATCTAGCCTTTTGTCTCCTGAATTCCGTTTCTACCTTGATTCTAGATTTAAGGATGGCCTTGGCGAGGTTAAGAGAGGCGCGATTCTCCTGGGAGCTGGCGACGGCAAAATCAATCTCCGTACGGGTGACATCGTCTTCAGCATCCTTAATGGCTTGAAAAATATCTCCGAACGCAATTTTACTCCAGGCCGTAAGGGCTTTTCTAGTAGCTTTGAGTTTGGTAGCTATTCTGACCATAGGATCCGGATGAGTGACAGAAGTACAAGCCTCTTCCACGATGTGCAAGAACTGGGGGTGGTGGCGCCAGAAGTCGAGGAAGCGGAAGGATTTTTTGATGTGGTTATGGGTGTTGTTGATCTCGAGAAAAAGGAGGGAATGGTCAGATTCAGTGGAGTTCAGGTGCGAAAGATTACTGATTAATCCCAAATCCGACCAACAGTCATTGACCATGGCACGGTCAAAGCGGGAGAATTGCCTACGCGAACCTTCTTGCATGTTGCACCAAGTGAACTGGTTGCCGTGGAAGGGGATAGCAAAAAGGTGCGCGGTTAAGGCGAAGTTGTTGAAATCCTCCATGGCCGAATGAGGTGGGTCCCGACCACCGGATTTTTCCTCTCTGCATGATACCGTGTTAAAATCCCCGATGCAAAGCCACGGCATATCGTCGTGGGGAAGGGAGGGCCCCGACAGAAGGTCCCAAATGACTCTACGCTCCGGGATGACGCAGCTACCGTGGATGGCCGAAAGAAGGACACGGTCCTTGAAGGCGGGATGTTCGACCCAACAGGAGAGGGCCTGAGGGGAGTCGTTCATAATGCCGAAGCGGAATTCTACGGCGAAGAAGATCCAAATGTCGTGACATCCGGAGATCGCGGAAGGGAATCCCAGCTTGAGTTGGATTTTTTTCATTCTTTTGCGAGGGATTTTGGGTTCAATAATGACAATTAAGTCTATCCGGTTGGATTTGGTGAGGCTGATGATCCGATTTAAAGTCTGTTTATTCCTTATGCCACGAACGTTTCAAGAAAGAATGTTAGGCATTAAGAGAGGAGGTAGGGGTGTTTTGCAGCTTTGCGGCGGATCTCGTGGTCATCGCCGTACGCTGTCTTTGTTTCTTAGATCTCTTCTTTTTCTTGAGAGTGTTGTTTAAGGGGCTGGTGCTGACCGCTTCAAGATCCCTGTCCGAGCTCGAGTTGACTGTCGGAGAGGAAGCGTCAGAGTCTTCACACTCCGCCAGAGCGCAAAGAGGATTGTCGCGATCAAGGAAACCTGCATTCTGAGCCTGCCAAAATCTGCCGGTGAGGGGGGAGGATGGGCGAGAAGGAAAGATGGGCGAGCAGAGGGGGGGAAGAGGGTCGGCAGAGGACTTCGCCCCAGCATCCACGCTTGGGGAGAGCGATCTGAGACCGGCCGAAGATTGAACACTGGGAAACTCAAGATCAGAGGAGGAGGCTTGGGGGTGGGAAGCGAAGGAGATAGGGGTGATGGTGGGGGTTTGGAGTGGAACGATGGCGAGGTCGTTAGGGGGGAGGGTGGGGGGGTTAGGGAGGCCACAGGAGATAAGCATCTCTGGGGAGCAATCATCTAGGACAAAGTCTAGTGCTCCGAAGGAATTATGAAGAGTGATGGCGAGTGAAGGGGATAGGGGGTTAGGAAGGCAATCGGATACCGGCGTATCTGAAGCGCCCTCAGCCGGATCCAATACAAGGGCACCAGAGGAATTGTGGAGAGTGATGGCGAGAGAAGGTGGAGGTGCGAAGACAGAGACGGTTTGGATGGGGGAGCTTCGAGGGGGAGATGAGTGGTTAGAGGACAGGATCTGCGTTGTGGGGCGGGATAGGGGTGCCGTGCCTGACTCGCGCAATTTCCTGGGGGCAGGTTTCTTGAGTTCTGGGTGAGCACGGAAGCAGTGTTATAGAGAGTGTCCACACATCTGGCAATATTGACAGAAAATTATGCTGTTGTCGTAGACCATCGCTTGGTTGAATGACTGATCTTCGAGTTCTATCTCGATCAATTTGGGTGGCTCGTTCGCGAGGTCCAGCTCAACGCAAATCTTTGCGTAGTTGTATTTAGAGAGGTTTCTCGTTTCTTCGACGATGGCCACAAGGACTCCGAAAGAGCTGGCGATCCTCTTAATAGCTGCTGCAGGAAAGCACACGAGGGGGAGATTGGGAAGGGTGATCCAGGAGGTGACGATCGTCGAATCAATTTTGGGATTGAAGTTCGGTGACCATTTGACAAATTTGGCAAACTGAGTGCCAATTCTGGTCGTGCCTTTCGCCCACACTTTGCTGAAGTCCTGGTCGAAGGAAAGGTGGAGAAGCAGGTGTTTGGGGTCGAGAGGGGCAATCCAGTATGTCGCCAAGAGACCCCAGCCGGTGATGGTCTCCCGAACGATAGAAATTTTAGGGCATCCGGATCCGAACTTGAGGACCAAAGTCCTGATGAAGGGAGAGGAGAGGAAGCGGATCTCCTCGGGGGAGAAGGGGACCCGAATAGGGTATCCGTCCGGTGGTAGCATCAGAGTGACGTCCGGCAGAACCACATCCACTGCCGGAATGGGGCCAGACTGAATCCGATCAGGCTTCAGGACATCCGCGAAGGAGAGGGAGTTGGGAAGGGTTTTGGATAAGGAAGGTTCCAGGCCAGCAGACGAGGGCGATCCGCGTTCCGATGAGTGGGCAACATCAGCAAGTGCCCGGGAGGGAGGGGATCTGCCATGGAGGTCGAGATGGCTCTGCTGGAGGGCGGGGGTCGGAGGCGATCGTCGGCCTGAATGTCCACACCGGCATCTGCCGGGGGAATGGAGGCTAGCGCCAAGGAAGGCCCCGAGCAGACAAATGTCTGTGAGGGGGAAAAAGCCTCGCATTTGACAGCCAGGGGAGCCGTGGCCTGACCTAGCAAGGGGCTGCCCGAGAGGGAGCCGCGAGACGCACCAACGGCAGGCGGTCGGAGGATCGAGAGGAGTGAACGCGTCTGCGAGTCGGGGGAGGCAGGGATGGGGTCCAGCGGGCGCGGATGGGGAGGGGCAGGAGGAAGGATGCCCACGAAGCGGGATGGACCCATCAGGAGTGTAGAGAAAGGAATGGGGGCCGAGGGTCCCACGATAGGGGGGGCCAACATGGGCATGTCCAACTGCGCAGGAGGCATGGCAGAGGGGGTTGCCTCGTGGGAGTGGCCCACGTGCGGCGCATAGAGAGACTTGTGAAGCCTAGCGCAAAGGGACGTTTCAGAAGCCAACTGCGTAGGGGGGTAGACAAGTGCTGCGCCACGTTGGGGGGGCCTACCGATAGGCCAGAGGAGGTATAATGAATCCCTGTGCAAAGCAGCTCAGGGGGGGAGACAAGTGCTGCGCCACGTTGGGGGGGCCCACCGACAGGTCAGAGGGGGGAGAATGAGTCCCTGCGCAAAGCCGGTTTGACTGTGGAGGGATGACTAATCCCTGCGCAGGGGGGGCTGAAAATAGCTGTGCCATATATATATATATATATATATATATATATATATATATATATATATATATTTGACTCTAAAGAAAACCTAAACCCTAACCCAATCCTCTCTTCCTTCTTCTTCCTCTCTCCTTTCTCCTACCCTCTCTCCGAAGTGCTATCCGCAGCAGCAGCCCCCGCCTCACGGTCGCCACGGCGACAGCAACAACAACAAACACAACAACAAACACCAACAACAACATCAGAAATCAATAATGAGGTACCTAACTTTACCATGCGATTTTTCCTTTAATTCTAATCTGTTTTTAGATCCGTAAATTCGTGTAGAAAGCCCACATGACCCTCTATCATCCCCTTCAAATAGATTTGTTTATTCTCTAATAAATTTCATGTTTAATCAGATTAAAAATCCCAAAAAATCAGTTTTCAAAAACCTTAACAACCCCGGTACAAGGTCCGTCTCGACAAACTGGACGACCCTGTCGCGAACCGAGAGTACCGAAAGGTCCGTATCGACTTTGTGGACGTGCGGGCTTTGACGGGATTCAAATTGGTCACATGTGTGTGACAAATTTGGTCAGTATCCGTCGAAGAACGCCATATTGGGTTTTTTTTCAAAATTTTCCAATTACTTTGTGCACACTCATCCAATCGCGACGAAACTTCGCCATTGGACTCGAAATATTTTTTGGTCCTGTGATCCAAGTTTGGTCCGATTCTGAGACCGTTGACCGGATCGCCATTTTGGCAAGCCCACAATCCCACTCAACGGGCGATTTTGTGCACGACCCACCAGAATTCAAAATTGGACATACGGTTGGATTCTTCCCCTCAAATTGGACCCGTAGACTTGTAGTTTGACGACTTTAGAGACCGTAGATTTTGGCACGTGTTTCGATGCAAAACGGGTCCAACGGCGGACATCGTTTTGACCCAAAAATTACGATTTTGCCTCTGTTCCAGAATTAGACTTTTGGACAGGCGTTTCCTAGACATATCTTATATTTCGAACACGTTCGTGGTATTTATTTCAGCATCCGAGGACATATGCGAGATTTGGCTTTCATCGCTTTGCTATTCTGATGGTTCGAGCTATTGGACGTCGCCTTTTTGCACACAATCTCAGGTAAGATACCTTGCCATTAGCTGATTATTTTACTTTAGCTCATATTCATGCATTATTCATTATTTATTTTCTATAAAATAAACTGTGATACATGGCATAAGTAGATAAAATTTTTACTGTTTAGTTCTATTTCCTGCTATGTACTATTTTCTTATACATTGAACTTAGATTTTAGGGACCACCCTTTGTGTGTTGCATTCATAGGCCTTGACACATTTATATTACGTTGTTGTGACTCACATATAGGACTTGGACATGCGTGATTGGCTGGCCACCAGTACGTATAAGCCGTGGTTTAGGAAATAACTGCTAATAGAGTTGCATGCTAGAAGACTTAGCAGTTATGAGTTGGCATTGGGCAGGAAGAACATGATTAGAAGTTGACTACCACCCTATTTATCATAGACTCGCTCGCTACTGAGGAACGATAGGTAGACTATATACTATAGACTCGCTCGATACTGAGGAATAGTATATGGTGCTGTGATTCGCTACTGAGGTACTGTACTGCATTGGTATTTTTTTGACTTGATCCAGTAGTCATGCGACCATAAACTGTTCTTAAAACTGCATTTACTTAGATTGGTTAGGCACCCTTATCCGTTAGGTATGAGTACTCTAGGTTTGGGTACTTGTATCTGACCGTGGCTTGGAACAATAACTTGTCGCAGATTAGTTCGCCACATCTTGTCCTTGTTTGGTTGTAGGTGTGGCTTACTACTCTGATGAGAAGGTATTGAACCTTGTTGGGGGTCTGGATACCATATTGGATTTGTGACTTGGGAATATACTTTATCGTGGGTTAGTGTGCCAACTCCTGTCCTTATTTGGTTGGGGGGATATTGGACCATGTTATGATCCGATTTTACTTATTATTGTTGAGCAGTTATATTCAGTTTATATGGCATGATATTGTGTATCTTGTTACGTCCCTCTGAGGACCTGGTTATCTCTCCAGGTGTGTGCTTTGTGACTTTTCGTAGGTGTTCTAGCCAAGTCCGTGATCTTCTCCAGTCCTTCGAAGATGATTGCCCTTGGTTCGTCTTGTCATTTTTAGCTATCCTTTCCTTGTATATTTTTTTAAATAGTTGGTAGTGGATTTGTCTCCGTTTAACTACATGTATAAGTGGTAAATTCTTGAGTTGATTTATATCATTATTCTTCTGACTTTTGTGGATGAGATTTAGTTATCATGGTTTTATTGTATTTTACAGCTTATGTATACATTCAGGGGTTTCATATATTGGAGTATACTTCGTATGTATACGGCTGGCATGTCTACATACTTAATCCTCAGTATTTTGGGACTGGGGCGTTATACGATGCTAACTGGTACACCGTGTAGCTTCACTATTTGCTTCATATACATATTTGCCAAAACTTCTGTGGACTGCCCCACTCTAAAAGGTAAGAAATGGGTTGACTTGGTAAGTCTATCAACAATCACTCATACTACATCTCGTCCACTAGGACTCCGAAGAAATCCTGTGACAAAGTCCATAGTAATGTGCTCCCACTTCCACTCGGGAATGGGTAGCGGCTGCAATAATATGGCCGTCCTTTGGTGCTCGGCCTTTACTTGTTGGCATACCAAACACTTGGCCACGAAGCGAGCTATCTTCCGCTTTATTCCGTGCCACCAATAATACTGTCGTAAGTCATGGTACATCTTAGTTCCTCCGGGATGAATAGAGTAAGTCGAACTGTGTGCTTCCGTCATCAACTCCTGTCGTAAATCTCTATTAGAAACATAAATACGATCACCACATCGCAATGTCCCATCAGAATGAATCTTCAATCCTGTCTGCTCTCCTGCTTCAGTCCTCTCTCTAAGTCGTCGAAATCTAGCATCCGTGGGTAAAGTTGCTTTAATCCGATCTACTAATGATGATTGCACTTGGAGATTGGCTAATACGCCATCTGCTCCAGGCAATACTACCTCAATACCAAGCTTATGCAAGTCTTCTATCAACTCCTTCTGTGTGGTCAAGAAGTGTGCCATGGGCTTTCGGCTTAATGCGTCTGTCATGACATTAGCCTTGCCCGGATGATAATGTAGCTCGATCTCATAATCCTTCATCAACTCCAACCAACGTAGCTGTCGCATATTCAACTCTTTTTGTGTGAACACGTACTTGAAGCTCTTATGATCGGTGTAGATATCAACCTTCTCGCCGTACAAGTAGTGTCTCCATAGCTTCAAAACAAAGATAACTGCTGCGAGCTCTAGATCGTGGGTCGAATAATTTTTCTCATGCACCCTCAACTGTCTCGATGCGTATGCTACTACATGACCATGTTGCATCAATACGCATCCTAATCCCTTTTCGGATGCATCACTGTAGATCACAAATCCTTCCAGTCTTGATGGTAGTGTCAAGATAGGTGCAGTGGTCAAGCGCTTCTTCAACTCGTCAAAAGCGGCTTGACACTCATCTGTCCATACAAACTTTTGATTATTGCAAGTGAGTCGAGTCATAGGCCCAGCTATTCGAGAGAAATCTCCTACGAACCTTCGGTAATAACCCGCAAGTCCAAGAAAACTTCTCACCTCGGAAGCTGATGTGGGATCGGGCCTTGCCTTGACTGCTGTAATCTTCTCCAGATCTACTGATATGTCGTCTCTAGTGACGATATGTCCAAGAAATGACACCTCCTTGAGAAAGAAATCACACTTGCTAAGCTTCGCGAAAAGTCGCTCATTCCTCAAGGTCCCTAAAATAATCCGTAGATGCTGCTCATGCTCCTCTTGGCTCTTAGAGTAAATCAAAATATCATCTATGAAGATGACTACAAATTTGTCCAAGTACTGGTGAAAGATCTTGTTTATTAAGTTCATGAAAACTGTATGAGCATTAGTTAAACCGAAAGACATGACCAAGAATTCGTAGTGTCCATACCTCGATCGAAATGCCGTCTTCGGAATATCTTTCTTCCAAACCTTCAGTTGGTGATAGCCCGATCGTAAGTCGATCTTGGAGAATACTTTTGCTCTACTCAGTCGATCGAATAGATCGTCTATGCGCGACAAATGGTACTTGTTCTTCACCCTAACAGCATTCAAAGCTCTATAGTCGGTACACATGCGCACTATCCCGTCTTTCTTAGGTACAAAAAGAATGGGTGCTCCCTATGGTGACGTACTGGCACGAATAAAGCTTTCTCCAATAAATCGTCAATCTGTTCCTTCATCTCTACCAACTCCTAAGGTGCTAGTCGATATACTCGAGATGAAATAGGCTCGGCTCCCGGAATAAGCTCAATAGAAAACTCGATGTCTCGGTCAGGCAGCAGTCCCAATAAATCCTCCGGGAATATATCTTCGAACTCAGAGATGACAGGGTGCTGAGGGGTGTCCTGCAACATCATGTGAGTCCCTAATGTGGGTGCATCAATACTCTCTCCTTCTTCCTTGGTGAACTCGAACTCCGTCGTATTCGGTAGTCTGAAGACGATACTGCACCTATGGCAGTCTATAAGAGCAAAATGCTGGCTCAACCAGTCCATTCCGAGAACCACATCGAACGTAGGCATAGAAAATACAAGGAGTCGTGCTCTTATCTCTCTACCACATATCACTACAGGACAAAGTCTATAAACACCACTAACAGTTACAACTCCTCCTCCAGTGAGGATTCTAATGTTCTTAGATAAGGGTGTGATGGGAATGCTGTGTCTAGTGGCAAAACTAATGGCTATGAATGAATGGGTGGCTCCAGTGTCAAACAAGGTAATGGTAGGTGTCACGCCCCAGTTCCGGAATACGGGGATGTACACGGCCAGCTACACCGTATAAGGTACGAATACGCTATACGGTGATGACGGCTGTCTAGTCTGGTTGGGTATCTTAGCATGCAATCAATCTATGGCCTAAATCCGATCTCATATCCACAGGCAAATCACAATGAATCAATATCAAGAGAGATAATCATATGGAAAGCAGGGAATACTCATATGAAAATCAGGAATCTACAATACTGAATAATAATGTAGACAAGTATACCTTCCCACAGTTCCTAGCATGGTCTGGAACTGAAGCACACCCTCCAAGTCAAGTCTGGAAGATCCACCGGGTCGGTCTCAGACAATCTGGGAACAATCCAGGGTTGGTCAGGCCAACCGCAGCAAGTACCAGAAAGGAAGGCTCAAGGACGGGCAAAAAAAACCAGCAGGATAAAATATGACAAGAATAACATCTAAAAACAGTAATTAAAGGTGAGGGATCGTGCGGTACCAACGCACGATAACAATCCACAAGTATAGTGAAGCTAACACAATCACAATCTCCCTAGCATCCACTAACACCTGCATTGCCAGCTGAAAATCAATATCAGCTGGCTAGCAGGCAACAAGCCAAACAACACAGAAGGACAAGCGGCCACATAATGCCTACGGCTTGCTATTATTAGCTAACTAGGGTTATCACAAGCCTAATTACTAACAAGATGCAATGAGACTTCAAAGTCCAGCTCCTGCTTGCTACTACCCGAATGGCCCCAGCAAAAGAAAAAGATAGATATAGCAGGCACGCTGCAGTAAGATACATGTGCCCTAAAGAAGTGCCACACTCGACGGAGGGCTGGGAATGCGCTCATCTCGACGGATAGTAACAAATCCCTAGTATATATAGATACATAGGACCGGGGCCAGACAAGCAACAGGTCACTGGGAAGTCCCCATGAACTACATGATTAATCTAGTTATTAACCTAGTCAGTTTCATTGTGGATCCCTGACCGTGGTACTCAGGGATCCATGTCCAAGACATGATGCAAGACAAGACTGGACTGGTGGCTTATACAAGCACAATCAAGAGAAATCAACCACGGTGTCAAGACGGGGTCATGCCTAGCAAGTCAGGACTGGCTGTCGCAACAGCGGTCAAGAGTAAACATGTCATGTTAAGAGTACTAGTCAGGAGTGCGCCACCACGGGCCACTATCAAGAATCAAGAGTATACATGCCAGGTTTACTGTCAAGTCCAGAGTGCTAGTCAGGAGTGCACCTCTATGGGCCACTATCAAGAATCAAGACAGGTCCAGGTCATCGTGTAATACCAGGAACAAGGTCAAACCTATCAGTCACAAGAAGTCACATACCCAAATCGTGACATGGACATCAAGTCGGGTACAAAATCAGAACCTCTACCATAATCACATTTCAAGAATATATGGGAGCCTAGAACTCCAATCATCCCGTCTGTCTATCCACCAGATCAATCTATCAAGAGTTACCCTTCTACGATGGATTCAATATCATGACAAGAAGGTCAATAACCAAATATCCAAGCTAATCACTATAAGCAATGCTAGGCCCCCTGGCTCACAAGAATCCTCCAAGGCAATGATCACAAGCCACTAGAAAACGAGCCCCTCTAACTACCAAGACATAGCAATCAAACCAGGTTTCTCTAACTACCGGAATACACAAAGGTACCAGGTTTTGGGCATTTAGGAAGTCGAGTAAAAATTATATAATAATACCCTCAATATTCTCCTCGTTCCACGAAATATCCGAAATCACCAAAATCCAAGAATCCACATAGATCCACCAAGTCAATATCCCGAGATTGTACTCTCCATAATACTCAATCCTCAGTCATATCCACAAGTCACAACTCCCAATACATAGGACAGCTGTCAGCTCTATCTGACAGACTAGGACAACCCCTAAGATGAAGGGTCAGGGGTCAAGAGTCTGGTAATAAATGCCGCCGAAAGTGGCAAGGATTACACGGACCGCTCTGGAGCAAATCCACAACCCTTAAACCAAACAAGGACCAGGATTGCAGACCGTCTCCCGAGTGGAACCGCTCTCCTTACGCTATCCGACGGACAAGACAGATCAGGAGCTAGGCGACTGATCTAGTCTGGAGTCTACCTAGCAGGCAATGGGATCAGGTATACTATACCAAGATGAACATGCATGAATCCAGTCCAGCAAACCAAAGGAATGGTTCTGCCTAATCCTTCGAACCAAATTCCCAACTGGGAATTCTGGAAAAATTCGGCAGAGTCTCATTTGTAATCTGGATGGGAGCACCCTACGAATAGGGGCTAAAACCACTCGGCGCAACCCGCCGTAGAATCGCAGAATTGCAGGCTGAGAACACTAAGTCTCAGCTACCAGCAGCACTAAGATGCGTACTGGGAACAAGTCGATAGCCGAGAACACTAAGTCTCGGCCTCCAGCAGCACTACGATGCGTACTGGAAAATCAATCGAACCCGAGACCACTAAGTCCCGGCCTCCAGCAGCGCTACAATGCGTACTGGGCGCCAAGCCAACATGCATAATAATAAAATAACCGCCTCGCAGGGTGCATCACAGCACATGCTCGTAATTCTAACCCAAGCGCAATCACAGCCACAAGAATAGTTCGCCAAGCCGTTACCCGACCGCGAGTCGGACACGGGGCATACATGGACAATCCATACATGTGAGTCGTGCTCGTGTCCTCGGAGGTGTGGATGACCCATCCGAGTTGTCCGATACGGTCTATCCCGGTATCGGACCAAGCTATCCTAAGTTATCATCATGTCAGATCTACTACTAGGCTACACTAATCATGGTTATAAAATTTACAAGTACAAATTAATTAAATGAAATAAAATCCAGGAGAGAGGGCAAGAGCCGTCGATGAGCAAGGGATACTTGCCTAGAGGGCTCGGCTAGGTAAGCAAGTCTTCGGCAGTCGCGATCCAAGCTAGCACGCCAATCGAGATCCTCAGAACACACAATAAATAATCATCAGCACCAAATAATAAAATAATAGATCACAAGAGATGGCAGAAGGCTATACCTTACGGGTCCCGCAAGCAGCGCAGGAATCTGGCACGGAAACCGAGGCACGCAGACTGATACGGGCACGCAAATCGAGACGTGCACGTATATCGAGACACGTACGAGAATCGAGAGAACACGAATATCGAGACGAACGAGAAACATAAACGTGCACGTAAATTGAGACGTGCACGTAAATCGAGACGACCCAAGGTCCAAGGAGCACGTAAATCGATGCGGCACACAAATCGATGTGTGCACGCAAATCGAAAAGGTGCAGAGTTCAATGCGACACACAACCGAGGCGGCACGCAAATCGGTACGTACACGCAAACCGAGGCAACACAAGATATAATATGACACGCAAATCGATACGACATACAAATCGGTGCGTGCACGCAAATCAAGGTGGTACGGGTCATGAGGTAGGCACAAAGGCCGAGACACAAGGATCGAGACAACGCACCAACCGAGGTGGCACGTTGCCCGAGGCAGTACGGGGCTCGAGGCGTCCCGCTGTCCAAGGCAGCGCGTGGATCGAGGTGCACGAAAAATGGGACGACACACAAATCGAGGCACACATCCCGAGAAGCACGGGGAACGAGGGATCACGCGAATCGAGATAGCACGCAACCCAAGCAGCGCGGGGCCTATAGTGTCCCGCTGCTCGAGGCGTGCACGAAGCTCGAAGCACGCAACCCAAGGAGAGGCACGGAGCACGAGGGCTCACTGCCCGAGAAGCACGCAGGCCGAGAGGGCTCGCTGCTCGAGCGGCACGGGGCCCAAGGGCGTTCCGCCGCTCGAGGCAACGCTGTCCCCGTGCGCGGCGGCTGCTCGTCGGAGAGAAGAGAAGAGGAAGGGACGGAGGAGCTGGGAAGATAGGGGAGCAGTTACCAGGGAGGTGACGGCGGCGGCGCCCAAGTCACGGTGGCACTGGAGGCGACCCGCGGGGGCGCGACGCCCTGGGTGGCCGGAGGAGATGGAAACGACGGCGATGGCGGAGGGGGCCGGAGGCCGCGGAGGAGATGGTGGCTGACGGTGGCGGCTCCGGGAAGAGGGAGCTCAGGGAGGAGGCGGCGAAGGCGGTGGCGGTGCTGGTGGGTGATGGAGGAGGCGCTCGTGGGTGAAGGCGGTGGAGGAGGCCGGCCGTGGGGATGACAGCGACGGCGGCGATGATGGTGGAGGAGATGACGATAATGGTGGTGCTGGCGGGGAAGGTGGCCGGAGGGGCTGGGCCAGGGAAGAGCGGGAGAGAGGGGAAGCTCAGAAAGGGGACTGGGAAGAGGGAAGAAGAGTGAGGAAGAGAGAGAGCTGAGAGAGAGAGAGGGGATTTGGGGGGGGTTCTCCAGGGAAGAGAAAGAGGGGAGATTTCGGAAGAGAGAGAGGGAAAGGTGAGGGAAGAGAGAGGGAATGGGTAAGTGATGTGAGGGGTGATGTGAGGGGGAGTAGATATTTTGGGAGGGTAGTTTAGGAACAAGAAAATTAATAATAATAATAATAATAATGAGGATAAAATTACCTCCAAGAAAATAATAAAAATTTCAAAAATACCCCAAAAATTAAAATCCTCCAAATAAAATAATACGGTCAAATACGTACTCCAAAATAGGAATATTACAGTAGGAAATGAAGCAACTAAAACTATACCTGCTATGACGTCTGCCTCTGTCTCTATATCCTCAACGGCAAGCGAGAATGCCTGCCCATAATTCTGTCTTGGGCCCTGAGCTCTGGCCTTATTGTACTGTACGCCTTGAGGAGGTAATGGTGGGCGAGGTGCTCCTGCTGTAGGCCGTGGTGCTGGAAGTGCTGGGGCCGTAGGCCTCAAGGCCTGATGTAAATGTACTAGTGCCTGCTGCTCGGGGCAATCTCTGGCCATGTGCTGTCCTGACCCACATCTCATACTTAATCCCAGACGAAGTCGACAGTCATTCCTGATATGGCCTAGCTTTTTACAAAAGTTACAAGTGGGCTTCTGGTAGGGTGTAGTCCTCTAATGGTACTATCCTGTGGGCCTCTTGATAGGTCCACTCTGAAAAGCTTGGGATGGTGTCAATGCTGGCGTATGATGTCTTGATGTTTGCTGCTGCTCCTGGCGAAGAAGCTCCTGAGCATGAGCTTCTTCCAAGATAGCTGAATGGGAGACTCGAGACTGGGTAGTCGTATAAGACTTGAGCTCTGGTGCAAGCCCCTGATGGAATCTACTCGTCTTCTCTAACTCTGTCGGGATCAGTCACACACCAAATCTACTCAGGCGATTGAATTCTAAGTCATACTCATCAACTGTCATATTTTCTTGCTTCAGATGAAGGAATTGGTCGTATAGACCATCTCGAACATGGATGGAGAAGAATCTCTCATAGAATAGATCGTAGAACTTCTTCCAAGTGATTCCAGTGCCTAGTCGCCATTCTTCTGCTTTCCACCAGTGGTGGGCATTATCCTCCAATAGTAGGTTTACCGCTGTCATCCAATCTCGAGCTGGCAACTGGGAAGCCTTTAGTATCTTCTTTGTACTAATAAGCCATTGTGACATCTCTAATGGCTTCTACGTTCCTCTGAAGGGCTTGGGGTTCATGTCTATAAAGTTTTTGATAGCCTTCATAAGGATGCAGAGCCGGTGCTGGTGCTGGTACCGGTGCTGGAGGTGGAGGGGGAGGTCTAGCCAATACTGCCATCATAGTCTGTCTCATCAGCTCAATCTGCTGCCACTGAGCCTACATCATGGCATATATAAACTAGGAAGTAGGCTCTCATCAGTCGGTGGTGGAGGCATCTGAGGTCCCGACTGTGGTGGAAACAGTTGAGGGAATGGTAGTGGTGGAGGCAGTAGTATATTCCCTTCCGGTGGCACGGTAGTGGTCTGTCCAGCCTGGCTGACTCGGGGTGCAGCAATCTCTGGGTGCACCATCGTCAGGGTCGTAGTAGGCTGCGGCTATCTGGGCTGGTACGGTGTTACCGGAGTCATCGGAGGATTCTGTCCCTCCGGAGTAGCCTCTTTACCAGATGTGAGGGCCAAGGCAGAAGTGCGTCCGCTTCTTAGATTCATACTGTTGGAACGAGGAAGAATAGGACGATATTAGAAAAGGTTAGATATGAGATAATTCAAGCAATCAAAGGAATTTGAAAAGATTGGAAGTCAAAGGAAGTAGTAGTTCTGGATGAGACACTATTCCTATTCCTATATGCAGGCTTGTTGGGCACAGTCATGTAACCTAATAATATATTCTGCCCTGCATGGGCCACCACAAAAACATGTAACACCCCAGTCCCAAAATACTTAGGACCGAGTACATAGACATACCAGCTGCACATATACGAAGAATACTCCAATATATGGAATCCTCGTATTCGTACATAAGCTGTATATATAATATAATCACAGGCCAGAATATAAATAAACTACATCTCATCACAGCTCAACACAGAAGATAATAGAGTCCAAATAATAAATAGTGCATCAAAAGATAGTCGGGTGGACATACCCACTCCAAACATCTATGGAAAATAGTCTCACAAGATCGGAGTCCAACCTCCGCAAAATAGAAAGAAAAGGCAATGTAAAAATATTCACTAATGTCTCAATAAATGAATAGACTAGAAATCAACATGAGATGCCTCGTCATCAATATAGGATGGATCCAGTGCCGCTCCGTACTCCTGCGGGAACTCGTCTAATCCTGGAGAGATAACCAGGTCCTCAGCGGGACGTAACAAGATACAAGAAAACACCATGCCATATAAACTGTGATATATAATATAAAAGAAAGGGAATGCATGCAATAGGGTTCCTGACCATTCTACTGTGTATATGAAGTTGAGATACAATACTTCGACGCATGAGCCACTACAAGAATAAAGGTTTTTCTTGACGGTCTCTGGCATGACTTTTCTTGACGATTTTTTGCCGTCATATTAAGTTATTTTTTGACTATTTTTAGCCGTCAAGATAGCAGTTTTTAGAAACCGTCAACATAGGAAAAAACTTTTCTTGACTCCGGCCTAGATGACGGCTATTAGCCGTCAAGAAAAGCCATCCTGCAGCAGAATTGAGTTAATTGTTGACGTTTTATAACCGTCAAGAGAAGCTAAATTTTGTATAGCAAAAATTCTATTTATAATTATATAATATGAATCGAATACACACATAATATCAATAATCCCGAAGATATACATACATCAAATAAGTACAAAATCTAATTTTTATATTAATAAACTGTATATTGTCCATACATCACAAACTTCAAATACATCCAACACGTTCAACCACAAACATCTAAACTTGTCCAACCACAAATATATCCAACCAAAGTATATAGTTTTAATACATCTTAAACATCCAAAACTAAAAATTATACAAATAAAACCAAGATATGTAGCAAACCCTGCTGGAGTAAAGTATGCAGTTTCCATAATCTTCATTTTCCATACATCTTTATTTTCCATGTAGTTCCTGAGGGACCAATAGAAATGGGAAGAGTATGTCATTATATAGACAAAGTTTTTAATCTTCTATACATGTAAAGATCTGATGGTAGACAAAAGACAAAATTAATTGAACATTCAGATGTTGCGTAAGATTTGTAGACCCGATACTACACACGCTAAAAACTCTGGATGAAGGATTTTATTAATCTCCAGTTCCGAGATCTTAGAATCTGGAAATACTCTGGATAAAAACTCTGGATGGAGGATTTTATTGAAATTTCATGAAACATGGACAAGGCTCCTAGTATTGTATCTGATATGTATATTAGACAACGCGGCATGGATAGGGCACCTATTCCAAACTAAAACAACAAGAATAATGCTTTTATCCCAAATTCAAGCCTCACTATTTCAGACTAAGTAAAAGAAATTATGAGAGAAATAATTATTGATAAGGACAGTTGTTTAAAGATGAGAGGAATTAACTACTTAACAAAACAGAACATACCTGAACTAAACTTTTGTACTCTGAGATCTCATCTTGAAGTCCAATCCAATCAACTTGCTAAAGAGAGCAATAGAAGCACAAGAAAATACAGTGAACCGCAATCGAACACATACCCAAGTTTGGATACCACAATCAAACACATACCCAAGTTTTCTGGATAAGAACACTATCTACAGTAAGACTCAGTTTTTTGTATACATGTGTATCCGGAAACAACAATGGCATCACGAAAGAGATTTAGTTCAGCTATCAGCCAAGCAACCTGTGTATCATCTATGTGTCATATTGTATAGTTACTTGAATCATTGAAAGTCTTAAGTTTTTGACAACGACATATATTGAATACACTTCCAGAGATTGGTTGTCCTGCTACAATTTAATTTCACTTTTCGTGTACTAAATTTATTTATTTTGTTAGATTATTATTGTTTAAGTCAGCAGAAAAAAGGTATACCCAAAGAGACATGATATCCATATGTATGAATGAGGGGAAAGGCTAAGCTATAAAACACAATCTAACACTTACAAATTGTTGCTGGAAGTTCGATAGCTAATTAGACTTATTAAGGAATAAAGGACATGGTTAACCAAAACTATCAAAAAGTGTGAAGAAAAATAGTCCTGAATCATCGTTAGAGGAATAAATGCAAGGATAAGAATACCAAACATTTTTTTCGCTGAAGAACCAAAACTTCACAGTAGGATCCTCACATTGAAGTTACAGGGAGCAGTACAGTTAGCCTCGACATGACAGTGAACCTTCCATTTGCAGCAACTTGCAAAGACTTAAGGCTCTACCCATGGGGCAAATGGTAGCTCAATTCTGGAAAGAAAAGGGAAACAAGAAGGCCCGTAACCTGCAAATTCCGTTCATGCAAGTCTCGACCGTAATACATGAAATCAAATATGCAGAAAAAGTAAACGAAGTCCCATTAGAGAAAATACGTGGAATTCCTTCAAATTACATGATGTCAAAGATCTATCAAACAAACATGCTCCAATTGGAAAGGCAAAAAAACCATGCTTTCTATATTAAGAATCTATTACAAAGATTGTAGTAGAGAAGGAGAAACTGTCTCAACATATTTCATCATGTTCTGATAAAAACAAGGAGGAACAAGAATAGGGTCTACAAGAGGGCTTTTGCTTGGTTGCATCCTACATAAGGAGAAAGTGTCTCAACATATTTGTGAAGTTCTAGTTGCAGGATGAAACAAGTTTCCTTTGATTTTTTTTAATACTCAAGTAGTGTATCTTTCACTTGCCATGTTGTTCTTCAGATTCTACATGGTGCTTAAGAACCAAAGAAACTAGTATATATACCTTTTCCTTGCAAATCATTTTCTCCAGATTTTACATGATTCCCAAGTGATTGCTTTCTTGCAAATTCCTTAAAAAATTCAACCAACATGCTCATTTCATGTATATTCAATCTGAATATTTTAACTGCATATAATATTAGACCATACTACACCATACCAATTTTTAAAACCTTGAGAAGCTTTTAAAAGAAAATCTCAAATGAGTTAAAATATAGTAGGGCAACCAATGAAGAGATATTCTTCTTTTACAGAGGTGTCAATATTTCTGAACTTGTAGTCAAATGTCCAAGTCAATAACATATGAAAACCCCCCCAAAAAATACAACCAATAGATTTTGATGGATGGAACTAACAGATAGAATTCTTTATCCATTTTACAAAAAGCATTCAATAAGCCCGATATTGTGTATTTTGTGTAGGCCAGTTATCATAATATTTAACATAAAGAAATACTTAACAAAATAACTTGTAAATAAATTAATACTAGTTAAGAAATGAAGAATGACATAATGTTCAGGCGAAGGCAATGTTGCAATACCTGATCAATGTCGATAATATACATACTTACTGTAAAGCCCCAGTCCCAAAATACGTAGGACCGAGTACGTGAACATGCCAGCTGCACATATACGAAAAATATTCCAATATGTGGAATCCTCATATATGCACATAAGCTGTAAATAAAATAATCACAGGCCAGAATAATATAATCTAATCTCATCACAGCTCAACACAGAAGATAATAGAGTCCAAATAATAAATAAGAGTATCAAAAGATAGCCGGGTGAACATGCTCACTCCAAACAGCTATGAAAATAGTCTCACTAGAACAGAGTCCAACCTCCGCAAAATAGAAAGAATGAGATGTAAAAATAATGTCTATAACTGTCTCAGATAAGGAATAGACTAGAAGTCAAAAGGAACTGCCTCGTCATCGATGTAGGATAGCTCCAATGCCGCTCCGTACTTCCGTAGAAAATCGTCTAACCCTGGAGAGATAACCAGGTCCTCAGAGGACATAGCAAGATGCAAGAAAACACCATGACATATAAACTGTGATAATATAATAAGAGAAAAGGTATGCATGCAATCAGGTTCCTGACCATTCTACTGTAAATATGCAGTTGAGATACAATCCTTCGACGCATGAGCCCTGGCTGAATATAGGATCCGGTATAGTCCCCTCGTGGGCACCAGTGACTAAGCGCATGACGTTCCAAGAACGACAGTGGCAAACCTGAGAGGCTAAATATACCCGTATCTCCAGCGGAGCTTTCGGGTTACAAGAGAAGTGCAATCGAAGCTCATACGTCAGGTATTGTTCTCCCCATCCAATGCCTAGTATCATCATCTCCATGACAGACATGTACCTCTAGTAGCCGCCAAGTCTTCTAGCACACAATTCTATTAGCAGTTACCCCTATCCGTCGTACGCTCTCCATACGTATCGGTGGCTAGCTGACTACGCGGATACGTATCCTACATGTGACTCACATCACGTGATACAACAAGTGTTAAGGCCGTATGAGATATACCAATACCTCAACATCAATGGGTGGTCACTAGACTAAGTCAATGCAAGAGAAATAAATAAAGCGAGAAAAACAACCGATAGAGTCGCTTGCACCAAGTATGACTTGGACGCACAGTTTAAATATCAAGAAATAAGAAATACTAAAAATAACAACTGAAAATAAGAAATATAATAATCACAGAGTAAGGTGGCAAGGTATCTTGCCTGATGGTACAAAGTGGCAAGTCCAGGTAATCACAATGTCAACTAAGAAACGTCACAATCTTCAAACAACTCCGAACACTGAAACAAACATCAAAAATGCACTCGGTGTAAAATATATACCTAGGAAATGCCTGTCCAAAAGTCTAATTCTGAAACAGGGGCAAAATCATAATTTTGGGTCAAAACGATGTCCGCCGTTGGATCCGCTTTGCACCGAAATGCATGCCAAAGTCTATGGTCTCTAAAGTTGTCAAACTATATGTCTATCGATTCAGTTTAAGAAGAGAAACTCAATGGTATGTCCAGTTTTGGATTCCGATGAACCGTGTACAAAATCGCCCGTTTAAGTGGTTCGCGGGCCCGCCAAAAAGGGGTTCCGATTCGACCTTATCAGAATCGAACCAAACTTGGCACACAGGACCAGAATTTCGATTCAGACCTATTGGCACAAGTTTCATCTCGAATCAACGACTGTACACGAAGTTAGGATGAAGTTTGCAAAACGCCGATACGGGGGTATCTCAACGGATACGGACTGATTTTGTTGCGCACACACGACGAAACTGAGTTCCGTCAGTTTCCACACGTCGACAACGTCCATATGCACCTTTCGATGCGTATAGCGCGCAACCACGTTGCCCGGTTTGTCGGGGCGCAGCCATATCGGACAAAATTTAGAAAATTAATATAATTTAACAGAGGTTTTTTCTCAACTTCAACATCAATCTACTTTTTACACGTTAATCGAAATGACGATCCAGAAGATGCATTGCGATCGCGGTTATGTTATATTTTACTGTTTTCAATTAGTTCCTACAGTACTTTACTGCACAGTAAGAAAATTGGCCGACAAGTTGTCGTTTTAAAACAGTTTTTTTTAGTATTGCAGAAAATAAGTTTTTCTTCAACTTCGTCTCAATTTTTCGAGCAAGTCGATAGGTTGTTTTCAAAATCCACCTGGAGGATCTTGAAGAGGGTCAAGTCTACTTTCCAGAAAATCTTACGGATCAAAAATCGGTGCTACGAGTAAAAAGTTACGTCGTGGGGAAGTAGGGTACCTTGAGTGGAAAAACTGCTCTGTCGATGACGCGGGATTGACTTCCGATGCTCCGTTCGTCGCGCACAAAGCTCCGTCGCTGGTGAAACGAATTCATAGGCAAAGAGGGTATGATCAGCCTCAACTTTCATTTTGAAAGTTTAGGGTTTTGAGTTCTGTGTAAAAAGATATATATATATATATATATATATATATATATATATATATATATATATATATATATATATATATATATATATATATATATATATATAACAAGTTGCACCCAACCCTAATACTAATGAGTTTCGGTTTACCCGATTCCCACTAACCTACGGTTTCTCGCGCGAGCGGGGGGGGGGGGGGGTAGGGATGGGGGGTGGGGAGGTGGGATTGGGGTTTCCTGCTGCACAGCTGGTGGGCCCGCTCACTTAAGTGAGCGGCTGGGCTCACCTTTCTCTTTTTTTTTTCTTTTTCTAATTCTTTTTTTCTTCTAATTCTTCTTCTTTTTCTTATTCTTTTCTTTTCTAATTCTTTTTCTTTTCTTATTTCGAAAACTTAAGTGTATATATATATATATATATATATATATATATATATATATATATATATATATATATATATATATATATATATATATATATATATATATATATTTTATATATATATATATATATATATATATATATATATATATATCCTTCTTTTAGCTAGCAAAAATTATCACAAAAAATTACAATTAAATTCCTAAAATCCTAGATTTATTTATATTCCTTATTTATTAGAAATACAAACATGCACACATATAATAATATATATATATATATATATATATATATATATATATATATATATATATATATATATATATATATATATATATATATATATATATATATATATATACACACACATTAGATTAATTATACTAATACACTAGTAGCAAATAAATCCATATCTAATGAAAGGCATAACAAAAATTAATTAAATTATAAAAAATTAATTATAAATTATGGGGTTTACATCCTACCCAACTTAAAGAAAAATTCGTCCTCGAAATTAAACTAAGGTCGGGGGATCAATGCAATGCAAGAAAATTAATAGTAATCTAAGAGATTAAAATGCATGACATACCTTCGTCTTCGAACAAATGCGGGTAGCAATTTCGGATGTCGTCCTCGCGCTCCCAAGTAGACTCCCCTGGCGAGTGATGCTTCCATGCCACGCGAACCAATGGTATAGATTGGTTCCGTAACACCTTCACTCGATGATCAAGAATGCCTACAGGTTGCTCTTTGTACGACAAACTCGGTCCAACCGTGATCTCGGAGTGATCAAGCACATGATTGTTGTTCGCCACGTACCTCCTCAGCTGAGATACGTGGAATACGTCATGCACTCCCTCTAGCGATGGTGGCAAGGCCAATCTGTAGGCAACCTCTCCAACACGTTCCAAGACATCGAAAGGCCCGATGTACCTTGGACTCAACTTGCCACGTCCTCCGAATCGAATCGTGCCTCTAGTGGGGGATATCTTCAAGAACACGTGGTCGCCCTCTTTGAACTCCAAGGGTCGACGACGATTATCTGCCCACTGCTTCTGACGATCCTGCGCTGCTCGCAGGTGGCCCTGAATTTTCTTTACTGTCTCCACTATGCTCAAGACCAACTCGGGACCCAATAGATGTCGCTCTCCTATGTCGCTCCAACAAACAGGAGACCGGTACTTCCTACCATACAACACCTCAAATGGAGCCATCTGAATGCTCGCTTGATAGCTGTTGTTGTAGGAAAACTCAATAAGATGAAGATGGTCCTCCCATGAACCGCCAAAGTCAAGCATGCACGCTCTCAATATATCCTCTAGTGTCTGAATAGTACGCTCCGACTGGCCGTCTGTCTGCGGATGGTATGTCGTGCTAAACTTCAATCGGGTGCCCAAACTCTCTTGCATGCTTCTCCAAAAATGCGAGGTAAATCTCGAGTCACGGTCCGACACAATACTAACAGGCATACCATGTAACCTCACAATCTGCTCTATATATATCTCTGCCAATACCTCTGTCGACTGGCCCACTCTAAAAGATAAGAAATGGGCTGAATTGGTAAGTCTGTCAACAATCACCCACACTGCGTCACATCCCCTAGGACTCCAAGGAAAACCCGTGACGAAATCCATAGTAATGTGCTCCCACTTCCACTCGGGAATGGGTAGCGGTTGCAATAATTCAGCCATCCTTTGGTGCTCCGCCTTCACTTGTTGGCATACCAAGCACTTGGCAACGAAACGAGCTATCTCTCTCTCCATTCCGTGCCACCAATAATACTGTCGTAAGTCACGATACATCTTGGTTCCTCCGAGATGAATAGAGTATGTCAAACTGTGAGCCTCTGCCATCAGCTCCTACCGTAGCTCTCCATTGGGAACATAAATACGATCACCACATCGCAATGTCCCATCGGGATGGATCCTCAATCCTGTCTGCTCTTCTGCTTCAGTCCTCTCTCCGAGCCGTCGAAATCTAGCATCATTGGGCAATACTGCCTTGATGCGCTCTACCAATGATGATTGCACTTGGAGGTTGGCTAACACACCGTCTGCTCCGGGCAATACTACCTTAATGCCAAGCTGCTCCAAGTCTCTAATCAATTTCTTCCGTGTGGTCAAAAAGTGTGCCATGGGCTTACGGCTTAACGCGTCTGCCACGACATTAGCCTTGCCCGGATGATAATGAAGCTCGATCTCATAATCCTTCATCAACTCCAACCAACATCGCTGTCGCATATTCAACTCTCTCTGTGTGAACACGTACTTGAGGCTCTTATAATCAGTGTAGATATCAACTTTCTTGCCGTACAAGTAGTGTCTCCATAGCTTCAAAGCAAAGATAACCGCTGCGAGCTCTAGATCATGGGTCGGATAATTCTTCTCGTGTACTCTCAACTGTCGCGATGCATATGCTACTACCCGACCGTACTACATCAATACGCATCCTAATCCTTTTCCGGATGCGTCGCTGTAGATCACAAATCCTCCCGGGCCTGATGGTAGTGTCAAGATCGGTGCTGTGGTCAATCGCTTCTTCAACTCGTCAAAAGCGGCTTGACACTCGTCTGTCCATACAAACTCCTGATCCTTGCAAGTTAATCGAGTCATAGGCCCCGCTATTCGAGAGAAATCTTCTACGAAACGTCGGTAGTATCCCGCAAGTCCGAGGAAACTTCTCACCTCTGAAACTGATGTAGGAGCGGACCATGATTTGACTACTGTGATCTTTTTAGGGTCTACTGATATACCATCACCCTTAACAATATGACCAAGAAATGATACCTCCTCAAGAAAAAAATCACACTTGCTAAGCTTTGCGAAAAGTCGCTCATTCCTCAATGTTCCCAAAACTATCCGTAGATGCTGCTCATGCTCCTCTTGACTCTTGGAAGTAAATCAAGATATTATCTATAAAGTCTACTACAAATTTGTCTAAGTACTGATGAAAGATTTTGTTCATTAAATTCATGAAGACTGCGGGAGCATTGGTCAAACCGAAAGGCATGACCAAGAACTCGTAGTGTCCATACCTTGATCGAAAAGCCATCTTTGCAATGTCTTCCTTCCGAACCTTCAATTGGTGATAGCCTGATCGTAAGTCAATCTTGGAGAATACTTTTGCTCCGCTTATCTGATCAAATAGATCGTCTATACGTGGCAAGGGATACTTGTTCTTTACCGTCACTGTATTCGATGATCTGTAGTCGATGTACATGCATACTGTCCCGTCTTTCTTAGGCACAAAAAGTATGGGTGCTTCCCATGGTGACGCACTGGCACGAATAAATCCCTTCTCTAATAAGTCATCAATCTGCGTCTTCATCTCTACCAACTCCTTGGGTGCCAGACGATATACTCGAGATGAAATAGGCTCGGCTCCGGGAATAAGCTCAATATAAAACTCAATATCTTGGTCAGGTGGTAGTCCTGGCAATTCCTCGGGGAATACATCCTCGAACTCGGTGATAATAGGGTGCTGAAGGGTGTCATACATCATCATATGAGTCCCCGATGTGGGTGCATTACAACTCTCTCCGTCTTCTTTGGTGAACTCAAACTCTGCAGCATTCGGTGGTCTAAAGATAATAATACTCCTATGGCAGTCTATGAGAGCGAAATGCTGGCTCAACCAGTCCATTCCAAGAACCATATCAAATGTCGGCATAGGGAATACAAGAAGTCGTGCCATCATCTCCTTGCCACTTATCACTACAGGACAAAGTCTACAAACACTACTAACAGGTACAACTCCTCCTCCAGTGAGGATTCTAACATTCTTAGCTAAGGGTGTGATGGGAATGCTGTGTCTCGTGGCAAAACTAGTGGCTATAAATGAATGTGTGGCTCCAGTATCAAATAATATAATAGTAGGAAAAGATGCAACTAAAACCATACCTGCTATGACCTCTGCCTCTGCCTCTATATTCTCAACAGCTAGAGAGAATGCCTATCCATGGTTCTATCCTGGGCCTTGAGTTCTGGCCTTGTGGTACTGAGCTGTCTGTGGTGGTAATGGTGGACGAGGTGCTGGTGCTGTGGGCTTCTGGGCTTGATGTGCATGAACTAGAGCCTGCTGCTCAGGACAATCTCTGGCCAAGTGCTGTCCTGATCCACATCTCATACATAAACCCAAACGAAGTCGACAGTCATCTCTGATATGACCCTGCTTCCCATAATAGTGGCAAGTGGGCTTCTGGTAGGGAGTAGTCCTCTGCTGGTACTGTCCTGTGGTCCTCCTGATTGGTCCACCCTGAGTAGCTCGGGCTGGTGTAACTGCTGGTGTATGACGTCTTGATGTCTGGAATCTCCTGAGCACGAGCTTCTTCCAAGATAGCTGAATGGGAGACTCGAGACTGGGTAGTCGTATAAGACTTGAGCTCTGGTACAAGCCCCTGGTGAAATCTCTTTGCCTTCTCTAACTCTGTCGAAATCAATCCCGTACCAAATCGACTCAGGCGATTGAACTCTGAGTCATACTCATCAACTGTCATATTCCCTTGCTTTAGATGAAGGAACTGGTCGTAGAGACCATCTCTGACATGAATAAGGAAGAACCTCTCATAAAATACATCATAGAACTGCTTCCAGGTGATCCTAGTGTCTAATCGTCTCTCTTCCGCCTTCCACCAGTGGTGAGCATTATCTTCTAATAGTAGGTCCAATGCTTTCATCCAATCTCGAGCTGGCAACTGGGATGCCTTCAGTAGATTTTCTGTACTAATAAGCCACTGTGACACCTCTAATGGCTTCTCTGTTCCTCTAAAGGCCTTGGGGTTCATATCTATAAAATTCTTAATAGAGCCTTCGTAAGCATGCAAAGCCGGTGCTGGTGCTGGCACTGGAGGTGGTGGTGGAGGTCTAGCCAATGCTGCCATCATCGTCTGTCTCATCAGCTCAGTCTGCTGCCACTGAGCCTGCATCATGGCGTACATAAACTGAGAAGTAGGGCTTCCATCAGTCAGTGGTGGAGGCATCTGAGGTCCCAACTTTGGAGGAAACTGCTGAGGGAATGGTGGTGGAGGAGGCAGTGGTATATTCCCTTCCGGTGGCATGGTAGTGGTCTGCCCAGCCTGGCTACCTGGGGGTGCTGCGTTCTCCGGGCACTCCATCATCATCGGTGTCGTAGTAGGCTGCGACTGTCCTGGCTGGTATGGTGTCGCTGGAGTAATAGAAGGATTCTGTCCCTCCGGAGTAGCCTTTTCACCAGATGTGAGGGCCAAGACAGAAGTGCATCCGCTTCTTAAATGCATACTATTGGTACGAGGAAGATAAGTTGATATTAGGAAAGATTAGATATGAGGTAAATCAAATAATCAAGGAAGTTTCGAAAAGATTGGAAGTCAAGAGGTAGTAGTAGTTCTGGATAAGATATTCCTATTCCTATATGCAGGATTGTTGGGCACAGTCATGTAACCCAACAATATTAATGTTGACCTGTATGGGCCACCACAAAAATATGTAACGCCCTAGTCCCAAAATACATAGGACCGAGTACGTAAACGTGCCAGCTGTACATATATGAAAAATACTCTAATATGTAGAATCCTCATATATGCACATAAGCTGTAAATAAAATAATTACAGGCCAAAATAATATAATCTAATCTCATCACAGCTCAACACAGAAGATAATAGAGTCCAAATAATAAATAAGAGTATCAAAAGATAGCCGGGTGAACATGCTCACTCCAAACAGCTATAAAAATAGTCTCACTAGAACAGAATCCAACCTCCGCAAAATAGAAAGAATGAGATGTAAAAATAATGTCTATAACTGTTTCAGATAAGGAATAGACTAGAAGTCAAAAGGAACTACCTCGTCATCGATGTAGGATAGCTCCAACGCCGCTCCGCACTCCTGTGGAAAATCGTCTAACCCTGGAGAGATAACCAGGTCCTCAGAGGATATAACAAGATACAAGAAAATACCATGCCTTATAAACTGTGATAATATAATAAGAGAAAAGATATGCATGCAATCAGGTTCCTGACCATTCTACTGTGAATATGCAGTTGAGATACAATCCTTCGACGCATGAGCCCTGGCTGAATATAGGATTCAGTATAGTCCCCTCGTGGGCACCAGTGACCAAGCGTATGACGTTCCAAGAACGACAGTGGCAAACCTGAGAGGCTAAACATACCGTATCTCCAGCGGAGCTTCCGGGTTACAAGGAAAGTGCAATTGAAGCTCATACGTCAGGTATTGTTCTTTCCACCCAATGCCTAGTATCATCATCTCCATGACAGACATGTACCTTTAGTAACCGCCAAGTCTTCTAGCACGCAATTCTATTGGCAGTTACCCCTATCCGTCGCACGCTCCATACGTATCGGTGGCCAGCCGACTACGCGGATACGTGTCCTACATATGACTCATATCACGTAATACAACAAGTGTCAAGGCCGTATGAGATATACCAATACGTCAACATCAATGGGTGGTCACTAGACTAATCAATGCAAGAGAAATAAATAAAACGAGAAAAACGACCGATAGAGTCGCTTGCACCCAAATGTGACTTGGACGCACAGTTTAAATATCAAGAAATAAGAAATGCTGAAAATAACAACTGAAAATAAGAAATATAATAATCATAGAGTAAGGTGGCAAGGTATCTTGCCTGATGGTGCAAAGTGGCAAGTCCAGGTAATCACAATGTCAGCTAAGAAACGTCACAATCTCCAAACAACTTCGAACGCTGAAACAAACAACAAAAATGCACGCGGTGTAAAAGATATACCTAGGAAACGCCTATCCAAAAGTCTAATTCTTGAACAGGGGCAAAATCGTAATTTTGGGTCAAAACGATGTCCGCCGTTGGACCCGCTTTGCACCGAAATACATGCCAAAGTCTATGGTCTCTAAAGTCGTCAAACTACATATCTACGGATTCAGTTTAAGGAGAGAAACTCAACGATATGTCCAATTTTGGATTCCGATGAGCCGTGTACAAAATTGCCCGTTTGAGTAGGTCGCGGGCCCGCCAAAAAGGGGTTCTGATTCGACCTTCTCAGAATCGAACCAAACTTGGCACACAGGACTTGAATTTTGATTCGGACCTGTTGGTGCAAGTTTTGTCTCGAATCGACGACTGTACATGAAGTTAGGACGAAGTTTGCAAAACGTCGATACGGGGGTATCTCGACGGATACAGACTTATTTCGTCGCGCACACACGACGAAACCGAGTTCCGTCAGTTCCCACACATCGACAATGTCCATACGCACCTTTTGATGCATATAGCGTGCGACCACGTCGCCCGGTTTGTCGGGGCGCACGCCATATTGGACAAAATTCAGAAAATTAATATAATTTAACACAGGTTTTTCCTCAACTTCAACATCAATTTACTTTTTACACGTTAATCAAAACGATGATCCAGAAGATGCGTTGCGATCTCGGTTATGTTGTCTTTTACTATTTTCAATTAGTTCCTACAGTACTTTACTGTACAGTAAGAAAATTGGCCGACAAGTTGTCGTTTTAAAACAGTTTTTTTATTATTGCAGAAAATAGATTTTTCTTCAACTTCGTCTCGATTTTTCGAGCAAGTCGATGGATTTTTTTTTTCAAAATCCACCTAGAGGATCTTGAAGAGGGTCAAGTCTACTTTCCGAAAAATCTTACGGATCAAAAATCGGTGCTACGAGTAAAAAGTTACGTCGTGGAGAAGTAGGGTACCTTGAGTGGAAAAACTGCTACGTGGGTGACGCGGGGCTGACTTTCGATGCTCTGTTCGTCGCGCACAAAGCTCCATCGCTGGTGAAACGAATTCAGGCGAAGAGGGTATGGTCAGCCTCAACTTTCGTTTTGGAAGTTTAGGGTTTTGAGTTCTGTGGAAAAAGATATATATATATATATATATATATATATATATATATATATATATATATATATATATATATAACAAGTTGCACCCAACCCTAATACTAATGGGTTTCGGTTTACCCAATTCCCACTAACCTACGGTTTCTCGCGCGGGAGGGGGGGGGGGGGGGGGGGGGGGGTTCCTTCTGCACAGCTGGTCGGCCCGCTCACTTAAGTGAGCGGCTGGGCTTACCTTTTTTTTTTCTTTTTCTAATTCTTTTTCTTTTCTTATTCTTTTTCTAATTCTTTTTCTTTTCTTTTATAATTATTTTTCTTTTCTTATTTTGAAAACTTAAGTATATATATATATATTTATTTAGATAAATATATATATATCCTTCTTTTAGCTAGCAAAAATTATCACAAAAAATTATAATTAAATTCCTAAAATCCTAGATTTAATTATATTCCTTATTTATTAGAAATACAAACATGCACACATATAATAATATATATATATACACACATACATTAATTATACTAATACACTAGTAGCAAATAAATCCATATCTAATGAAAGGAATAACAAAAAATTAATTAAATTATAAAACTTAATTATAAATTATGGGGGTTTACACTTACAAGTGGTAACTTCTTTCCCAACTCTTCAAGTACAGGGAAGAGTTGAAAATTTACAACTGTAATAAGAAAAGAACTTCTTCACCAATGGTTGACTTCAAATCCCCCACTTTTCAAGTACGCCAAAATGTTGACCTTTTTTTTGTTGGCTGAAGCTTACAAAAAAGCCAGAAATGGCCGAGACTTTCATTCTTTTTTCCAAATTAAGCAAAAATGTGCAATAACTTGTTTTCCTTCCTTGTAACTGCTTCCGAAAACAGAATGGGAGATCACATCCAGGGTTAGCTCCTGAAGCTCATATATATGAAGTGCTTACATAGTGCTCTTTGGGCATTATCTTAAGGGATGACGGTAATGTTAGTTTCATAAGAACCTTACATGCATAAACTCGAACACCTAAAAAGCATAAACTCGAACATCTTACAAGCATAAAAATCTAGAAAACTATAGTATTCTAGTAAGCTAGAACCTTACAAGAATAAACTCGAACACCTTACAAGCATATATGTTACCTATAACCATGACATAATCCTTACCCTTTTCCAGAATTAAAATTATGCAATGAACAAAACTTAAATCCTTATTGGCTGAGTCGGGATCAATGTGTAGCAACAACTTCTCTAACGCGACCGAGATGGTGCATGTGTCGACAAAAAAAAGATTTGTATTAGTATTGTTACTGAAGAATCAAAGTAGAAGTATGGGAAAGTTTATAGCTGACTTTGATGCGAAGCATGACATAAAAACTAAAATCAATTACAAACTAAAAAAATTCAAATTTGGTTTAATTATTTCAAGCTAGGAACAACCTACACTCCGAGAGGTCTTACTGTACATGGAGAGCGGCTCATGGAGCACACATGTCCAAATGCCGTCGGGCTCCAGATCGGACGGCCAGGAGCCGCCGCAGTCGGGTATATCGATCGGGGCAGGGGTGGGGAAGAGGCGGTCCCTAGGGAAGCCGATGGCGGTGCGGCACCCGTCCACGAGCGACGCAAAGAAGACGTCGCGGTGGTTGCTGTCATCGTCGATCTCGGCGGCAATCGGACGCCCCTGCCATGGGAACTCTTACACTCCCAGCTCCCGTGCCGGCGGGAGGTCGAATTTCTCCTCGACGTCGTCGACGTCTTCGAAGCAGTCGGCTTTGGTTGCCGACGCACGCTTCTTCTTCTTCTATTGCTGCTGCTGGTTCTTCTTCGGTTTGGCTTCTCGAACGGGCCGTGATGACCATCCTGATGCACCTCTCCGATGTATGTAGGGTTAGAATTTGGAGACGAGATTAGGTGGATTTGGGGATTAGGGTTTTGGGTCTATAGGAGAAGAAAGGAGGATGAAGAGGAAGAATATGAGAATGGAGATGTAGATGAGGAAGAGGAGAAGGGAGATGTAGATTTGAGCTCTCATTCTCCATCGGCTGGTGGATGAGAGAGATGGAGAAATATAAAGTAGAGGAAAGAATCGAAAAATAAATAAAACGAGATGGAATGACTAACGTCAATATAGATTTACATTTCAAAAAAAATACCAAAATGGCAGCAAAAAAAATTGTACCAATTTTTTTAGGCATATATTAGTTGACGGTTATTACCGAAATATCACTAAATAAAAGAATGTTTCTTGACGAATCCTCTAAAACCGTCAACTATTATGCTGTAAGATTGCTAAATTAACATAAAATAAGGCATTTCTTGACGTAAGGCTAAATCCGTCAAGATAATCCATTTTCTTGACGATTTTTCACGACCATCAACTTATAAACCGTCAAGAATCGTCATTTTTCTTGTAGTGAGCCCTGGCTGATAATAGGATCTGGTATAGTCCCCTCTTGGGCACCAGCGACCAAGCGCATAACATTCAAGAACGTCAGTAGCCAACCTGTGTGGATAATCATACCCGTATCTCCAGCGGAGCTTTCGGGTTACAAGGGAAAGTGTAATAGAAGCTCATACGTCAGGTATTGTTCTCCCCACCCAATGCTTAGTATTGTCATCTCTATGACCAATAAGAACCTCTAGTAACTGCCAAGTCTTCTAGTATGCAATTCTATTGGCAGTTACTCCTATCCGTCACACGCGCCATACGTATCGGTGGCCAGTCGACTACGCGGGTACATGTCCTACATGTGGCATATAACACGTGATAAAGCAAGTGTCAAGGCCGTATGAGATATACCAATACCTCATCAATAATGGGTGATCACTAGGCTAAGTCAATGCAAGAGTAATAAACAAAAGCAAGAAGACGACCGATAGAGTCGCTTGCACCCAAGTGTGACTTGGATGCATGGTGATATAATACTAACATAAGACAAGTAATGCTAAATATGAATAACTAAAAATAAGAATAAGTAAATCACATAGCAGGTAGCAAGGTATCTTGCCTGGCAGTGCGGGAATAGCAACTCCAAGCAATCAACCACGTCAGCAATGGGTGCCAATGTCTTTCATCTCTAAAGTCGTTAAACTACATGTTTACGGATCCGGTTTGAGGAGACAAACTCAATGGTATGTCCAATTTTGGATTCCGATGAGCCGTGCACAAAATCGCCCGTCGGATCGGGTCACAGGCCTGCCAAATAGGCGTTTCGATCAACCTTCTCAGAATCGGACCAAACTTGGCACACTGGGCCAAAATTTTATTCAGTCTTGCTGGCACAAGTTTCATCTCGATACGACGAACATACATGAAGTTAGGGCCATGTTTGTAAAAGGTCGATACGGAGATATCTCGACGGATACACATTGATTTCCTCGCGCACCCGCAACGAAATCGAGTCCCGTCAGTTTCTACACGTCGGCAACATCCATACGCGCCTTTCGATGCATATAGTGCATGACCACGTCTCCTGATTTGTTAGGACGCACGCCGTATGGGGTAGTTTTAATGAAATTTTCAGTTTCCAAAACAGTTTTTCCGCAAATTTGAAATCAAATAACTTTCTGCGTATTCAATGAAATTCAGATCTACAAGTTGAGTTCTACTCTTGGTTATGTTGTCTTTTACTGTTTCAAGTTGGAATTCGAAGACTGACATTAGGTCAGCCATGGGAGACCTTCCAAATTATCATTTTAAAACAGTTTTTAACAGTTTAGAAAATAGATTTTTCTTCAACTTCGTCTCGATTTTTCGAACAAGTTGATGGGTCGTTCTGAAATCCACCTGGATGATCTCGAAGAGGGTCATGTGGGCTTCACACAAAAGTTTGTAGATTCTAAAATGATCGAACTGATAGGAAGTAAAGTTGATGAGAAGGGGAGTACCTGGGCAGTCAATCCAAAATAGAGTCTTCTCTATTCTGTGTTCGAATCGACGACTGGGTGCTCCGGCGATCGTCGGGGTGGCGCACAGGCAGTCACTAGTAGTCTCCTAGTTGTTGGTGAGGTCGAGGATCGCCACTCGAGTTCATAGATAGAAATTTCTCTAGGGTTTTTGAAGTTTCTCTTGATGGGTTCTTTTTATTCTCGGTTTTAAATCCCGATTTAATTCGAACTAAGTACCTGATTAGGATTAGAATTGAGGGTTGGATTTTGTGGAGAATCTTAATAGGATCAATCCAAATTTTTTTGAATTAATTCGGTGAAGATTTGAGGTGATTTGGTCTTGGCGTTCCATCGGGATCGGCCCTATGTTCCTGGCGCGGGAAAGAGTCGGTTGGGTTCGGGTTTAAGAGAAGAGGAACAATACCTCTTTGCACTGTTCAATTTATTATTATTATTTTTTTAACATAACTCTTATATACTTATATATATATATATTCTTATAGAAATTCATAACTATATATCCCATAAAAATATAAGAAAAATCCTAAAATGTTATGAAATTGACAATAACCTTATAAAGTATTTCTAGGTAAATATTAAGCCAAGGAAATTCCTCTTTATGTTAAACTTTGATTATAAGTAAATTCATTTAAATGTTATCAAAAAAATTATTTGATAATTATAAAACACCATAAAATACTAATTAAAATTAAAAAAATTATAAATATTAGAGGGGTTTACACCTCAGTATCGTCTCCAGTAAATATCATCTATATAAACTGCAAGAACAATGATACGAGTTTTGGAGTGCTTGTAAAACACAGTATGATTATTTGCAAAAATAAAAGTTTGATTACAAGCTAAGAAAATAGTATAAGAGTACAATTGATTTATGGGGAGGTACAACCGTAGAAATCTGATCAAAAGACGATCACTTTATCCCTTGGACGATGTGATATCGAAGACACAAGCCTCTGGAGGATGCAACAATACTTTGTCAGTAGATTATGATCATTAGTGATGCTTTAATACTAATTTGAAACTCTATTTATAGAGTTCTAAAATAACTATTTTCTGAGTTGCGCATACTTCAGGTTGCGTGCCTTCTATCCTGTTGCACGAATGGTTACTTGAACTGCTGGAGACACATGGTATCATTTGAGTGAGATACGCGTGGTCATGGGCAGTATAGTGGATACGTTCTTCGAGATTAGTGGCATGCTTGCCACAACATCCTGCTTTTGAATAAAAGTTGATCGGGTGGCGCCAACACTCTAGGTGGCGCGAGCGCACAACTTGACGTTTGGCACCTTTTTGTGTTATGATGATTGATTCTCGCGCTTCTTGAAAACTTACGTAAGCTAGCTGTCAGCATTAATTACATGCTGACAAAATCTCCTCGAGCGCAGCGTTGCACGGAATTCGAATGAATTTTCTTCGATTAACGAGCTGTCAGAGCTGTCAGTAATGATGGCAGCCATTACAGCTTCTCGAGGATGCTTGCCACGTGGAGCTTACGTACCCTGGCTTAGGCGCAACCTGAGATGGCTTAGTCGCAACCTAAGACTGGCGCAACCTAGTGATCTGACGCCACTTGATGCCAAAGCTTTGTTAAGAGGGGCGCCCATTAATTTTTAGGCTCCTACAAGACCCCCTTCAAAGTTTTTAAAGTTTGAAAGATTTCAAAATTTGAAATACTTTGAATTAGAAAAATTTGACACGAGTTGAGCCAGTCAATGTTTAACCAACTCCGCTTTTTGAGCACAAGTTGTGCAATAGTTTCGAAATACCCTTTAGGCTATAAATAGCCGTTCAAAGAGGAATTTAAACTTTTTACTGAAAGTTATTTTCCTCAAACCCTTTGTCTTCTTCCTTCTAACTTTCAAAGCTCCTCCGGCAATCGTCAATGGCACCAAGGAAGTTTGTCGCCGACAAGGGAAAGGCCATTGCTGCGCCTTCATCGCGTATATCACCACCGAGGGCAACTCGCTATGCGCCTCCATCATCGAGAGCTGAACAAGCCAACCCACCTCTTAAAGTTGATCCTCATAGAACAAATTGACCATCACTTAGGCGCCAGTGAAAAAAATCTACTATGCCAGAATCGATCATCTCTTTTTAGTGTTTTGATTGATTTGCACACTCTGTAATGTGCGCTTCCTCTTTTTAGAGTGTAGGCGCGCACTCTATTACTCGCACCTCCTCTTTTTAGAGTGTTGGCTGCGTCAAAAATATACTTTTTGTTTTTAAGAACTGTGTTGCGCAAGTTTAGAATTTGTGCCTTCTGAACTTGCGTGAATGCATCCTTCAAGCATGCGCATTTCAAGTTTGCACTAGGCGCAACTTGATAACTTGCGTAATGTAGAACTTGAGTTCATATTAGTCTTGAGCTGACACTAGGCACACTCTGTAGGCTTGCGTAACATAGAATCATGCGCAACTTAGGTTATATATATATATATATATATATATATATATATATATTTAGATGCTCGTGCAACCTGTGACTTCCTGCACCCTGCTTTAAATTTAGATACTGTTGTATAGAATTTATAATTGATATTTTACTCTATTCTTTTTGCAGTTGATCTCAGAGAAGTCCCTGATGCTAAAAGATATGCTTCGGCCTTAAACGTGTCAGAATACCGAGAAGACTTATCCCACGTACAATATCCTCAATATGATCTTCCTGAGTCCTGAAGGGCTATGCTCACAGCTCAAGAGAACCCCACCTTGTTATGCTTGATGAACGGTGAACCTTTGGAAAGTCTGGACAATGTCGTTCATAAGAAGACAACTTTCTTGTTTGGAGAGGCGATCAAGAAGACGTCTCAGCCCAAATCGAAGAGAGAAGACAAAATTTATCAATGTGGGAACAAAATTATGTACCTCACATAAATGTCGAGACACTTGTCTCTGTCTCGATATGCATTTTCTAGTTATTCCCGACGTATGGCGTAGGATCTGACTCCGATTCAACAAGCCAGAGTTGAAAAAATATGCTACAGGTTGGTTCCATAGAACAAGGATTTTTTCTACGGCACTTCGAAGAGATACAGTTCCTATCTGAGAGGTTTGAGACTAAGCTGTGTACCTCCTGAAGATTCATCAATGCTGCTTCCTGTCAGGGTACCTATTTTTGCGAACATGTTTGCGAAGGCTGAGGAGAGATACCCAGACCAAACCATGCGCTTAACAGGCTTAGTGAACCCTGACATGAAATGCTGGAACAGTATAGTGGTTTGGGTTTTGGATCATTTTAAGGATAAACTCCTTGAATTAGAGCTCTATGATCCGACCTAGACCACCGCTCACGGCTTTCGTCCAAATGCTCATATGTTTTTATCTTTAGTTGAATGATACAATGAGAGGACCGGTACCTTCATGACTCCTCACGGAGAAATCGGCTTCGCACTTCATGAAATGAAGTATCTTTGACATTTTCCAATGGGTAAAAACCCATATGAAGAATATGTGCCGACAAACGAGGAACTGGATACTCTATAAGGAGAGAACCCTCAGATGGTAGATGTGTTTGAGGAGTTGTTATGCCACTATATGATCTGTTCCCTTTACTACAAGAGTGCTTCCAAAGGGACTTGCTACACCACCAAATGGCTGCCATACTTGTTTCTGGGGCATGCTCATAAAGAGAAGATCGTCGAGAGTCAAGCTTGCGATCCTTGTTTCTTCAAACCGCTCAACCGCAGCGATGTAGAAAAATTGATAGAAAAAACTAAGCATTATGATAACATCTTGGATGTAGATTGGTACCCATTCACTGCTGGTGCCCCAATCGAAATTTATCTTAGACAGGGTTACAGAACCATGTCTCGAGAAGCCCAGCTGGTGGGTTTTCTCTCTTAAGGTTTTGGCGGTTTGTGATACCTGGAGCCAGTGCCGTCGACCGATTCCATCGAGGTGTGCTTTCGCCGCAGTGCGTCTAGTGTTCAGCTACAAGATGGATCTTCTCTCGGCGATGACATGCTGCTTGAATGCAGGCTTGCGTTCTTTTGTTAACACCATGGTGTATGATAAGAATTCTTGGGACGACGTCCCTCGTACCGAAATGCCGTACACATATCTATTTGGATGGTTGCTATTGTAGTAACAAAATCGTAAAGCACAATACTCTAGAGGGGGGGTGAATAGAGTAGGCAGCAGAATATTGCTAATTAAAAAATGTTAGCAGCAAGATCACAGAATAATAATCACAACTAAGTAAAGGCAGAGATAAGAAAGCAAACACAAAGACAACGATGTATACTGGTTTTCCTCTGTTGAGGACTAATCCAGTCGATAGAACTCTTGCTACCAGTTGAATCCACTATTGGCAAAACCGCAAGTTTTCTTACGAAGTCCTTGCAACTTCTACAACGTGAGCTTTGATACGAAGAACTCGTCCAACTTCAAATGTGAAGAGGTATTCTTCAATCAAGCCTTCTGATTACAATCTCTCAGAAACTTCTAGACCGTACTGCACTGGCAAATCGACTAGAGGATTGTAATTGGCTTGGGATCTGAAATTTAAAGCTCAAGAAAACTCTTTGGAAGACTGAAAGCTTTAGATAGAGAGAAGATTGAAAGTGAATGAGTGAGTTGAAATAATCGAAATCCTTCTCTATTTATAGGAATTCCAAAGACAGAATTCTGGCAGAATTCGGGCAGAACTCGATGAGGAAATCTTGGTCAAATCCGCAACTGCAGGAGGACCAAGTTCCAGAGAATTCAAAAATCAAACGGCCACCAACCGAACTCTGGCCGAAATCTGGCCGAGTTCTGTCAGGGTTAGGTTAGGGTTTTAAAATCAGTTTTTGGGGATTTTTGAAAACCTTTTTGAAGCTTTTGTTTAAAGGAATATTTTCCAAAACAAAGGATGCTTTTAAAAGTATTTTTAAAACATTTTAGAATAGCCTATTTGCCAGTACGACTCGGTGTACAACGTATTCTTAGACTCAATAAAATGAAAAATACATTGCTCAAAGGAAATACAGACTCGAACAGGCAAACATAGCTTCGGTCTTGAACTGTGTAGATAGCTGTTCTTATTCATGTCCAAGAGTCCGATACATCCTGACTAGCTTCATATATCCAGACAGAGTTTGATCAATTATTAAAATCAGGTTGACCATATGACCAATGGGCCAACAATCTCTCCCATTTTAATAATTGACAAACTATGAATGATATAACATTTAAGCTTGAAATAAAATCAAAAAAATAGTTCATGTCCTGCATTTTCTCAAAAGGAATGTTAGATCTTTATTTTTCTCCCCCGTTGTCATTTAGCAAAATAATTGCAAAAGAAGAAAAACTCTCCCGCAATCAATGCATAAATAACAAACAGTGAAGAAAACACAAGAAAATAAACATGATAAAAGATAGTAAAGAAAATTTGAATGACATCACAGGCATGTATTTGTACTCAGGCACTTTAAAAATAATTATATCACAGGTAGTTTATAGTAGAGAAGCAGATAAAGAAATGCTAAGTAAATAAACTAATGTGAATCATAAAGTACGAATCTCATAAAGATAAAGATAAAGATGTTCAGATGGCATCAAATAAAACAAATCCATTACAAGTCCTCAAAAATACTGATAATAAAGTCTGAAAATAGAAAAACTTGGAATGTCGGAGCATTTCCAAGTATACAGTAGATAATGTCTAAGTCTCATATCAACTAACATATCACAACTCCTCCTCCTCCTCCTCATCATCATCATCATCAGTATGATGACCAGCATGTCCAGAAGGACCAGATCCAGAGGTACCCGCGCCAGAAGGGTGAGGAGGAGCGCCAGTGTAAAACTCACCAACATAATCACGAGGAGGAGCACGGTCAGAACGGTACCAATCATATGCGTTACCGGACTGGAAGTAGGCATGAACAACCTCATCCTCACAGCGGTAACCAGAGAAAGCTAGATCTCTAGGGATAGAACCGGCTAAATGTCTAGTCTGGGCGAAGCGAAGATCAGCTAATGAGTTTGCAATCGCCTGATAACGGGTGACGTCGCGGAACTCACGTTCGCGGGCCATGTCCGTCATGGAGGCATGCAAATCTGAAAGGTGCTGGTGTATGCCCTCAAATGTCATAGCATACTGCTGAGGAGGTGGAGGAGGTGGAGCAGTAACAGGGGCAGGAGGAGGAGCAGATGTAGTCATACTGCGATGAGATAACTTGAGAACCTTGGGCTCAGGGTCTTAAGCACAAGTAGATAAGTCAATATCGAAACGCTGGAAGATGCGTGGGAGAATCATCGCATAAGAGAGATTTCTATCTCTTGCACGACAACGTCCCATCTCTGAATAATGGTCTTAGGGGTAGAAAATGGAATCCCCTTAAGAATGTGATACATAGCAGATAATTTAAGAGACGTGACATCATCCTTCGAAGTAGATTTTGGAAAGAGAGTAGAATAAATGATACGGTGCAATTCATAATTAAATAAGTTCAAGTTGTTTGCCTTAAACTTTCCAGAGCGAACTCTATCAGGTGCACAAAGTTCAGCTTTGAAACTTGTAAGTGTCGTGCCTTCGGGGAAATCAAACTCAGTGATGTCAACAAGCGGTTCACCTTCGTTGGGAATACCAAGGATCTCTGCGAAGAGAACATCATTGAAATTGATATCTAATCCTCCAACACGTGTGCTTACATCAAAAGTGTTTAATATGATATTACAGTAAAACAGTCTAATGGCATTAGTTGCTCTGGAAAAATAGAGTTTAACAAAATGCTGTAACCCTAATGCCTCAAAGAAATGGCGATGAACAGAAAATACAGTCCACTTGATGGGTGCGCCTGTGCATATGGATCTCATGGAGAAGTCTCCATACCACAGTAAGGCTTGGTCTAGGGTTTGAAAGTAAAACCCGTCGAACGCGCCGTCGCTAGATTGGACTGGCGAAAATAGGGAATTAGTCGGTGGATCCGAAGATGAACCTTCCTCACTTGGGTTGGTTGTCTTCTTCCTCTTAAAGGGGTTGAATCCCTTAGGTGCTATTTGTGCAAATAGAAGTAAATATGTACTAATTAAAAAGTGGAGAAAGATGGAGTTATACCTCCCGAAATGAAAGTATGTCGAAGAGAACGACGAACTCCGCACGAATCCAAAGTTTGGATTGATTTCACCACTTGGATTAGAAGATAGGGGGTGGTGAAGAACTAGGGTTCGGGGCTCCTTCGCGGCCGCTGTTGCTGGTTTTGATGTAGTTTAGAAGCAATGAGGAAGAAAGGCTCTCGGGTTCTGGTATATATAACCTGACACCCTCAACCGAACTCGGGCCGAATTCGGTCCGAAGTCTGGCCGAATTCGCCTGGGTTTGGTTTGAAATACTTTCTTTTTCATTGGCTCATTTCAAATATTTAATTCAAAGATTAGTAATTTCAACCTTCAATTAACATAATTAATATTATTTTATAGATTAAATATCATTACACAGCGACTGTTTCAGATTAGCTGTAGGAGTACTGTCCGAACTGGCGGAGGTTCACCGGGGAACTCTTAAGTACCGCTTCGCTTCAACCGTAGTTGTGGTGACAGACAGACTCTTTATTGGCTTGTCTCTAACACAGTTTTTGTATATTGAAATAAAATGATAAAACAAAATTTATTAATATTATTGACGTCCAAAATTCCTAATTCTCAACGTAAATAATTGAAATGATCTTCTGCTAGAGGTTTTGTGAAAATGTCAGCTAATTGATTTTCAGTATCTATGTATACAAGGTCAATATCTCCATTTTGATGATGATCTCTAAGAAAATGATGTCTAATCTCGATATGTTTAGTACGAGAATGACATACATGATTCTTAGTCAAATTAATAGTGCTCGTGTTATCACAGAAAATGGGAATATGTGTATAAAATAAATCATAGTCTTCCAAGGTTTGTTTCATCCACAAAATCTGAGCACAACAACGTCCTACGGCGATATACTCAGCCTCTATTGTTGATAGGGCTACAGAATTTTGCTTTTTACTAAACCATGAGACTAAAGCTTTACCTAAGAAATGACATGTGCCACTGGTACTTTTTCTATCAACTTTACATCCAGCAAAATCTGCATCCGAATAACCAGTAAGGTCAAAGGACTTAGTTTTGGGATACCACAAGCCAACAGAAGAAGTGCCCTTAAGGTATTGAAAGATACGCTTAACTGCGCACAGATGTGATTCCTTTGGATTAGCTTGAAAACGTGCACACTGGCAAACACTAAACATAATATCTGGACGACTAGCAGTTAAATAAAGTAAACTACCGATCATACCTCGATACTTACGTGTGTCGACCGGCTTGCCTTATTCATCAATATCAAGTTTTGTTGAAGTTGCCATCGGAGTGCCAATAGGTTTGACATTGTCCAGATCGAACTTCTTTAGCAAATCTTTTGTGTACTTGGCTTGATTTATGAACGTCCCATTGTCAGTTTGTTTGATTTGCAGTCCGAGAAAGAATTTCAGCTCTCCCATCATGCTCATCTCAAACTCATTCTGCATACACTTAGAAAATTCTTGACACAGAGATTCATCAGTAGATCCAAATATGATATCATCTACATAGACTTGTATTAAAAGAAGCTTACCATTAAAGGACTTAATAAAAAGTGTAGTGTCAACCTTGCCTTTTGAAAAACCGTTGTCAAGTAGAAAAGAGCTTAAAAGATCATACCAAGCACGAGGGGCTTGTTTCAAACCGTATAAAGCCTTCTTCAACTTGAAAACATGATCAGGGTTTTTAAAATCTGTGAAACCTGGAGGTTGTGCTATAAAAACTTCTTCTTTTATAAAACCATTTAAAAATGCACTCTTGACATCCATTTGAAATAATTTAAAATTATGAAAACATGCAAATGCACATAACATGCGAATGGATTCTAATCTCGCAACTGGGGCATAAGTCTCATCGTAGTCGATACCTTCTTCTTGATTGTATCCTTGAGCTACGAGTCGAGCCTTATTACGAGTCACTAAACCATTCTCATTCAGTTTATTTCGGAATACCCAACGGGTGCCAATGACCGGACGATCAATAGGCTTGGGAACAAGTTCCCAAACTTGATTCCGTTCAAATTGGTTTAATTCCTCTTGCATAGCATCTATCCAAAAACTATCACTACATGCTTCATCAATAGTTTTGGGTTCTAGCTGTGAAATAAATACAACACTAGAAACAATATCTCTACTGGATGTACGAGTACTTACACCTTTGGTAATGTCACCAATTACCAAATCCTTTGGATGATCAGCTGTAAATTTTAATCTTTTCGGCAGACTCTGAAGGTAGCTGGTTCCTGGATCTTCTCTAGGAGGATCAGCTAGTGCCGAGCTTGGTTGAGAATCAGCTGTTGTTGAGCTTGGTACAGTTGGATCTTCGTTATTGTCATCGGTAGTCATTTGATTCAGTTCATCAAAAGTGACATTGATTGACTCTTCGATGATCATGGTTCGTTTGTTGAAGACTCTGTATCCTTTGCTCTTGGCCGCATAACCTAAAAATATACCTTCATCGGCCTTTTCGTCAAACTTTCCCAAATTGTCTTTTGTATTAAGAATAAAATATTTACAACCAAATATTCTAAAATATGAAACAGATGGAATTCTATCAAACCATAACTCAAATGGAGTCTTCTTCGATTTGGGTCGAATTAGAACTCTATTGAGAACAAAGCAAGCTGTATTGACAGCTTCAGCCCAGAAATATTTGGGTAGACTAAACTGGTTTAACATTACTCTGGCCATTTCGGATAGAGTTCTGTTCTTACGTTCCACAACTCCATTTTGTTGTGGAGTCCTAGGGCAGGAGAACTCGTGTACAAAACCGTGTGTGTCACAAAAATGCTCAAACTTTGCATTCTCGAATTCGCCACCATGATCGCTTCTTATACGAGTGATCATATAACCTTTTTCATTCTGAACTTTCTTGCAAAAGGCGACAAATTCGGATAATGCATCATTCTTGCGTGTCAAGAAGTATACCCACGTGTATCTAGAGAAATCATCTGCAATTACGAAAGCATAAAGCTTACCTCCGAGGCTAGCAACTCTGCTAGGACCAAATAAGTCCATATGAAGCAATTGTAGAGGTCTAGTAGTACATACTGCGTTTACTGATTTGAATGTGGATCTGGTAGCTTTGTTCTTTTCACATTGACTGCATACCGAATCCATCTTGAATGTAATATCCGGTAAATCGCGTATTAGCTTCTTTGTGGATAATCTTGATATTGTGTCCATATTTGCGTGACCGAGTCTCATATGCCACAGATGACTCTCATCTCTTTTAGCTATTAAGCATCTACCTGAAATGTTAGTTTCTTCCAACAAATAGAAAATATATTTGTTGTCTTCCCTAATACCTTCAAAGATAGTACTACCAGTTGAGCGATCAACTATAGTACATTTGTCTTTGCCAAAGTTGATGCCATAACCATGATCAACCAAATGACTTACGCTGAGTAGATTATGTTTCAACTCGGTAACCAGACAGACATCCTTAATCACATGATAGGGAGACTTACCAACATCACCGATACCAATAATATACCCTTTCAAGTTATTACCGAAGGAAACATAGCCTTCCTTCTTTTTCTTCGACAGTGTTGCAAATAGTGTAGCGTCACCGATCATATGCCGTGAGCAACCGCTGTCAAGGATCCATTTGCTTCTAGCATGTGAAAGGTATTCCACCTACAAAACAGTTTGCAGATGAAACTTTTGGTACCCATTTCTTGTAGGGTTCTGAAATGTTAGCCTTTGGTATCCAAGCATAAATATTTAAATCAACAAGCTTTCTGATTCTACATGCAGATGAAATATGACCAATGAGGCCACAATAATAACATTTTGCATGTCGAGTGTTGAAAGCTGAGTGGTGTGCATGGTTGGTAGGTTTAGGTTTTCTAGTATAGAAGAAAGCATACCTATAATCCTGTTTGGGCTTAACCTTTTGGGATAAAGGTTTGATAGGGTTAGGTCTGACAGTGTTTGGCTTGGGAATATTCTGATTTTTCGGTAAGTGACACGTGTTAGGATAGGAAGCAGCAGGCTCAGGCTGTTTTTCTAACCTAATTTCCAATCTTTTGGAAGTGTCATACAACTTAGTATAATCAGAAGTGAGTGTTTCCATTCTGATTTGTGCACTTTGAAGACTTTTCTTTTCTTTAGAAAGTTCTTCCTTGAGTTGGTCAATAACTTTGTCTTTCTCTTCAGATGATTTGGTAGTCTCGTGTAATAAGAGCTTTATTGAAGAAAGCTCACCAGACTCACTAACATTATTTCTAACCTCAGCTAGTAGGTCGATAAGTCTACCTATTTCACCTTTGTACTCTTTGAGTACCTTCTTAGAGGTCTGATACTTGCTACACAGTTTCCTGTAATCAGTCATCAGTTCACTGAAGGCATCTCCTAATTGCTCAAAGTTGAAGTCATCATAAGTATCAACTACAGGTTCAGTAGGTACCTGATCGGATGCCATAAAGCATACGTTTACAGCATTTTCTGATTGTTCGTCTTCTGAGTCGCTGGCTTCACTTTCATGCCATATGCTGGTATTGGCATATCTCCTAGATGTTGATCTCTTCAGGTTCCTTTTTTCATACCTGTTGCTCTTTTTGCTTGATGATGAGTTTGTAGGACAATCCTTCTTCATGTGTCCCTTCTTCTTGCAGCCGTAGCAGACAGCATCATCTTGATACCAGTTGTTGCTGCTGTTATTTTCTTTGGCTTTCTTCTCATATCTCATGAATCTTTTGAATTTCCTTGCTAGGAGAGCTTGATCTTCAGCATCAGATTCACTGCAGTCTGAGTCACCTTCAGCAGCTTTTCTGTACTGAGCCTTGAAAGCAATCGTCTTCTCCTTTGGTGCAGGCTCTTCAAAATCTTGTAGCTCCAGTTCATGAGTGAGTAGCTTACCCATGAGTACTTCGAGGGACATAGTTGTGAGGTCATTCCCTTCAATGATTACAGTAGCCTTCGGAATCCAGTTCTTGGTAAGTGCTCGCAGGAGTTTGCGAATCTTTTCATGGTTACTGTACTCTTTGCCTAGGAAGGACAAAGGATTTACAATATCCAAGAATCTTTCGAACATTTGAGTAACTGTTTCGTTGGGCTTCATCTTGAATACCTCATACTCTTGAGTAAGTCTGCTGACTTTTGATTCTTTGACTTGAGTCGTGCCTTCATGTGTGACTTCAAGTAGCTTCCACACTTCATTAGCCGTTGTGCAGATAGACACCCTATTAAATTCAGTTCTGCCTAAAGCACAAAATAGAGCGTTAATAGCACGTGCGTCAAGACTGGCCTTTTTCTTTTCCTCCTCTGTATATCTGCTATGGGGTTTTTTAACTAAAACTCCATCAATATTTATACGAGGTGGCTTTTGATAGCCATCAATAACAATAGACCATAAATCAAAGTCAAGAGATTTCAAGAAGAAACTCATCCGTGTTTTCCAATAGGTATAGTTTGTACCATCAAACAGTGGAGGTCTGTTTATGGCCTGGCCTTCACTTGTGAATTTCACAGTTGCCATGTGTTGTGCTGTGATCTATATAACAGTTAATTAAAATGAATAAATAATTGTACTGTTACCTTGCTTTACCTGTAACACCCGCTCTGATACCAATTGTAGGAACGAAATCGTAAAGCACATACTCTAGAGGGGGGAGGGTGGTGAATAGAGTAGGCATCGGAATATTGCTAATTAAAAAATGTTAGCAGCAAGATCACAGAATAATAATCACAACTAAGTAAAGTAAAGGCAGAGATAAGAAAGCAAACACAAAGACAGCGATGTATACTGGTTCCCTCTGTTGAGGACTAATCCAGTCGGTAGAACTCTTGCTACCAGTTGAATCCACTATTGGCAAAAATGCAAGTTTTCTTACGAAGTCCTTGCAACTTCTACAACGCGAGCTTTGATACGAAGAACTCGTCCAACTTCAAATGTGAAGAGGTATTCTTCAATCAAGCCTTCTGATGACAATCTCTCAGAAACTTCTAGACCGCACCGCACTGGCAAATCGACTAGAGGATTGTAATTAGCTTGAGATCTGAAATTTAAAGCTCAAGAAAATTCTTTGGAAGACTGAAAGCTTTAGATAGAGAGAAGATTGAAAGTGAATGAGTGAGTTGAAATGATCGAAATCCTTATCTATTTATAGGAATTCCAAAGACAGAATTCTGGCAGAATTCGGGCAGAATTCGGGCAGAACTCGATGAGGAAATCTCGGTCAAATCCGCAACTGCAGGAGGACCAAGTTTCAGAGAATTCAAAAATCAAACGGCCACCAACCGAACTCTGGACGAACTCTGGCCGAGTTCTGTCAGTGTTAGGTTAGGGTTTTAAAATCAGTTTTTGGGGATTTTTGAAAACCTTTTTGAAAACCTTTTTGAAGCTTTTGTTTAAAGGAATGTTTTCCAAAACAAAGGATATTTTTAAAAGTATTTTGAAAACATTTTAGAATAGCCTATTTGCCAGTACGACTCGGTGTACAACGTATTCCTAGACTCAATAAAATGAAAAATACATTGCTCAAAGGAAATACAGACTCGAACAGGCAAACATAGCTTCGGTCTTGAACTGTGTAGATAGCTGTTCTTGTTCTTGTCCAAGAGTCCGATACATCCTGACTAGCTTCATATATCCAGACAGAGTTTGATCAATTATTAAAATCAGGTTGACCATATGACCAATGGGCCAACAGCTATTGTACTACCTGACTTGATGGACCCCGATATGGGTGAAGTCGGAGGCAATTGTATCAAGCATTATTCCAATGCTCGATGGAATATAAATGTACTGTCAGAATGCCGAAGATCTTTGAACCGAGGGTCTGGATGGAGATTTCAATGTGTTCCTCCTCCTCCAGGATATAAGAATCTTCCTCCACAACTAATGGATCTAGAAGCAGTATCTCTCTATCTATCTTCGGCTGAGTTCACATGGTTGAAGATAATCAGGCCATCACATATAGTGTACCGGTTTGAGGGCGAGTGCTTTCTGAAACCGTACTTACCATGCCGATTTGCTCGACAATTCGGCTATAATCAACTACACGTGGGTAATGCCACCACCTGTTTACATGCTAAGGGTTACTAATAGATGGTGCCGGGGCATGGAGATATTACAATGCAAGAGGCACTAAGGCCACATTCTCGATGCCCTATGTCTCCCAGATAGGCCCGCGTATGTTATATACATACGTGAATTTTTATACTTCGGCCAACACCTTTACCGAAAGCTTCCATCTGGCTGAAAGTTTTGCCAGTGATAGACGTTCAAGAGCTGGAGTTTGTACTGCACAATCCTTCATAGATGAAGAGAATCACGAATCTGCTGACGAACCTCTGGAAACCTCTCTCGTAGGCTTCTGTGATGAAGTCAACGATCCACTAGATGTGTCACTGAAGATACGGAAGAAGAAGTCCCCCGCAAAGGGACTTGGTAGGAAAAGAAAAACTGGAGAGTCATCTGCTCCTTCACACCATGGTGATCTCCCTTCTTCTCCTAAGGCTACAGGGAAGAAAAAGAAGACCACATTGATCATTACAGAGCAGCCCACCACCAGGACAACGCAGTCCCAGACAAAGTAGATGCAAACTAGAGCATCCCCTGGAGGAGGAGAGGCAACTCCTTCTTCAGTTCCAAGAAGCAGTCGAGTTGCCCAAGAAGAGGTTACTAGAGAACCCAATGTGCAAGGTGACCTCGATGAGGTTGAAGAAGAACCAGAGACACCACTTGTGCGCAAGGCCAAAAGGAGATTAATGGTGACTCCAGAAGACCGTCAAGAAATGTTGCCTTCACAAGATGTGCCACCTCCACAAGGTAAATTTTAATACTTTTTTAATGTGATCTTGATTGAGTAACATATTGGCATTGTTCTTTTTTACCTGCAGAGGTTAGCGTTCCGGCTCCGATCATTACAAAAGGGATTTCGGGCCCATAATCACAAAAATGACTATTCCCGTGGCTGTGTTGGCTGCTGCAGGAATTATGATGTCATCTCCAACTCTAGGAGTCCCAAAGACTATACTTCCTGAAAAAGGGTTGCCTTTTACAGAATCCAGTCCTAATGTCACTGTTCCTTCCGTAGCCCAAACTCCTACTCACTCTCAAGAGGATCAAGAAATGATAGCGGCTCTCGAAGGCTGTGATTACGGTGATGCATTTGAAGATGATTCTACAAGCACCGTTGAAGGAGACCAAGCTTCGGTGGAAGTCCCACTGAATAAAGAATTATCAATGGAAGAAGGCCATACCACTACAGAGGGTGAGGAGCACCCTGTTGTTGAAAAAAGGGGCTCCCAAGTCCAAGAACTGATGAGCCTAAAACAACGACAATTCTGATGATCATGAAAGAACAAATAAAAATCAGACCATGGTTCCTGAAGATGCTGGGATCAATGATAATCCCAACACTGATACTACGGAGACTCAAACCCCTACCAACCAAGCTTTTGAGGTCAAGGATGCATAAGTGATTTCCCCAACTGAACAAGTAGAATTAGGGGTTGGAAGCAACCGTTTCCTATCAGGCGGCTCTGAAGCTGGAAGTAGTCAGGCAGCCGTGTCTGAAACTACCATGGCTAGGCTCCGCTCCGATCTGGACATGCCCTGTGAGACCCATACGTATTGCCAGAATCAGGTAAATTTTTGACTTTTATTTACCCTAATTCCTATAATGATGTGTAATGACTGTGTATCTTGATTATAGTAGGTCCTGTGGGGACGCTTGCAACAGCTGCGTCTACTACATTTAGTTTTAGCTCGACTATGGCTTCTCTAGATATGGGGATACAAACTTGGGAGGGAAGTTCTTCTATGATGCCAGTACTCGGGTCTCCTGGTGTACAATCTGTAATTCCTCCAACTACTGCAGAAATAAGAATTCAAACAGAAGTGGCTACTCCGGGTATCTCAACGATGAACAGAGCTGTCGTCGAAGCTTATACTAATGCTTTTTTCACTTCTCTAAAGCCTCTAATTCAAATGGTCATGGAAAAGGACCAACCTTATGAGTCAGTAAGGGGCCCTTCCTCCTTCATCATTGGAGCTATCCGTAAGATCGGTGATCTGGATAGAGTCAACTATTTAGATTATATTTTTAATGAGCTTGAAGAATTCATCAAATCTTATAAAGATCTAACAAGAGGAAACATCCAGAAACTCGAGGATGCTGAATGCGAGGTAATAGCTCATGAGGCTGCAAGACAAAAAGAAGATTTCGAAGCCTCTGTGACAGCTTTCTCACAACGCTCTGCAGAGTTGGAATCTCGCATTGTCGAGACAACTTCTTCTGTTGAGCGCTATAAGACTGAAGCTGCAGAGAAAGAAAAAGCTACTGAATGTCAAGCTCGCCTTCAAGATTTAGAAATGGAAATGGCTCGGCTCCAAGAAGCACTCAAAGCGGCTCGACGACGTGAAGAGGAGATATTGGAAATGCATCAAATTACTGTGAGCCAATTAGATGACCCGAGGAGGCAACGGGATGTACTTATCCAAACCGAAGGTGCAGAACTAGAACGCCGAGCTGATTTGCTGCAAGCTTTTGATCCAGAGTCTGGGAGAGCTCTTGCTAGGCAAAGGATACTCGACTCCAGAATAGAGAGAGCTGAGAATCTGAAGAGACTGATCGTTGATCTCAGTACTCAGCCTCCCCAGTGAAGCAATCTATATAAGCTTTTGTCTTTTTGTCTTTCATGTGATGTACTTTTGACATTTTGAACATCATTGAAATAAAAATAATGCTCTTTTTGTGGTTCCATTACTTATTATATATCTATAGTAGATATAAGTAATAAATAAGAATAGAAAAATATGTTCAGAGGTACCTGACATGACATATCTCCTAAAAGAAAATAACAATACTAATTATATCTGTTCAAAGGTAATTTGTATGTGACAGAATATAATTCTCAGAATATTGTCATTTCAAAAGACGACTTTATCAGAGGTAATATGGACGTAATAAGTCACTGATATAGATAATAGAATTCAGAGGTAATGTGGACGTGAATTCATGTATCCATTGTTTATCTTCGAATCACATGGGATTCAAAAATAAGATATCTTTTAAAATGACTGGGTTCCAAAAGATTGGGTTTATGATCAGGTGATATGATATGGACATACTCCGCTGGAGATTTTAAGGGTTTATCAGAAGAGTGAATAAAAGACAATAACTCAATATTTTTTTAGTATGTACAATCATTCAAAGAATATCTTATATTTCCTTTAGACGTAGTACTTTTTTAAGAATTTGTCGTTGATAGGCATCATAGCAACTCGACCATCCATCCCGGTCAGTTGATAAGCTCCGTTTGAGAAAATCTTGCTTACAACATAGGAACCTTCCCATTTCGATTCAAATTTATCCTTGCTCATGTGTGTCATAGTCATAGGACGTCTGACAGTAAGGACTAATTTGTCTTTTTGGAATGCTCGTACTTTGACTTTACGGTTGAAAGCTTTTGAGATACGGGCTTGATATAACCCAATATGCTGTTGAGCTAATAGTCGCTTTTCGTCACGCGCCTCAAGCTCTTGAAGTCGAAGACGATCATTATTTTCTGTTTTGAGTTCATTGGCAATTGTAATACTTAAAGAGGGGATTTGAATTTCCAATGGTTGGACAGCTTCGCATCCATATACCAAGGAGAAAGGTATGCAACCGGTTGGAGTGCGTATAGTAGTACGATAAGCCCATAGACATTCTCCAAGCTTTTCACTCCAGTTTCTCTTATTGGTAGAAATGAATTTCTTTAGAAGCTTGATGATAGTTTTGTTGAATGCTTCAGCCAGACCGTTAGCTGCAGGATTGTAGGCCGCGGAAGCAACATTGTTGATTTTGTTATCATCACAAAATCGAGTAAATTTTTGACTGATAAATTATGGTATATTATCATGAATGATTCGTCGAGGAAAGCCGAATCTGTATATCACATGATGTTTGATGAAGTTGATGACGCTGCTGGTCTTGACATCAGATAAAGGTATTGTCACGCCCCAGAACCAGAATACTGGAGAGCGAGGGCAGACATAGACAGCTACGTATATGAAATGGAATCCATCTCGCTATACGGTCACGGCTGTCTAGATACATGAGGGTTTATCTACAAGCCAACAGTCTCTTAAGGTCATGAATAAGCCTAGTGTCTCAATCACAAGCAAGTAAGTAAATGTTACAAGATGTATGATCATTAAATATACAATAATAAGGCGTCCCAAATATTAAATATTCAGCTGATCATGAAGCTAGTCGTTACAAAATGTTAGGACTAGCAAGAGTTTAGTCATACATGATCAACCCTAGGATCTGTTAATCATGTTACAGCCCGTAGGCAGACAGTAAGTAAAAGTACAACCGAGCTAAACAGGTGCTCGTCGACTAAACGCCTTAAAAGAATATTTCACAATAGAGTGGGAGAGCCAAAATAAACCCACTCGTTGCCAGGGTTCCGTCTAGTGACCACCATCTGGCTGGAAAGTCGGTAGATCCTCTGGAGTTGCTCCGAAATCTGGCCATACAAAACCAGCTGGGTCAGATCCCAGAAAGAGCAAGTGCCACAAAGGAAGCTTCACTTAAGAACTAAAACCAATAATCAGCACAGGAATATAAATATAAATAAAATAAGGACTGGAATAAAAGGAAACATATCAGGATGATATACGACGAGATAACCATGGAACTATTCAGATAGCCAGGTTACAACCCGTAAACCAAACAAGGACCGGGATTGTAACCCTTCGTCTGAACGGAGCTTGGTTTCTCACCATTTATCGGTAAAATAAATACAAGCATTCTGGTCATTCAATAGTCTGGAACAGGATCAGGGCAAGACTAGATTGGTTAGACTCCATCCAATCATTTCACGGCCAAGCAAGAACTACGGCTTGATACTTTAACTAATTAGGATTGTCACAAGCCTAATTACTAACAAGATGCAGTAAGATTATTCCACAGCCACAAGCCCTGCAGACCATCCAGGATACCCAGGTCGAAAGATTAGGGTTGAATTCAGGTGGGTACATCGTCCGGGAAACGAATGTACCCTTAGGTAGCTTGAAGGGTGCAACACATGACAGTGTGCTGGAAATGTGCCCTACTCGACGGCAGGCTACAGATCCCAAGCGCACCCAGGTAACGAGATTGCCTGTAGCTGGGAAATCTCTTCATGACTAATGTATTAATCTAGTTATTAGCCTTAGTCCATTTTAGTAGGTACTCCTGACCGTGGTACTCAGGAGTCCCCATCCTAGACATGATGCAAGACAGGACTGGTTTATTTGTACAAGCACAATCACCCACGGTGTCCAGGATGTTCATTCTTGTCAAGTCATGTCATGTCAGGTAGCCGTCGTAACAGCTTATCAAGGTATAACATGTCAGGTTTATCATGCCAAGTGTACTTGTCAGGAGTGCGCCACGACGGGCCACTATCAGGTCATATCAGGTCATTATATCAGGAGTGCACCACTACGGGTCATTATCGTGTCATGCTCAGGTATCATTCCAAACATATCAAGTAAATTCGGGAATTATCAAGTTCAGGTCAAAAGGCATAAGGATATAAAATGGACGTAAAATATCTAGTAAAATATCAATATACAGGACTATAGAAGATCAAGGGTAATCAGGCTACGCTCAACCCAGGCTATGCTCAGGCTAGCGTACGCTCAGGTCTGCGTACCAGAGGATCCATACACTTCCAATTGGAAGCGTATGCAAGGGTCAGCGTACACAAGGGCACACTCAAGCTACAGGTCAGCGTACGCTCAAGCTAGCGTATGCTCAAGACTGCGTACGCTCGAGCTAGCGTACAAAAGGAGCCAGCGTACGCCTTGCTCGCTTAAGCTAGCGTACCAAGGCACGCGTACGCTCAAGCTGGCATACCAAAGGGTCCATACACTTCTAATAGGAAGCGTACGCAGGGGTCAGCGTACGCAAGGGCACGCTCGAGCTACAGATCAGCGTACGCTCAAGCTAGCGTACGCTCAAGCTAGCGTACGAAAAAGACATGCTGCCAATAGGCAGCGTATCAAGGCTAGCGTACGCACGCTAAAGAGCAGCGTACGAAAAGCAGCGTACGCTCGCTAAAGAGCAGCGTACGAAAAGCAGCGTACGCTCGCTAAAGAGCAGCGTACGAAAAGCAGCGTACGCTCGCTAAAGAGCAGCGTACACAAGTCAGCGGCGTAAGCTAAAAAAAGCTAGCACACTGCTCACTGTCTTCTCCAAAGGGCAAGAACAGCAAGAACTCTAAAGTTGAATCTAAGCTTCAATTGTCCAAATCTTGGTCAAAACAAGTCCGAATCCAACTTTCCAAAGGTCAAAATTGGATAGGATGAAATTCTCTAAAACATGGAACCATCCAAACTTAAAAACAAGAAAGTTTAATAGATCAAAACCACCAAAAATCCAAAAATAGCAAAACTCTAGATCTACAAGAATTAAAGTCTCAAAATAGAAAATGACAAGTTCTAATGTGGTTTAGAATCATGAGGAGAAGCTAATAAAACCATCAAAAGGGGTTCTCTTATGGAAGCAAGTTGCACTTGCCTATGGTGTTCTTGGTTGGTGGAGAAGAGTAATGGTGGGGGAAAGAGAAGTAAATGAGAATTATGGAGGAGAAAGAAGGTTGGTGGGGAAATAAATATCATGGGTTGGTGGTAGGTAGGGGTTCACCTTGGTCCATGATGGACCAAGCAACCAGCCGGCCAAACCAAACCAACCCAAACCGAGAGTAAACAAGCCAAGCCAAACCAAGGAGATATGCAAATACAAGATAAAATATGTATACGTATTCCAAATACGTAATACGAACAACAGGCATTACAGGTATAGCTTTTGCCTATTTTGAGAAGTAATCGGTTATAGCTAGTATAAACCGACATCCTCTAGATGACGGTGGATTGATAGGACCAATGACATCCATGCCCCAAGCTTTAAAGGGCCATAATACGACAGTCGGTTGAAGGAACTCCGACGGTTGATGGATGAAATCTGTATGGATTTGACAGGCTCGGTATTTTCTTGTATATTCAATGGCATCTGATACCATAGTGGGCCAGTAGTAGCCTATACGTCGAATACGATCCTGTAACTTAGGATTGGGCTGATGTCCACCACATACACCATTGTGAGCTTCACGTAGTATTTGTTTTGCTTCATCTCCCGTAAGACAGCGTAAGAATAGACCATCAAATGTTCGCCGATAGAGGGTCTTAGAAGTGTGATTATAATAAAACCGGAGTGATCGCCTAAGGATTGTTGTAGCTTCCTTAGAATCTTCAGGTAAGATGTCATATACCACAAAGGCAATGAAATGAGCTCTCCAGTCTTCACTAATGACATTGATTTCATTTGAATTGTTGAACTCAATATTTGAGTTATTCTTAATGCAAAATAACTCTCTGTTAGTGATGACAATCATCTGTTGCCTTTTCACTGGGATTGCTAATACGGCTGCCAGATTAGCCAATGCATTAGCTTCCGTATTGCATATTTGACGTACATGTTCAATAAAGAAGCCCTTGAACGATGTAGCCAGCCTAACTGTCGCTTCATGATATGGGATAAGATCCTGGTGCCAAACTTTATACGTGCCTCTAACTTGATTGACGATCAGTTTAGAGTCTCCATATACTTCAAGATATTCAATATCTAATTGTTTAGCCAATTGGAGACCAATGAGCAGAGCGTTGTATTCAGCCACATTATTGGAACACGAATCGTCTAAAGAATAAGCTCTCTGAATAGCTAATCCTTCTGGCGATACAAGGACGATTCTAACTCCAGCGACAATGGCACCTTATGGTCCAATTCTTGATGCACCGTCAAAGAATAGACGCTAGGCAAGAATTTCTTTTGAAATCATGTTGGATTCCAAAGTTTCATCCAGAATCTCGTCATAGAGTTTAGATGTCTCCGGAATTAGATGAGCCGCGAGGAAGTCAGCTAAGGCTTGACCCTTAACAGACTTTTATGGGACATAGACCATATCATATTGTGCTAACAATATGGCCCAAATAGAAAGTCTGGAATTGAGTGTACTGGGCTTCTTCATCAAGATCCAGAGAGGGTTAACTCTGGAGATAACATGAATAGTCTGGCCTGTGATATAATGTCTGGTTTTCTGAACAGCAAACATCAAAGCTAGACACTCTTTATCCACTAGGTTGTATCGATGTTCAGCCCCGATCATTGTGTGGCTGAGATAATAGATAGCTTACTCATGACCTTCTTTATTCTTTTGATATATTAAGGCACCCAATGAATGATCTATTGCTCGAACATACATCAGGAAGGGTATTCTTGAGATTGGAGGCACTAGAACTGGAGGGTTCATCAAGTACCGCTTTATGTCTTCAGATGCTTGCTGGCATTCTTTAGTCCAAATGAAAGACATACCTTTCTTCATGAGTTGAGTGAACGGTCTACAACGTCCAGAGATATTTGAGATGAATCTTCTGATGCACGCAAGCCGTCCCTGGAATCCTCGTAGCTCTTTTAGGTTGCGTGGAGGATGCATCTCTTGAATAGCTTTGATTTTATCAGGGACAACATGTATACCTTTAGAGGTAATAACGAATCTGAAAAATTTTCTACTAGAGACTCCCAAGAATGACTTGGTGGGATTCATCTTGAGTTGATGTTGGCGCATTAGATCGAAGATAGTTTTTAAGTCTTAGATGCGGTCTTCCTTTAGATGACTTTTGACAGCAATATCATCTCAATAGCATTCAATTGTCTTCCGTAAATGATCATGAAAGAGAGTACTCATAGCCTACTGATAAGTTGCACCAGCATTTTTAAGACAAAACGATATGACAGTATAACAGTAGACTCCGAGAGGAGTACGAAAAGATGTATGTTTCTCATCTTCTGGATGCATCTTGATTTCATTATATCCTGAGAATCCATCCATAAAAGACATTCGTTCGAATCCGCAAGTATTGTCGATCATGACATCAGTGATCGAAAGAGAAAACTCATCATTGGGACAAGCATCGTTAAGATCTCTAAAGTCAATACAGACTCTGACCTTCCCCATTTTCTTCATAACTAGGACAACATTGGCAACCCAGTCTGGATGTTGTTCTTCTCTGGTAAAACTGCAAGAGATAAGCTTTTTGACTTTAGTTTCTATAGCATCCATTATGTCAGGTCAGAATCGAAGCTGTTGTTGTTTGACTGGCCTTACATTAGGCAAGATGTTAAGCCTGTGGGTAGCAATATGAGGATCCAGTCCCGGCATATCCTTATAATTCCATGCAAAGATGTAAATGTATTAATAAGATAACTTAATTCTTGTTTATCTACTTCTAGGAAACTCTTGCTAATAAAGATAGGTCTTGGCAAGCCTTCTTCTCTAACATCAATCTGAATTAATTGATCTTCAATAGGGGTTCTCATTTCTCAAAGCGAAGTTTCCATTGAGTGTCCATCCTTTGTGCCCATGGATCTCCTTCAGTAGCTTCAGTAAAGTCATCATCGTCTTCTGAGAATTCAGCAAACACCATATTGGAAGATAGTGTCACCCGATGGACATAACCTACACTGGTATCAGAATCCCATGAAACAGAATCAGATGAGTTAGATCGCTCCTCTTTATCGGATTTGGCGGCTTCCGGGTTCAGAATCGACAAAATAAACCCAACCCACGCTTCATTTTGCCATAATATTACTGTGACTTTCCTTTTGGAGCAGGGATACGAATAGGAGTTCACCTTCCCTTACAGTCATTAAGTCTAGCTTTAAAATTGTAGCCCATCTTTTGAATGATATCTTTTGATGTTTGACTATAACGACGTAGTTGAAGTCTCCCGTTATCGTCATTTTCTTCTTCGCTATTAGGCGTAGTCTTCTGCTCTGTTCCTTTACTAAAAATTATAGGAAGTTCATCTTTTTTCCTGGAAGGAACTAAGAAGAAGGTGTCTTGCACTGGTTCAAGCAATACTTTATCTTGTAGAGGTTGAACTACTCCTATTGTAAGTGGTTCGAAGTTATCTAGCATTTCTAAGTAACATCGAGTATAATAAAAAATATCAGTATACTGTAAAGGAGATGCTACTTTATTGATTTGTACATTATTATTTATAACAGAGTTCTTGGCCTTAGCAGAAAGCTTAGCAATGTTGATAACCAGAGGAGGAGAAGAAGAAGGAGAATGAGGAGGCTTGTTACGACGAAAGTCGATAACAAGAGGCTCAGAAGAGGTGAGCTCCCTTTGTTCCATCTTTCTAACAGGAAGCTGCTTATTATGAGAGGAAAGATGGATAGTCAATGTCTGAGAAGAAGATGGACGGATAGTACATCCTTTGACTGGGATTATGAGAACATCATCTTAGGTGTCTCTCTGATCTTCTTCACTATCCATCGCCCGTACAACCTTCATGAACTTTTCCTTGTACATCCGAGAATCAGTACAATATACTTTGATGCCTCTGAAAGGATTTAAATCAACTACTTCCTTCTGGACTTCCCTATTGACGTCCACATATTTGAAGCATTAGTGGAGAGTGGATGGTACAATATTATGCTCATGCAAAAATGGTCTTCCCATCAAAGCATTATAGGAGCCATGATTATCGATCACATAGAAGGTAATCTTTGTACGAAGATTGCCAATTTGAACTTTCAGGCAAATTATTCCTTTTTGCCATTGATTGTAAAAGAACAGAATAATTATCGGAGGACTGAACTTAGACTCACAATACAAACTCGCTTGTACAAAGAAAGCCTAGGGACGAAAATCTAGGTACAGCAATCTAAGTACAATTGTTTATTTTAGATTCTGGAGGGTGACGATAGAGGCTCGGGAAAGCGACAGCAGCTCTGCCTTACTCCTTAGATGATCGGGTGCAGCCTTGGCTCTGTAGAAGAACTGCTTGGCGTTGATGAAGAAATGCTCTCCTTTTAATTTCTCTCTGACTCTCTGGATCTGGGGGGGTGCTCTCTCTCTCTGTTGCTTTGCAAGGGAATGGCACCTTGCTATTTATAAGAGTGGGGGCATCATTAGGGTTTGCAATGATTACCCATTCTCAAAAATTGACGGTTAAGGATCAATGAATCTGGGCCGCTCGTAATAGATTTGAGCAATTAATGTGATTGCATCAAATCTCTGTGGGCAATTAATGATGATTGCCATAAATCCTCATAATTTGTTATGCCAAGCTCGGATATCCTGCCACGTGTTCAATTTGATTGATTGCAAATGATCTAATTTGATCCCAGTAATTATGAGGATGGCACTAAACCTGGTTGTTAGGATTTGTTGATGAATCTTGCCACGTGTCCCACTATTATTAGGCTGCTAGCTATAGGGACGCTGGCAAAACCGCGAGCCACTTAGGAAATCTGAGCCGTATGAGGATTTCTCCCTACTGAGCCGCATAAGGCTAGCCATGTGTCAAGACTGCTTGGGAGTGGCCTCTGAATATTTGAACCGCATGGAGATGATCTGAGCCGCATGAGCGTAGGCGACCGCATGATGGGTGGCTTCTCAGTGAGCCGCATGAAGATAGTCCTCATGAGCCGCATGGGTAGCCTCTGCCTGAGCCGCATGGGGTGGCTTCTGTCTGAGCCGCATGCGACTGTCCACGTGTCAAGTCCGCATAAAGGTTTTTGGGGTTTGATGGATTGTGTCAGAGATTTTCTTCGTTTCCCTAGGAGTCTGCCATTATGACACAGTCATTATTGTATCTTTATATCAGAGCTGTCATTGGTCAGAGCTGTCAGCCGTCAAGGCATTAAATGCAGTAAGGACAAAGGAAAGAGCTGTTGAGGGCTACGTGGCTCCTCTCTGGGCCGCGTGGAACTATTCGAGCCGCATAGACGTTTGAGCCGCATAAATCCCTGAGCCGCATGAACTCTCTGAGCCGTATGGGGATCCTTGGCCGCATGGATCTTTCTTTATTCTTTTCCATGCTTCTACCAGAGCCCCTTCAAAGTTTTCAATTTGCAAAATTGAAATACTTTGAATAAGAAGTATGACTATGTATAAACTCTTTTGGCCGCATATGATGTCCTGGCCGTATGGATGTCCCAGCCGCATGGCCTCCTCAGCCGCATTGGCCAACCAGTCGTATGGACTTTTTGGCCGCATGGGCTGTTCTGGCTGCATGGGTGTCTCAGCCGCATGGTCACCTCAGCCGCATGGGCATCTGAGCCGCTTAGTCGTTCCAGCCGCATGGCTATCTGAGCCGCATGGACTCCTTGCCACGTCTTCATGCCATGTGTGCAAATATTTTGTATTGATTACCTTCGATTTGCTGTCAGATTTAAGGCCACTTTTTTAGGGCAGGATCCCAAGAGTTTAGCCTTAAATTAGTCGGTTCGTCTTGATAACCGAAGAGTCGGTTACGTTGTACGAGATGTCGGTCCAAGGGCTCCCTTTTCTGCCTATAAATAGAAGGGTATTTGGACTTCTCTCCTATCTTCAACTCTTTTTGGCTTAGATTTCCGATTATCAATCAACAATGGATCCCAAGTCTTCCAAGGCTGCGAAGAAGGCTGCGGCGAAGGGCAAGAAAACGGCTTCGTCTTCGTCAGTTGCGTCCCCCGTTCGCCCTGACGTCCATCCTGCCATCAAGGGTAAGGACTACGTAGAAGATTGAATACTTCGAAACCCTAGCAAGAACGGCTCTGTTGCATGTTTTATGCACAAGCCTTTGATACGTTTCTCTCGTCTTCATCGAATTGTTTCAAATCGTATGGGCCACCAGCATGTCCCATGACCGAGCCGCATGAGGGTGCGCCCCATGTCCGAGCCGTATGGGATTTGTCCAGTAGGCCGTATGCATAATGACCCATCAAACAGAGCTGCGTGGACTCTTTTGAATGTCTTCTGACTGTTTATTTCCTTTGTTCTTGGTTCTTGTAGTATCTCCATCGGAGGCCGGGATCATTATGAAAGAAGAGCCACTGCCTCCTTTCATCAAACTAGAGTTTTCATCCTTTAAGGAGGAGGTGATACCAAAAGAAGAGCCGACGCCTGAAGGGGAGGGAAGCCTTCCAAATATTGAAACTGCTAAAAAGGAGGAGCCACAGTCTGAGGGTGGTAGTGTTGGGAATTCTGACTCTCCTGCTCTGGATGAGGATCTTTCTCAATTACATCCTTTATATACAAGGTGGTTGAGGGAATGGTATATGCGCCCCCGCAACTAGGATCCAAGGGCTCTCACAGATGTCTGTCTTTTGTCTTCGATGTTTATGTCTGTCTTTAGCCGTAGTTTGTTCCTTCTTTCCTTTCTGTCTGAATGAAGTAATGAAGAACTTCTTCGATTTTGCTTATAGTCGTGTGAATGTAACTGGTTTCTTTGAATGAATGGAATATATTTGCTTCCCTCTTTACTTGTAATAGTCATCTTTGTGTGGACCTATCATCCCTAGCGTACCCCGGTTTTGGGTACAGACAATAAGTTGGAATAAAACCGACATACTTACTCAGAATAAGTAAGATCGTGGTAAGTATGGGGGTTTTATACCATGGAGTCTTCCTACTCATAGGTAATGAGGACGTGGCAGGAGTGGACTCAACGGAGAATATTTGTGGACCTACTATCCTTGGCGTACTCCGGTTGTGGGTACGGATAATAAGTCGAAAGGGAATCAACATACTTACTCAGAGGTAATAAGGACATGGCAAGCATGGGGGTTTCTTCGACGGAGTCTTCCCACTCAGAGGTAATGAGGACATGGCAGGAGTGGGCTCAATGAAGGGGGGTACATAGAACGACTCAGAGGTAATGAGGACATGGAAGTTCTATGTAAAGGGGTGATTTATTTTTGGCGGAAGTGAAACGACTCAGAGGTAACATTGATATGGTCATTTTGGAAATTTGTGGATCTGTTACCCTTTTTGTGCACTGGGAGTGCGGGTAGTGGATCATGAGAAAGGAGCTCTTTCAGGAAAAAAGTTCAGAGGTATGGTCATACATGACTTATTATCTGAAAGAGTAACCGGAATGTGAGTTCAGAGGCACCTGCGGGTACATAACTCGATAATCTGGGAGATTGTGAATATGAGTTCAGCGGTACCAGCGGGTACACGACTCGATAATCTAGAATCTTGTGGATATGAGCTCAGCGGTATCAATGGATACATGACTCAATAATCTGGGATTGTAAATGTGAGTCCAGCGGTACCCGCGGGTACATGACTCAATAATCTGGAATTTGGAGGATGTAAGTTCAGCGGTACCGGAGGGTACATGACTTAACAATCTGGAACATGTGAATATGAGTTCAGCGGTACCAACGGGTACATGACTCAATAATCTAGAATTTGGTATATGAGTTCAGCGGTATCGGCGGGTACATAGCTCAGCAATATGGAAAATGTGAAATGTGTTCAGCGGTACCGACGGGTACATGACTCGATGATCTGGAAAATGTCGTTTAGACATAATATTTCTTCAGGAACTTGCCGTTGACGGGCAACATGAGCAAGTCTCCATTTTGTTTTATGAGGCCGTAAGCACCATTGGAGAATACGACCTCAATGATAAATGGACCTTTCCATTTTGGCTGGAATTTACCGGCGGTTTTGTGAGTCATAACCATCGGCCTCCGAACTGCCAGAACGAGATCGCCCACATGGAATGTTCTGATTTTAACCTTCTTGTTGAAGGCTCCGAAGATGCGTGCTTGGTATAGCTCGATCCGTTGCTGAGCCAGGAGGCACTTTTCATCTAAGGCCTCCAACTCTTGTAGTCAGCGACGGTAGTTATCATCCGTCATCAATTGGTAAGTAAGGGCGACGCGGAGTGAGGGTATTTGAGTTTCCAACGTGAGGACTGCCTCACTCCCGTACACCAGGGAAAATAGCGTATTTCCAGTGGCTGTTCGGACTGTAGTACGGTATGCCCATAAGCATTTACCTAGCTTCTCGTTCCAGTCGCGTTTGTTGGACGATACGAACTTCTTAAGAAGTTTGATGATTGTTTTGTTGAATGCTTCTGCCAACCCATTCGCTGCTGGATTGTATGGTATTGAAGCAATATTCTGGATGCGGTGCTTGTCACAAAATCGATAGAAGGCATGGCTTGCAAACTGCGGACCATTATCGTGGATGATCCTTCGGGGCAGTCCGAAACGATAGATGACATAATGCTTGAGGAAGCTGATCACGTTTGAAGTCTTTACGTCTGCAAGCGGGACAGCTTCCGCCCATTTGGAGAAGTAATCCGTGATTGCGAGTATGAAGCGATGTCCTCGGGAAGAAGGTAGAACGATCTGACCGATGATATCCATTCCCCATACTTTGAATGGCCAGGACGCCACTGTCGGATGTAGAAATTTAGATGGTTGGTGGTTGAAGTCCACGTAGAATTGGCAGGCTTTGTACTTTCTTATATAGTCTATCGCATCTGCTACCATCGTGGGCCAGTAGTAGCCCATTCGGCAAAGACGGTCTTACAATTTAGGGCCAGGCTGATGGGCCCCACAGACACCGTCATGAGCTTCGCGTACGGCTTCTTTGGCTTCTGCATTTGACAGACATCGAAGCAATAACCCATCGTAGGATCGCCGATACAATATTTTCGTCTCTGTATCATAGAAGAATCTGAGAGAACGCCTTCTGATGGAAGTGGCTTCCTTTGGGTTCTCGGGCAGTATGTCGTAGACTACGAAGTCTATGAATGGTTGTCTCCAGTCTGGCGCTTCGTCGATCGTCTGAGCGGAATAACTCGCCTTGAATTGAACGTTGTTCTTGGGACAGACTAGTTCATGGCCTATCACGTCAACCGAATGATGAGTATGATTTGGCACTGCTAGGAAAGCGGCAAGGCCTATTAGGGCATCGGCTTTGATGTTTTGGAGGCTGGGAACGTGTTCGATGAAGAATCCCTCAAATGACGAAATAATGTTGATCGCTATTTGGTGATAGGGGATCATGTCTTCATGGCGGACTTCGTATGAACCCCGGATCTGATTGACGATTAACTGTGAATCGTCGTATGCTTCAATATTCTACCCCCAGCTCTCTTGCAAGTTGGAGGCCAATGACCAAAGCGTTATACTCGGCCACATTGTTAGAGCAGGGTTCTGTGAGGGAGTAAGCGCGTTTGATCACCAATCCGAAAGGAGAAACCAGTACCACCCCGACTCCGACGACGATGTTGTCCTTAGGTTCGGTCCTTGAGGCACCGTCGAAGAACATTCGCCATATATCATCATGAGAGGTTGCATGCGAATCGGCGACCTCATCTGGGATTCCTTTATATATTCTGGACGACTCCGAGCCTGGGTGGGCTGCCAAAAAGTCTGCCAGGGCTTGACCTTTAACAGCCTTTTGTGGGATGAAGATCATATGGTAGGGGGACAGTAATATTGTCCATGTAGCGAGGCGAGAGCTGAGTGCCCCTGGTTTAGTCATGAGGACCCTGAGAGGGTTGACTCGTGAAATCACATGTATGGTTTGTCCTGTGACATAGTGCCGCATCATTTGAATGGCGAACACCAGGGCGAGGCATTCCTTCTCCACGACGGTGTATCGGTGCTCTGGCCCAATCATCATTCGACTGAGGTAATATATAGCTTGTTCATGGCCTACATCATTATTTTGTGCTAGCAGAGTGCTGAGAGAATGCTCCATTGCTCGTACATAGAGCAGGAATGGTTTTCCAGCAACCGGGGCCACTAGGACTGGAGAGTTCGACAAATATTCTTTGATGCTGTCGAAGGCACGCTGACATTCTTCGTCCCATACGAATGAGACGCCCTTCTTCATAAGATGGGTGAATGGCTGACAACGTCCGGAGAGGTTAGAAATGAACCTCCTGATGTAAGCTAGCCTCCCTTGAAGGCCTCTGAGTTCGCGAAGGTTTCTCGGGGGACCCATCTCCATAATTGTCTTCGTCTTCTCTGGATCTACGTGGATTCCCTGGGCAGTAATAATAAAACCCAAGAATTTTCCGTTGGATACGCCCAAGAAGGATTTTGTGGGATTCATTTTCAGGTTATGTGCTCGCATCAGGTCGAATATCGTCCTCAGATCCTGCAGATGGTCTCCCTTATAGGGACTCTTGACGATGATGTCATCAACATAGCACTCCACAGTCTTGCGTAAGTGGTCTCTGAAAATGATACTCATGGCTCTTTGATATGTGGCGCCAACATTCTTTAAACCGAAAGGCATGACTGTGTAGCAGTATGTGCCAATCGGTGTTCGGAACGATGTATGCTTCTCGTCGTCAGGAGACATCTTGATTTGGTTGTACCCTGAGAAGCCATCCATGAATAACATGCATTCGAATCTGCATGTGTTGTCGATCATGATGTCTGTGATAGGGAGGGGGAATTTATTTTTGGGACATGCCTCGTTCAGATTGCGGAAGTCGATGCAGATTCGAATCTTTCCATTCTTCTTGAGGACTGGTACTATGTTGGCGACCCAATCCGGATGTTGTTCCTCACGAATAAAGCCGCTGGCTATCAGTTTGTTGACTTTGGCTTCGATCGTATCCATGATGCCCGGGCGGAAGCGTCGCTGTTGTTGTTTGATCGGCTTTGCATCTGGCCAAATGTTGAGCTTGTGAAGGGCAATCTCGGGGTTTAGTCCTGGCATGTCTTCATAGCTCCAGGCGAACACATCGATATATTCTTTGACAAGTTCCAGTAGCGATTCTCGCTCTTCGTCTGTTAGGCTTTTACTGACGAAGATTGGTTTTGGAGAAAATTCGCTGCCGAGGTCGACCTGTATAACCTCATCTTCAGTAGGAGGTTCTCTCTGTTCGAAGTGCTGTTCCCATTGTGCATCCAACAGTTGGGCCCACGGCTCTAACTCGAGGATTTCAAGAATGTCTTCGTCTTCTTCGTAAGCGCCAGCGAATGCCATGTTGATTGACATGACTTGTCTGAACATGTCTCCGATGCTGGTGTCTGAATCAGATGTTGGTAACCCGGTTGAATGTGAATGCCAGTTGCATTCCTCATCTGAACTTTCAGGGGTCATTACGGGTGTAACATACCCTAATCCACATCGGGTCTTGCTGTAGTAGTCCCGTGGTTTGCCAGCCAGGACTGGTGGCTTTAAAGGTAATCGTCGCCCAGTGCCGTAATTCAAGCCTGGCGTAGTCTCTAGATCATACCCCTATTTTTGCATGAGTTTGGATTGGGGGCTATAAAGATACAGAGGCAGTCTCCCGACATCTGATTCAAGATCGACCTTCTCTATGGTGAAGGGTTGTGGGTCGTCCTTCCGGCCGAAGATGATTGGATGGTCCCCTCCCTCGATTATGCGGTAAGCATCTTCCACTGGGGTAAGCTGGTTTGCGGTGTAAACATTCGTCACCTGTGTGTGTAGGTGAGCGCCTATACCGTGTTCCATAGCATACATTGTGAAAAGCTTATTAAGCTCAAGGTAGTTCAAAGATAGCCCTTTATTGGTGAAGTAAGGTATCTTTTCTAGTAGGATTACATCATCTGCGGAGGGAACATCAGTATGGGCAGCCACATACTTGGCTAGCTCCGGTTCTTCTTCGGCTACCCCCTGTATAAATGAAGACTGAGAGGACGACCTGGGCAGCTTGATCGTCAGGGGTTCAGCTGGTAGAGCCGAGCGTGGAGTTGTTGGCAAACTAGCGACCCCCAGTTTGGTACCTGATGCTGGACGGGGAGTTGTTGGCTCGCTAGAAGCCCCAGACTTTGTATCGGGGTGACGATTCTTCTTGGAAAGACGTATCGTCATTGGCTTGTCAGAGGGATTAAGCTTCTCTGCTTGTGGCTGGCGGACTCTCGGTAGCCTGATTGTCAGTGGCTCCGTTGTGGGTCTCGGTGCTTGGCCGGACCTTGGCAGCCGGATTATCATTTGCCCTTCTTGTGTCAAGAGACTGATCGCATCCTTACGCAGAGCGGCCGTAAGGGGTGCGGATCTGCCAGGTTTGCGAGCTTGGAGATGGATCGTCAAAGGTTCTTCTGATTCTGAGGCTATCTCATTTCGAGCCTGTACGTCTTCATCCAGGTGCCTCTTCGACTTCTCGTATAAGCAGAAATCCGAGTAGAAGGATTTGACTCCTTTGAAGGGATCGATGTCGACAAATTCTGTTCTCACAAAGCCGTATGTGTCGACATACTTGAAGTACTGGTGCAGCTTGGAAGGCCCGATCATATAATCGTGTATCCAAGGACACCCCAGGAGGATGTTGTAAGAAGTGTCCACATCTATGACGTAACAGGTGACTTCCGACTGGAGATCGCCAATTTGGCACTTCAGGCGAATCTTCCCAATTTGGTAGCTCCTGCCCAAATTAAAACCGCTGATGGCGGTGCTTGTTAGCGTCAGGCGATGCATAGGAATACGAAGATGATGTAACAGACCCTTCGGGATGATGCTTATGGAAGAACCAGGATCAATGTGCATCCGGTCCACCTTTACGTCCCGGTGTAGTATAACGGACGATCGTGTAGATTGGTTTTGATGAGCATATCCTGCAGAGTGAAGACAATATTGGACATTGCTCCTATGCAAGCGCTATCTTGGAGATTTGCAGGCGAGCTCTCTCTTGTGAGGTTGACCTGAGCCAGGTACGCATCGGCATTTTGGAGTGCATCGCTCAAAGCCGTGCGAACATCCTTTGAGAGTCTCAGGAGCTCGTATAATGACAATTTGGCCGGTGTGTTGGCCAATTGTGCCAAGATGTCGAAGTTGTAGGGCTTCTCCAGCCCCTGAGGTGCCTCTTTTCGGAGGGATTTGTCAAAGCGAGTCTCCTTCGGCCTAGGCTTGTCGGTCATCGGAGGCTGAGAAGGTCCTGGAGTGTTAGCGATAGCTGGATGATGATCTTCAGCCGAGTTCTCAGCCATAGGTTGGGATTGTGCCCCAGACCGAGTAACGACAGCCGTGACTTCTTCGACGTCTGCCGAGATTGTGCGGGAGGATCTGACTTTTCTACTCTTCTTCTTGCGAATGGAAGATGGTGTGGACTGAGTCACTTCAGATACCAAGTCTGGATGGACCCACATGACCTCCCCTCGTGATGTGGTGAGGGGCACTAGACCAGCAGCCTGATCCCGAGGAGGTGGAAGATTAGCAATCTCCATTGTCGCCAGAGGGATGGGTACCACACCGTCTTGAGTTTCAGTTGGAGGGAAGCTGATTGTACTGACACCATATTGGCTGCCACGGTTACCTCTTCGAAATCAATGGCTAGAGCGTTTAATTCGATGAGATGTTGGATGTATCGTTTCAGTTCGTAGCAGTCGTGTGTAGCATGGTGGACGTAGCGGTGGTAATGTCAGTACTTTGGGCTCTCCATTTCTGCCGGCCGAGGTTCCCATCTTGGTGGAGGGAGCTGAATTCTGTCTCCTTGTATGAGCATGTCTAAGATGGGCTTGACGTGGCCGTCTTCGAAGGAGTAGGTTATTTGCGGCCATTGTTTGTCTGCCGATTTTGACTCAGGTTTCTGGGCTGTATCGGCCACCATAGCCTACTTGCCCTTGTTGTCCCGATTGTTGGAGGAGTTACCACCATTGTTGCTGTTGGTATTGGGGCGCTTGCCCTTGTCCTCTCCCTTCGAGATGTGCAATCCCAGTTGGCGAGCCTTCTTCAATCGTTCTTCGGCGCTTGTGGCACTGATGATAAACGTCTTCCAGTCCTTAAATTGACTTTCGCCCATCCAGAGACTGATTGTTGGGAGCAATCTCTTTTGGCAAATTTCAATCAAGGAGTAATCCGGGTTACCAGACGGCAGCTTCATTGCGGTTTGGCGAAACCGCTCAATATAGTTCCTTGTCAGCTCTTTCTCCCCTTGGACGACGTCCATGAGGGTGGACATTGTGATGTCCTATCCTACTTCGTAGAATCTCTCCAAGAACATATGCTTGAAGCTGGCGAAGGAGTGGATGTAGTTGTCCGGCAGGTTGCGATACCAGTCGAAGGCGACTCCTTCCAATGCTCCAATGAACAGTCGTGTGAGGATGGCATCGTCATGGGGCAGATGGTCGGTGGTGACCTCGAAGTAAGTGATGTATCAACTTGTGGAGGTCTTGCCATCATAAGGATTGATATTGAATGGCTTATATCTTGGTGGGAAGGGGACATCCCTCCATGCAGCAGGGTATGGTTGCCGTATTCTGAGGTCTTGAGAGGTTTCTCGAGCGTGAAATATGGCTCGGAGCTCCTGGACCTCTCTTCTTGCTTCCCTGGCCTCATCTACAGCGGTGGGAGCCGTCATTTCAGGAGGATTTTGCCCGGGTTCGGTGCCACTGAGTTCGAGTTCGCATTGACCGCGGGACCCGCGCTTGTTTGGCCAGGCGTCCCTCCTTGGAGAGTTGGAAGGGCCGCTTTGATCTCGTCTACAGACTTGACCAAGGCATGCAGTTTGGCCTCCAGAGTGTCGATGTGTTGGCAATCACTGGAACCACCTTGGTTGCTGTCCGTCATGAACATCGTCTTTACATGAGGGAAAATAGAAGGAACGGTGGATGACGTGCCCTCCGAGTCATACCCCTGTACCGAGAAGTCATCGGGATATGTGGGAATGTTCTCCTCTGGTTCGGACTCAGAAGGAATAGTACGCCCAACTTCAGAGCTTGCTTCATCTTGAGAGTCGTGGAAGTCCTCGGGGACGTCGGCATCTTCTGTATCTGACTGGAGAGTTGTTTCCTAGGGCTCGTCTCCTTGGAACATCGGATTATCGTAGATGTTCTGAGGAGTGCTAGCCCCTGTTTCAGTAACCCCCAGTGGTGTGGATGATGAATCTCCTACTGTGGTAGATTTCGTCTTCGAATGGGTACCTCGGAATACTCCGGTAGTGGACAACCGTTTAGATGACAGTTTCTTAGTCACAGTGGTTGAAATCTTCGGGTTGGAAACGTTTATCTTCTTCCCTCTCCCATCGGCGTAGATTTTCTGAGTGGAGTTCTAAGAGACGACGGGAGGCGCTTCGTCCTCTGAGCTTGGTCGTTGCAGCCTTTGGAAAACAGGTTGCCGGTCTTCTCTTGCTGTCGCGTTGTTGCAACAGCAGTTGACGATGATTTGGGTGCAGTGATGTCCGTGGGAGGACTCTTTGCATACCGGGGCCTCTTCTCTTTCCTTGCGCTTGCGGAGGATAACCTCACGCAAGTCAGACGGGTCTGGAACGACCATGTTTGCTCCCTGGGTTTTGGGAGACTTATGGAAACCACTCTGTTCGTTTGCCGCCGGGGGCTGGACTCGAGTGGTTCTGTACAACTTCCCATCAGAGGCCCGCATAACGGTATGTGGAGCGCTCAGATGGTCAGAGGTTAGGACAGCCGACTGAGCTCGCCGAGCTCGTACTGTCCTTGACTTCTTCACTCGAATACCTGAAGGCGTATAATAGGAAGAGTAAAAATGATGCTGCAGAGAGTCAGACACATTTTCTTGGGCACCATAGGAGAGACGATCGAAGACTGAGCCTGTGCTGCGTGGAGCAGGCAGTATGTGGCTGGAGTCAACGGCCTTCATGCGGCTGGCAGTTGTGGCCGCATAGGCATTCTTCGTGCGGCTGAAAGTCTCGGTCGCATGAGGTTTCTCCATACGGCTGGAAGTTCTGGCCGCATGGATATTCTTCATGCGGCTGAAAGTTTCAACCGCATGAGCATCATGCATGCGGCTGGCGGTCTTGGCCGCATGAGTGTTCGGCTTCTTCCTGGAGCACAAAGAACCACTCTTTGTCCCTGCAAGTCCAGTATCGTAGTGTTTTTCTCTGCCGAACTTGGGGATAGCAGAGTCCTCTATGGCTTGACGTGGGGCCGCATGAGAGTCGCCTTCGCCGTCTTGGATAGCAGAGAGTACTCCGTCCATGGCCTGGGGAGGAGTAAATGATTTTGGCCTCCAGTCCCTGTGAGCCTTTTTTGTGCGGGTTTGCTTCTGGACCGGGCCAGCGCTCCCGTCGGAGAGCATTTCTTCAAACACCTGTTGGTCGAAGCGGACGACCATCTTCTGTTGCGTGGAGCCAAGTTTGGCTGCATCCGATTGCGTCACCAACTCCTCAGCCGTGAAGAAGTTTGTCCCCAGCATAGTCGCTATCGTGTTTGCCATTGATTGTAAAAGAACAAAACAATTATCGGAGGACTGAACTTAGACTCACAATACAAACTCGCTTGTACAAAGAAAGCCTAGGGACGAAAATCTAGGTACAACAATCTAAGTATAATTGTTTATTTTAGATTCTGGGGGGTGACGATAGAGGCTCGGGAAAGCGACAACAGCACTGCCTTACTCCTTGGACGATCGGGTGCAGCCTTGGCTCTGTAGAAGAACTGCTTGGCGTTGATGAAGAAATGCTCTCCTTTCAATTTCTCTCTGACTCTCTGGATCTGAGGGGGGTGTGCTCTCTCTCTACTGCTTTGCAAGGGAATGACACCTTACTATTTATAAGAGTAGGGGGCATCATTAGGGTTTGCAATGATTACACATTCTCAAAAGTCGGCAGTTAAGGATCAATGAATCTGGGCCGCTCGTAATAGATTTGAGCAATTAATGTGATTGCATCAAATCTCTATGGGCAATTAATGATGATTGCCATAAATTCTCATAATTTTTTATGCCAAGCTCGGATCTCCTGCCCCGTGTTCAATTTGATTGATTGCAAATGATCTAATTTGATCCTAGTAATTATGAGGATGGCACTAAACCTGGTTGTTAGGATTTGTTGATGAATCTTGCCACATGTCCCACTATTATTAGGCTGCTAGCTGTAGGGACGCTGGCAAAACTGCGAGCCACTTAGGAAATCTGAGCCGCATGAGGATTGCTCCCCACTGAGTCGCATAAGGCTGGCCACGTGTCAAGGCTGCTTGGGAGTGGCCTCTGAACATTTGAACCGCATGGAGATGATCTGAGCCGCATGAGCGTAGGAGACCGCATGATGGGTGGCTTCTCAGTGAGCCGCATGAAGATAGTCCTCGTGAGCCGCATGGGTAGCCTCTGCCTGAGCCGCATGGGGTGGCCTCTGTCTGAGCCGCATGCGACTGTCTACGTGTCAAGGCCACATAAAGGTTTTTGGGGTTTGATGGATTGTGTCAGAGATTTCTTTCGTTTCCCTAGGAGTCTGCCATTATGACAGAGTCATTATTACATCTTTATGTCAGAGCTGTCATTGGTCAGAGCTGTCAGCCGTCAAGGTATTAAATGCAGTAAAGACAAATGGAAGAGCTGTTGAGGGCCACGTGGCTCCTCTCTGGGCCGCATGGAACTATTCGAGCCGCATAGACGTTTGAGCCGCATGAATCTCTGAGCCGCATGAACTCTCTGAGCCGCATGGGGATCCTTGGCCGTATGGATCTTTCTTTATTCTTTTCCATGCTTCTACATTCCCCAGGGGTTCACTCCTTCCAGAATTAAATCCCAAGATTGTTGTGATAGTTGTGGAAAGATTATGTACAGGAATCTTTAATGCATCCAGTAGAGTTTTTGGCATGATGCTGAGTGTAGACCCAGGGTCGATTAAGATACGATCAACTTTCATGGTATCAACATATCCCGTAAAATAGAGAGGTCGGTCATGACGACTATCTTCCAGCAGCATATCATCTTGTGTAAAGGTGATGTTTGGTATCAGCTCCATCACACTATGACAATGTAAGTAGGTTACAGGCTCCTCCTCTGGCTTCTTGAGAAGTGTTAGACAAGTATCAGCTTGCATCAAAGCTTCACTCAATGTTTCTCGAGTTTCCTTCGAGAGACGTAGTAGCTCAAAGATTGATAACCTTGTCAGGGTATTAGCCAACTGAGCCAGTATATCAAAGTTATACGACTTCTCGAGTCCCAGAGTTGGAGTCTTCTTTAATACTTTATCGAAGCAGATAGGCTGTTTTCCTTTGTCGGCCGTCGTCGGTTTGGAAGGAGATGGTTCTACTGGAGGCAATGAAGCCGAAGGAACATTGACAGCAGGAGAAGATGATGCTGGAAGAGCCTCCGAAGCTGGAGCAAGACTTTCTTGACCTTCTGAATAGTTTCTCAGGTAAAGTCTTCCAGACCTGGTACCAATTAAGGCTTCTTCTTCAGATACAGGTTCGAAGGACACCATATTGCAATTCTTTGTCCGGATCTTGCTTTTGGAAGGCTTCCTTTGGCAAGATAAAGTGTCTGTCCAGAAACCCAAACCAATACGAGATTGGTTGCGTGAAAGGCATAGAGAAAGAGGTATAGGAGATCCTTTTCCATGATTCAGACCGGGAGGCTTTTGTAGATCATATCCCATCTTCGTCATGAGTTTGCGGGATTGTTGACTATATAGATGGAAAGCTGGTTGATAATTGGCCTCTAGCTTTGACAACGTTATCTCATAAGAAGAAGAAGAAGAATAATCTGCCACCGAGGTAAAGGTAGCAGTTAAAGGTGGAAGACAATGTTTACCCAATGAAGTCATGTGACATGATTTGTATTTGGCTGCTTTATTGGACCTTTATGGATAAAGAAGGTTCTTCAAAGTCAGCCACCAAATCATGATGGATCCACATAATTTCCTCCTTATCAATGTTTGTCATTGAAAATGCGATAATGTTTTGTTAATTAAAACTTTGGTATTTCAATTACAAACAGAACAATATACAATGAAGCACTTAGACGTTGTCCTAGGAGTACACTTTTGTTTTTATCTGGGATCTGTATCGATGGAGCGAGTGGTAATGCGTTGACTCCGTTAACGATCTGACAATGATCTTGGATTCTCTTAAGGTCTGGGCTGCTCTGGATGCCGGCACATTTGGAGGAGAAGTAGACGTTACGTGTCTCTTCTCGTCTCTGTAGATAGATATGATAATCTATCTGTCTGTGTGGATGAATGAATGATCCTTCTATTTATAGACAGCAGACTGGTCTACTCATATGCGCATATGTAGGATGCGCCTGTACGTAGAAACGCAATGTAGCTGATGTTGTGGGGGCACATGAACGATGCACCCTGAGTTAAAGCCAAATCTGTTAAACTGCTCTATTGGGATGCGGTAGAGCTGACACATGGCAGTTGTGGAGATTCAGTTGTTGTTGAGATTGTAGAAGCATGGAAAATAGGATATTGCTTTTAGTCCTACATCGGAAAGGAGAAAAAGAAATGGCTTACTCTATTCTATATATAGAGCCCCCTTCCCTCCTTTGAAAGGGGCACCAACTTCCCTTCTCTTCTTCCAACTTGGACTCTTCCTACTACACACCTTTGGGTGCTAAGTCGAAGAAGTCTAGGACAGTACAGGCCCAACAAGTCCAGTCAACTGTCCAAGATGCTGACCGTTAGCGGACACCGTTAACTGTTATACGGGCTCCTGATGGAAAGTTGTACAGAACCATCTGCGTCAAGTCCCCCGGGACTAACGGACAGGGTAGGTCTCAAAAGTCTTCCTACAATAATCGAGAGCAAGTGCTTTTACTAGCCTCAGATCAGGGAGCAAATATGTTACCTACACACCCGGACGCTCGGGATACCCGGGCCCATAAAACGGAGTGCAAAGGTAGATTAATATGCTCTCAACTTGCGAAAGGTGGTCATATTGCATATTTTATGCGCCGACCTGTCATGTATCCACTAGCCGCAGAAGCAAGGCTCCTGGAGATCCCATGCGGCCAAGTGAAACCAAGCCGCAGAAGGAATGCTCCTGGAGACCCCATGCGGCTAAGTAGACTCGAACCGCAGAAGCAAGGCTCTCGAAGAACCCATGCGGCCAAGTGAAACCGAGCCACAGAAAAAAGGCTCTTGGAGATCCCATACGGCCAAATGAAACCAAGCCGCAGAAGGAATGCTCCTGGAGACACCATGCGGCTAAGTAGACTCGAGCCGCAGAAGCAAGGCTCTCGAAGAACGCATGCGGTCAAGTAAAACCGGGCCGCAGAAGCAAAGCTCTTGGAGACCCCATGTGGCCAAGTGGACTTGAGCCGCAGGAGGAAGACTCTTAAGACTTCATGCGGCCAAGATGATCCGAGCCGCAGAAGGAAGTCTCTTGAAGAACTCATGCGGCCAAGCCAATTTGAGCTGCAGAAGGAAGAATCTTGAGACCTCATGCGGCCAAGATGATCCGAGCCGCATAAGGAAGACTCTTGGTACCGTATACGGCCAAGTTGATCCGGGTCGTAGATGATTGATTTTACTCTGTTGCGGGGGGACACATGGCAATTTGACCAAGTCTCAACCACCCAGATTTGCTCTAACAAATAAATCTCAACAAACCACCAGCTGGCAGCCAAAGAGCGAGTCTTCATGTGCTGTTGTAGTCACGTGGCCACGTGGCCATCTATTCGGCTCAAAATATCCTTCATTCCGAAATTACTATAAATAGCAGGGTACCACACCCATGCAAAAGGCTGGCAACCTACGAAGGGCAATTTCTTCAAGAGCTAGGATCGCGTCAGATAGTCCAAGGAGTAAGGCAGAGTTGCTACACTTTCCTGAGCCTCTATCATCCCCCCAGAAATAAAACTAAACAATTGTACTTAGATTGTTTCCTAGGATTTCTTTCTAGGCTTTCTTCTGTACAAGCGGGTTTGCAATCAAGTTCAATTCTACTGTAATTTTTTGTTCTTGATATTAAATGGCAAACACGATGACGACTCTGCTGGGGACATCCTTCTCTTCTGATGAGAAGTTGGTGACGCAATCTGACGTATCCAAGCTCGGCTCCATGCAACAAATGCTCTTTGTTTAATTTGACTAACGAGCATTCAAAGAAATGCTCTCTGAAGGGAGTGCCAGTCCATCGCAGAAGCGAGCCAACCCAAAGAGATCCAGCAACATATCGAAGCGCAAAACTATTTCCCCCGACCAGGTTCTCAAAGAAGCTCCTTCTGCAGCCCAAGACGGTGATCAAGACTCTCCTGCGACCTTGCTTCCGACCGCAGATAACCCTACTGTCCCCAAATCCAGCAAAGGAAAACACTACGTTGTTGAGTTTTTGGAGGCACAAGGGAAATCTATCGGATGAGGAAGAGGCCGTATAAGAGAGATGGGCAGATGACTCATGTGCCAGCTGACTCTGGCCGCAGGCAGATGGCCCATGCGGCAACCAACTCTAGCCGCAGACAGATCACCCATACGGCAGCCAACTCTGGCCGCAGGCAGATCGCCCATGCGGTAGCCAACTCTGGCCGTAGGCAGATCGCCCATGCGGTAGCCAACTCTGGCTGCAAGTAGATGGCCCATGCGGCAGCCCGTCTTGGCCATAGACAGAGTGTCTCATGCGGCCCTGTCAGAAGCTCTGTGTTCGACCGTCTCTCATGCGGGCCCGACTCCATACGGCCCATTGAGAATGTGGGATGTATAAATCTGGACTCTTTTACTATGCGCCTCTGGGTTCTAAGTCAAAGAAGTATAGGGCAGTACGGGCCCAACAAGCCCATTCAACTGTCCAAGTTGCTGACCGTCAGCGGGCACCGTTAACTGTTATATGGGCTCTTCATGGAAAGTTGTACAGAACCACCCGCGTCCAGTCCCCCAGGGCTAACGGACAGAGTGGGTCTCAAAAGTATCCCTCCAACGATCGAGAGCAAGTGCTTTTACTAGCCTCAGATCAGGAAGCAAACATGACACCTACGCACCCGTGTGCTTGGGATACCCGAGTCCACAAATTGGATGCAAAGGTATATCAATCCGCTATCGACTTGCAAGAGGTGATTACTCACAAACGTAAGGAGAATACAGCAACCTTGGCATGCGATAAGCCCCTTTCGGGACGTCGTTGCATCCAAGTCACATCAACTGCTGCTTCGACAAGTCGACAGCACCTGAAGATCGCCAGTCCGTTTTCCAACGACTGCAGCAGCCAGCACCTTTCCAACAATAACTTGAGAAAAATGTGTAAATCCTGGGAGACGAGGAATTTCTTTCGCCTCCTGTAATTCAACCCGGAAGGTTTTTCCCGGCAAGGGAGGGAATAAGACAGGCTCTTCCAGCCCGACAATCTCCGCCAATATTGCAAGGAAACTCTCGTTTGGAGGACTGCCACCGACAACCACAAGGGGTGTCTACCTAGGCACTCGATCCAAAAAGAAGCTTCCAACACCTGGAGGTGCATCCTTGACCTCCCTGGGGGTAGATGAGGTCGGGGGTAGCAGTCTCCACAAAGTATGCGACAACCCGGTGTTCCAAGAACATACACAGGGGGTAGCGATCCACTGGAATTATGCGACAGACGTGGACGTCCCTGAGGATGACTGCCTTCACCAAGACGATGCGGCTTCCTGTACAGGGGTAGCACCCCTTTCGAATCTGAGGAGGAAGACATTCCGACATTCTCCGACGATTTTTCGGTACGAGGGTACGATACAGAGAGCACCTTTGCTACGATCCCTTCCACGTCTACCCATGTACGGACAGTCTTTATGGCCGACGATGATCATGAAGCACCTACTGACCGACAATGTCTAGAAGTACTTGAAGCCATGCTCATGTCCTTGGTCAAGTCAGTAGACGAAATCAAAGCTGCCTTGCCGACCCAACCGGTAAGGACGCCTGGACAAACAAGCTTGGGACCCGCAGTCAACACGGACTCCAACACGATCGCTCCTTCTTTGGGTGACAATCCTCTAGGAGCATTCGTTCATTCAGCTGTAGATGAAGCCAAGGAGGCAAGGAGGAAAGTTCAGGAGCTTCGAGCAATGTTTAATGCCCGAGATTCCTCTCGGGACCTCAGAATACGGCAGCCGTATCCCGTTGCGTGGAGAGATGTTAATTTTCTGCCATGGTACAAACCATTTCATATTGATTCGTATGACGGGAAGACGTCTGCTAGTCGGTACATGACTTATTTCGAGGTTACAACCGACCACTTGTCGCATAGTGACGCCATCCTCACACTATTATTCATCGGAGCATTGGAGGGGATCGCGTTCGACTGGTATCGTAACCTTCCGGACAACTGCATCCATTCTTTTGACGGCTTCAAGCACATGTTCCTAGAGAGATTCTATGAAGTGGGGCATGATATGACAATATCGTCTCTCATAGATGTCGTTCAGGGAGAGAGGGAGCTAACAAGGAACTATATCGAGCGGTTCCATCAAACCGCGATGAGATTGACCCAAGGCAATCCCGAAAGCTCCTTGATTGAAATTTGCCAGAAGAAGTTGCTCCCCGCAATCAGACTCTGGATGGGTGAAGATCAGTTCAAGGATTGGACGACCTTCATTATAAGAGCCACCAATGCGGAGGCAAAGTTAAAGAAGGCCCGCCAGCTGGGATTATACATCCTAGATGGAGAGGACAAGGGCATACGTCCTAGTACCACCTCCAATAACAAATAATAGTGGCGGCACCACCAATAATCGGGACCTACAGAAGGTACTATTCATCAACATGGTTTCTATAAATAATCCCGCAGAGAAAGAAGACCAGACACTCAATTTCTTCGAAGAAGAGCCTTGAGCTCAACACCTGGCTCTCAGTGGGAATTGCTGTAACACCCACTTCTCGTGCCCCAACACAGGATGCGGGTCATGACACATTTTTAGTGGTGGCCCATGCAGGTCACTATACTATCTATCACAGCACAATACATCCTGACAGGTACTAATGGAATCACACAACAAGATGGAAAAGAAGGACAAGAAGGACAGACCTGCTAACTCGTCACTTATAGCGTCGGTCTCCACAACCGTCAGTACAAAAGTCCTGCCCCTCTGGGGTATATTCCTTAGATGGTGTCCTAGTATGGAATAGGATATCAGCATGGATGTTGATTAAGTTATGGATTAGATAGAGGTGTGTTTGGGCACGAGAAGTGGGTATTACAAGTCTACCCTCCTTAGAAAAATTTCATCCTCGAAATTAAGATGGTGGAGGGTAGACTTGTAACACCCACTTTTCGTGCCCCAACACAGGGTGCGGGTCATGACAATGGCGGTTCGAACAGCGGGAGCCTCCCACTAAGGTTGATGTCGTCCAGAATGACTTATGGGATGCAACTTCCCCGAAACCCATCTTCATCAGCAACGCTAACAGGAGCTCCTGTGCCCTCATGCGTGCTCGTAGATCCTGGTAAAAACTTGTTCAACCCTCCTATACTAAATCTCAGTAAGTAAAGCCCTCCACAACCATCTTACCTCTGGATTTCTTTCTTACATCCTGTTGTGCATCTACCATGTCCATATCACCTCTGAGTAGTTGCATCTCCCGTGAAGACTCTGTGTCATCATGACCACATAGAAAACATTTTACGTCCATATCACCTCTGAAGTGTCCTTCTATAACCGTGTCTACCATGTCTATATTATCTCTGAGTAGTCACCCCCGTTACGATAACCCCAAAGTTGTCATAACTCCCTAGAATACAGCCATGTCCATATTACCTCTGAACTATTATTCTAGTAGAAGGATGCTTGCCATGTCCATATTACCTCTGAGTAAAGCACCCTTTCCATGACAATCCTCTACAGTTGTCATTTATAAAACCTATTACGTCCATATTACCTCTGTTAGGTTTTGTCTCAAAATCTGTTACTCTCACCACCAGTGCGCAGAAGAGTAATAGGTCCACCAAAGATTATTCCTGATTATCGTGTGTCACATCTATATTACCTCTGATACCGATAGTCTCCCAACTTAATACCTGTATCCAACCCGGTATAAAAGATATGGTGTTAAGACCATAAAACCTATCTCGTCCATATTACCTCTGTTGGGTTTTGTCTCAAAATCTATTACTCATACCACCAGTGCGGAAAAGGGTAATAGGTCCACAAAAGTTATCCTAATCTATTACTCGCACCATCCGTGCACATAAAGGATAATAGGTCTATAAAATATCATTCAAATTTATTGCTTGCATCTCCAGATGCACAAAAGGGCAATAGGTCCATAAAAAGTCCCTCAGTGGGATGTCCGCTGCCAATCACAAATACTGTATTAGGTCATTTAGTACAAGCACCCGTTCTCTCACAATTATATGCTTCTGGAGCCCAGTTATTCCATTGTATTCACTCCCCAGTAGTAGAACAACCATGTCCAAATCATCTCTGAGTTGTTTTCCTACCCCTTACAAAATAGATGATGCTAAAAATAAATGTTTACCACGTCCACCTTACCTCTGAGTAAACACCCCATGCAATAACCCCTGCGTTGTGGCGCATCAATCATAGAACTTCCATGTCCATATCACCTATGAGTTGTTCTGTGTATCCTAACCGAGTTAACTCCTACCATATCCATATCACCTCTGAGTAGGAAAGCTCTACCATCAACCTCATATTTACCACGTCCATATCACCTCTGAGTAAATATGTTGGTTCCCTCTCTCAACTTATTATTGGTACCTAAAACTAAGGTACGCCAAGGATGATAAGTCAACATAAAATCTCCAGCGGAAGTACCCAAACCTATTACATCCAAGCTACCTCTAATAGGATTACCACACCTAAACAACTCTACTTTCCATGCTTCTTATTCAAATTATTCCAAATTTGTAATTTAAAAACTTTGAAGGGCGTCTTGTAGAAGCATGGAAAATAGGATATTACTTTTAGTCCAACATCGGAAAGGAAAAGAAGAAAGGGCTCACCCTATTCTATATATAGAGCCCCCTTCCCTCCTTTGAAAGAGGCACCAACTTCCTTTCCCTCCTTCCAACTTAGACTCTTCTTACTACGCACCTTTGGGTGCTAAGTCGAAGAAGTCTAGGACAGTGCGGGCCCAACAAGCCCAGTCAACTGTCCAAGATGTTGACCGTTAGCGGGCACAGTTAACTGTTATTTGGGCTCCTAACGGAAAGTTGTACAAAACCATCCGCATCCAGTCCCCCGGGGCTAACAGACAGGGTGGGTCTCAAAAGTCTTCCTACAACGATCGAGAGCAAGTACTTTTACTAGCCTCAAATCAGGGAGCAAATATGATACCTACGCACCCGGGCACTCGGGATACCCGGGCCCACAAAACGGAGTGCAAAGGTAGATCAATCTGCTTTCGACTTGCGAGAAGTGGTCATACCGTATATTTTATGCGCCGGCCTGTCATGTATCCACTAGCCGCAGAAGCAAGGCTCCTGGAGATCCCATACGGCCAAGTGAAACCAAGCCGCAGAAGGAATGCTCCTGGAGACCCCATGCAGCTAAGTAGACTCGAGCCGCAGAAGCAAGGCTCTCGAAGAACCCATGCGGCCAAGTGAAACCGAGCTGCAGAAACAAGGCTCTTGGAGATCCCATACGGCCAAGTGAAACCAAGCCGCAGAAGGAATGCTCCAGGAGACCCCATGCGGCTAAGTAGACTCGAGCCGCAGAAGCAAGGCTCTCGAAGAACCCATGCGGCCAAGTGAAACCGAGCCGCAGACGCAAGGCTCTTGGAGACCCCATGCAGCCAAGTGGACTTGAGCCGCAGAAGAAAGCCTCTCGAGACTTCATGCGGCCAAGATGATCCGAGCCGCAGAAGGAAGTCTCTTGAAGACCTCATACGGCCAAGCCAATTTGAGCCGCAGAAGAAAGTTTCTTGAGACCTCATGCGGCCAAGATGATCCGAGCCGCAGAAGGAAGACTCTTGGTACCGTATGCGGCCAAGTTGATCCAGGCCACAAAAGATTGATTTTACTCTATTGCGGGGGGACACATGGCAATTTGACCAAGTCTCAACCACCCAGATTTGCTCCAACAAAGAAATCTCAACAAACCACCAGCTGGCAGCCAAAGAGCGAGTCTTCATATGCTGTTGTAGTCATGTGTCCACGTGGCCATCAATGCGGCTCAAAATATCCTTCATCCCGAAATCACTATAAATAGTAGGGTACCACACCCATGTAAAAGGCTGGCAACCTACGAAGGGCAATTTCTTCAGGAGTAAGGATCGTGTCAGATAGTCCAAGGAGTAAGGCAGAGTTGCTACACTTTTTCGAGCCTCTATCGTCACCCCCAGAATCAAAACTAAACAATTGTACTTAGATTGTTTCCTAGGATTTCTTTCTAGGCTTTCTTCTGTACAAGCGAGTTTGTAATCAAGTTCAATTCCTCTGTAATTTTTTGTTCTTGATATTAAATGACAAACATAGATCTTGGGTAGTTAGCACCCATTTGTAGGCAGAATTGAGTCAAATGACACATGACGCGTGTTCTTGGCTCAAAGATCTCGAATTTGGTAGAGGATGATCTGTCAGGATGTGCCAAGGATTAGGCGCATGGAGGTGACTTGGTCTATGAAAGACCAGTCTAGGCGCATGGATTCTGAGACGCATGCACAGCTTTTGGTCGCATGGCTGTGGAAACGCATGCAGAGACTTGGCTTCTGTCTTTTGGAATCAGGAGTAAGTCGGAAGTGCATGGCTTTTGAGGCGCATGCAAATTTCTGGGCGCATTGTTGTGGATGCGCATGTAAGTGATCGATCGGCCACGTGGCAAAGCACAACTGTAACCGACAAAATTTAATGATAAAGATGACGTTTGCGGCTCTTCATTTTCTACAAAAAGATGTCAACTGTTCAGTCTTCGGGAAGCGTCTTCCAACTTTGTCATATAGCTTTAAATGCTTGATGGGTGACGAGTTGAAGTGGGCGCATCATTTATGCCCTACTAGGCGTATGGGTCTACATCCAATTGGGCGTATCGGTACAGAGCGCATGGTGCTGACGGCACATTAGTCGCATGGCGGATCCTTATTGGCCCGTCTGTTGAGTTCTTCGAGGTGTTAATGGCTATTTTGACTTGGTTTGAATACAAAGAGGAAGATTCATCATCATAAATGCAAATTCATTACAAGAATATGAAGAGACTGGCACTTGGCGCATGGGTGAAGGTTGTCCCGGCCTATAAATAGCTTTGTGAAGAGTTCTGTTTCCCATTTCACTTAGCTTCCCTTTATGGAGACGAACTCGATCGGTCCCCTGCCTTGGCGAGTTGACGATGAACTCCTTTCGAAGACGAAGATATGCCAAGTTGGTATTTTTGACCATTGGCCCTGTCATACAAGCCTATAAAAGTGCTTGTTACATCCAAATATCGGGATCATCGTATCCCGATACAGGCTGAAGATGCATGTTGTATCCAAAGATCGGGGCGGTTGTGCCCTAATTTTTGTTACGCTAGAAGAGTCGCAGGTCAGGGCTATCGTGCCCCAATTTGGTTAGGCTAGAAGAGCCACTCCTCCTGCTAGAGTGTCCGCATGCTGACGAGAAAGTAATTCGCTCTGACTATGCACGGGGATGCGCATACGCTGAGATGCTGGAATAATGTGCCTGGTTGTAGCACTTGAGTGATGCACCTGGCTGTACGTTGAAGTGATGCGCCTGGTTGTAGCTTTTATGATGTTCTTTCTCTTTTATAAAAGAATTCTCCTTTGTAAAAGATATGTAATAGACTTTTATATGAAAAAAGCCCCATTTATATATCTCTACTTCTTTGCTGTTTTCTGCTGTGCCAAGTATTCTGTGCCTGGCGCATGAGAGTTAGGGTGCATAGGAGTTCCGGTCTTAGATGCGCCTGAAATTCTATCCTTCTACAAGACCCCCTTCAAAGTTTTCAAAACTTTCTGCCAAGTTTTGGAATACTTTGAGCAAGAAGCATGGATAGTCCTTGTTCTGGGCGCATGTCCTCGTCTGGGCGCATGGCCACTTCGCACATTGTTGTGGGGGCACATGATCTTCTTTGTTTTAATGCAAGAAGATAATGCCTCGAAGTTTAAAAGATTAATGATAATCTTTTAGAATATATGCAGCCGTTAGTTTCACGAGACCCGAAAAGTTTTTGCTAATGTCAGCCTTTATCGGTTCATGCGTATGGCTTATGCCTATAAAATAGGTAGCTGTGAGGAAAAGAGAGAGTCTTCTACTTTTTTTTCTCCTTATCCTTCTCCTTCTTCCTCTAGAGTCTTCGAAAACCCTAGCTTCTTTAGAGAGATGGCTCCCAAGACTCCCCGTGGCGGTGCTGGCCGAGGAAGGGACAAGGACAAGAAGCCTGTAGAGGTCGACGTGGAGGACACTCCCGTCGTCGCAGCAACACACGTCGACGTTCGATCGGCAGTGATCAGTGGGTGATCCTTCACTTTGTTGTAATACTGTTGGGGCACGTGGATGGTGTTTGCCATTAAATATTAAGCACAACAAATTACAGATGAATTGAACTTGATTACAAACTCGCTTGTACAAGAGAGCCTAGAAAGAGAGTGTCACGACCCGCACCCTAGAGTAAGGGCACGAGACGTGGGTACGTCCAGCCTACACCGCAGTGTCGGCGGTAGAACGCTGTCCTAGGTCTCATGCATCTAACAGTATAAGGCTAAGCAGTTTATATTCCCCGAATGGGGGTGACATAGCAGAATGTAAACTCAATCACATCTAAGGTAGAGCATAATGGAAGATAGATAAAACATGAAATCCACAAAGAGATACATCAGATAGAAGTCTAAGTGTCTAAGATACACAACCTAGAAAACATCTCAAATCTCAAATACAATAATCCATAAATACAACTCAAGACAACTGAAAATAAGCTATAAGCAAAACCCTAGCTATCTATACAACCTCTACTGTGTCTCCTCTAGGCTAGCAGGCAACCTCCAGGCTATCTGTAAAATTTATCAACAGGTCCAGTCAGGACACGAGCGAGCACAATACATCTCACGCAGATCATAACATGTTAGAAAATATAACGTGCAATAGAGTAAGATACATGAAACGCTGAAAGAAGATGTATATGAAAAATAGAAGGATATGATAATAGGAAATATCTATATATGATAAGTAAGAACTGTAAGCAATATGTGATTTAGAGTGCAATATGGTTATGTAAACGGGTTAGGTTATATAATAAAATGGGACTTCTTTGTACGTGGGTGTACAATGGACATATACAATTCTTATACAATAGGATTGATCACATAACCATTTCTACTCTCCCTCCCCAATCAATACACAAGGATCCAATTCAGTTACGTTACCTTATACAATGGCTTGTACAATGGCTTGTACAATGGCTTGTACAATAGAGCTCAATGTGATAATGAGAGTACAATATGCACAATGAGTGTACAATGATAAAGGTATTCAATAAATACAATATGTTAGTGAAACGCACATCACAATATGTATTTAGTGAACACAAGGAGATAACATCGCAAAAGAAGATCCATATAGTACCAATCCGTGTTACCAACGTGTCAGTATCAAGTAAATTAATCTATGGCAAGAATAGACGTTCTAGCAAGTATGAAACGGTCAGAGAATGTACTCGCCTGATAACTGAATGTCCGAAGAGGGTGTACTGCCTGAGGAGAGGTATCTGCCTCCTAATCAGAGCAACACAAGTTACAACATGTCTAAAATAAGGAAATAGACTGCTACAATGCATCTACATGCTGTCTAGGTCAAACTAGGCTAAAGTCAACACTTGGTCAACTCTAGTCAACTATTTAGTCAAAGATAGGTCAACTGGGTCAACCTAGACTCAATGAAGTCTCACTAGGCCTAACCAGTCTACCCTAGCTAGTACACACCATACAAATCCAAGGCTATACAAGCCAACACAAGTCACATATCAAGATACATCACATTCATGCATATTCAATATTATATATATATAAATATATAAAAGAAAAGAACTAACATGTAAAGCTATGTGTATATGTGTGAACATGGAGGTGTACATGAAAAGAGAAATCAACACTAGTTATGAGTTTACACTACACATGGCACAAAGCTAATCCATCTATATTACACATGTATTATACTTAACATGCATGGCTACAAGTATACATCTATATACATTAGAGTAGAGACTATTTAAGTTATAACTAACATGCATCTATACTCTACATAAATCTATATACATTATAGCAATCATTTAGAGAAGGGTTACATGGCATGGTGGTTGATATAGAGTGGGGTATCCTTGTGCAGAGGGTGAAGTTCATTCTCAGTTTAGTTCCACATTTGCATATAAACTAAAGTGAGCTATCCCATAAACTGGTGTAACTAACCACATAAAATGAACCATGTTATCTGAAATATGCCATTAAGCCAACATCCCATATGCGTACAGCTCATGCATTGTCTAATACTGAAATTAACTAACATTTCGAATTAAGGGGTTGAAGGTTAACATTACATTCATAGACATTCCACTATATTGAAAACTGAAATTGGTTTGGCATTAGAAAAATGAAGGTATATATGCTTACATGGACAGTTCAGTGTTCGAACAACCTAAAATGAACTAACATTCAATCTAAATATCAGCTATGCATTGGTTCTATGTCTATATATGAAATCTGATATTGCATTTATAATATTTATATATTATGCATTCATATCTATCATTACATATATACCTTGAATTTATATCTAGCATTCATTATATACTTTCATGCATGCATTGTATATCATTCTGCATTGTATATCATTCTTTCATTCATGCATTTATGCATTGCTTACATACATTACATTAATTGTATTCCTACATGCTTGCATTCAACCATATATATACATTAATGTAAAGAGGATATATATCATATATATATATATATCATTTTATACATCTAACATATCATGCATTATATACTCTATATTTATTTAATATCCATACTACAGAGGCTCATAGGTTACACAAACTGCATATATCGTATAGTCACCCTTCTACTTAAAATCAATACTGTACCAATTGGGTCTTCACTAAATTCTAGGATTAAAGTATGTTATAGCGCTTCGTGTTAGCTTTCCGAAACTTCAAACGAATCACATTTTCGTGTCCGGAAGCTCCCGGAATCGCGAAAATACCGAAACGCGTTCGTCTTTCGTACAGCTGACACTCAAACAATTATACAGAAAGTTTTAAAACGAATTTGGATTACTAAAATATATATTTGAAAAGCTAACTTCGAAATGCTTCTTTTAAAAAAAAAGGGAGATTAATTGGAGTTATGAGCTAAAAGTTATGGTATTTCTAAGTTGCTCTACCTACTAAAAATGTGAATAAATATTATGACGAATTTAGGTAGTTTGAGACAAAAGAAACACAAGTATATAACATAATATATGAAGAACTCACTCTCTACACTAATATATATATATATATATATATATATATATATATATATATATATATATATATATATATATATATATATATGAGACACTATAGAACATATCTCCAATACAAAAATATGAGATTAAACATGTAATAATTCATTCACACATAACAACAACACATAGTGTGTCCAAATTTGGGGTTTTTCCACATGAACACAACCACAACACAATGGACACTCCTATGACCTCCAAATGGACACGAAATGGACACAAATGGAGATACAACCATGGGGTCATTCCTATGGGTTCAAAATATTCCTATATGTATGTAGGCATGTATTAGAGGAGAGATTATACCTTCCGGGAGAGAGATTCAAAGGAAAATCCTTCTGACACGACACCGACACGTAGAGATTCCAAAAGGACACGAACGAGCTCCGAATCCTCCCAAACTTGGCTAGCACCCTCTAACCATGGATTAGAAGAGAAATGAAGAAGAATTGATGGAAGAGGGGGTTGATTTGGAGATGAAATCAATGGAGGTTCATCTCTAAATTAATTTGGGGAAGAACAAGAGAGAGAAAGTGGATGAAAATAAATGAATGAAGGAGTGACTCACTCCTTATCCCCCCATAGGTGGCTGCCCAAAAAAGGTGAGGTGACCCCTATTTGAATGTCCAAAATGCCCTCCACTAATCTATTTGATTTAAATTAGGAATGGGTTAAAGGTTGAGGTCATTTTAGTCTAGTTTTAAGTCTCTAATTAAACTAAACCTATCCATAAATAATTAGTCTAACTACTAACTAAAATTAATATCATGTGGACTTAAATTAATATCATGTGGGCCATGCCTAACTAGTGTGTGGGTCCCACTAGAGTCAAACTACCTCCCGGGTCCCCGTTTCAAGTCGGATTGAGTTGAAATTCGAACCCGACTCAAATAACCCCAAAACAATATCATAAATAATAAAATAAATTTTAACCCCAAAATAATATCATAAATAATAAAATAAATTTCAAAATGTAAAATAACAAAAATATTCCTGTTTCTAAAAACTGGGGGTGACAAATCTATCCACCTTAAAAAATTTAGTCCTCGAAATTAAAATGTTCCTACCCCTTCCAGGTCAAACCCCTATAATCAAAGTCTCAAAACTTAATCAATCATACAATTTAAAAGGACGGCATACAGGATCATGGCATACGGTGGTAATGAAAGTCTCATCTAGGTATACTAGTCACACTAGACCAAAACAATCATAAGGTATCAAAACATACAAGCAATCAAGGGTGTTGAACTAGAAAAGTTACAAAAACAACAATCATCGAAGCTGTAAGGCAGTCTACCATCCTATATGAAAACTGGTAATTATCAAAAATAAAATAAGATAACTACTAATCATCTATAAATGGGTACTATTTAAGAAAAATCAAAACCAAAAGTTTGAGGAACGAAAGTCAATAGCATTGAATACAATCACAATATAATATATATAGAAAGAGAGAGTGTTAGAGAGGGAAAAGCTAACATTATGTAAATGTTATGTGGTTAGTGTGTGTATGGGTGTATGTGGACATGTTCATATGGTTAGATAGTAGGCTTGTGTGTGTGAAATATACATGAAAGTGTATAGGAGGATTTGGGTCTCAAAACAATAGCTATCAAGTTATACTATTCATGGCATATTGGTTAAACAGTCTACAAGACACAAGCTATTTACTCATAACATGCATGGCTAACCATATATATATATATATATGTATAGAGAGGTAGAGATTTAATTATGTATCTATATACATTATAACATGTATGCATAAACTATATATATATATATATATAAATCTATATAGATTTATGAACATAACATGGAGATGAAGGGTTAGGTTTACATGGCAGTTGTGAACATTAGTGTAGAGTGTCAAGTGTACATGGGTTAAAACTTGAAATGAAGGGTTCAATCATTCAGTTTAGTTCAACATTACCTATTAAATCTGAAATTGAACTAAACATTTAAAAGCAATGTAAAAATGTTAACATGTATTCATTTTTCAGGATTTTGGAGAAATTCGAACATCAAAACAAACCCAACGTTTACCACAACCACAACCTAACATGTAAGAGTATGAAACCTAACATTATATCCCTACATACAACAATGTATACGGCTCAAAACATTACATTTAAAAAAACTGCAAATTGACTAATCACTTAGAATTCAAGCTTAAAGGGTTAATATGCACACAGTCTTAGATTTGACAAATTCAAACACAAAACTCAACCAATTTCTTTAAAACTTGAAACCCTGTATATAACATACATGTGCAGTGATGTAAACAACGACTAATAACATAAAATTTACATTTAATTTACGAATTTAATCTGGAAAACGTAGAACTAGTCACTGATACTGTACTATATTAGAAATATTGGGATTTTGAGAAATTAACATCAAACATATTAATATGCATTTAGATAGATTGGTAATCAAGTGTAGCATGCATATGTGTCAGGCAAGTATCTGTGTCCACTATATATAAATATATATATTTTAAGGTAATACAAGAAATAATGGCAAGAAGGAATAATGATAAAATCTGTTCTGCTTATCTGTTTAAAAGAAGGAACCATTTTGAAACCAGAGCTATAATATCAAATCCAAGTTAAGGTCTAGCAAAATCATCGATTCATTGTATTAGAAAAAAAATTTATAGCAAAAAGTTACACTAGATTTATAATAACAGCTAAGCTACTCCTACTCATACTCCTACTCCTAAGTTATTTGATGATAGAATACAATTTATAACAACAGAATGGTACGATAGAGATGATATGTTTAAAAATCTTCTCAAGATACAATCTGATAATCATATGCGTCTGTCCAAAATCATGTTACTCAGAGTCCTCGCCATGCCAGTAAGCAAGGCTGCGATAAACGATAGATTCCATAACTGGGGTATGCACCTCTACAATCATGTCGTCTGGAAATCTCGCTATGCCGACTAGTATAGCTGCGAGAAATTTCAAATCTCATAACCAAGATACGTACATCCAAAGTCAGGTCCCTATGTTTCCGCCACGCCAACTAATATGGCTGCGATAAACTACAGGTTCCATAATCAAGTAGACGTTTTACCATCCCTGTATTTTCGTCAACATATGTCATCAGAAAATATCGTAACTCAGGCCATAAAATTCATCTCGATAAGAAAATCAAAATCAACAACGATCCAACAAAATCAAATTCAATAATCAAGGAGTGAGAGCAACAAACAAGGGAAATGATTTCAAATTGAAGTTTAAATAAGATTTTCAAGGGTCGTCCTAGGAATATCTCAAGGAATCCTAACTGTGATTGAGTACCTTCAAAAATATCTTAATCCTACTGCAGGTTGTAGTGATACTCTAGTTCGAATACCACTACATAAACTCGACCTGTATGGGCCACCACTAAAAACGTGTCACGACACGCACCCTAGAGTAAGGGCATGAGACGTGGGTACGTCCAGCCTACGCCACAGTATCGGCGGTAGAATGCTATCCTAGGTCTCATGCATCTAACAGTATAAGGCTAAGCAATTTACACTCCCCGAATGGGGGTGACATAGCAGAATGTAAACTCAATCACATCTAAGGTAGAGCATAATAGAAGATAGATAAAACATGAAATCCACAAAGAGATACATCAGATAGAAGTCTAAGTGTCTAAGATACACAACCTAAAAAATATCTCAAATCTCAAATACAATAATCCATAAATACAACTCAAGACAACTGAAAATAAGCTATAAGCAAAATCCTAGCTATCTATACAACCTCAACTGTGTCTACTCTAGGCTAGCAGGCAACCTCCAAGCTATCTGTAAAATTTATCAACAGGTCCAGTCAGGACAGGAGTGAGCACAATACATCTCACGCAGATCATAACATGTTAGAAAATATAACATGCAATAGAGTAAGATACATGAAACGCTGAAAGAAGATGTATATAAAAAATAGAAGGATATGATAATAGGAAATATCTATATATGATAAGTAAGAACTGTAAGCAATATGTGATTTAGAGTACAATATGGTTATGTAAACGGGTTAGGTTATACAATAAAATGGGACTCCTTTGTACGTGGGTGTACAATGGACATATACAATTCTTATACAATAGGATTGATCACATAACCATTTCTACTCTCCCTCCCCAATCAATACACAAGGATCCAATTCAGTTATGTTACATTATACAATGGCTTGTACAATGGCTTATACAATAGAGCTCAATGTGATAATGAGAGTACAATATGCACAATGAGTGTACAATAATAAGGGTATTCAATAAATACAATATGTTAGTGAAACACACATCACAATATGTATTTAGTGAACACAAGGAGATAACATCACAAAAGAAGATCCATATAGTACCAATCCGTGTTACTAACGTGTCAGCATCAAGTAAATTAATCTATGGCAAGAATAGACGTTCTATCAAGTATGAAACGGTCAGAGAATGTACTCGCCTGATAACTGAATGTCCGAAGAGGGTGTACTGCCTGAGGAGAGGTGTCTGCCTCCTAATCAGAGCAACACAAGTTACAACATGTCTAAAATAAGGAAATAGGCTGCTACAATGCATCTACATGCTGTCTAGGTCAAACTAGGCTAAAGTCGACACTTGGTCAACTCTAGTCAACTATCTAGTCACATATAGGTCAACTGGGTCAACCTAGACTCAATGAAGTCTCACTAGGCCTAACCAGTCTACCCTAGCTGGTACACACCATACAAATCCAAGGCTATACAAGCCAACACAAGTCACATATCAAGATACATCACATTCATGCATATTCAACATTATATATATATATATAAATATATAAGAGAAAAGAACTAACATGTAAAGCTATGTGTGTGTGTGTGAACATGGAGGTGTACATGAAAAGAGAAATCAACACTAGTTATGAGTTTACACTACACAAGGCACAAAGCTAACCCATCTACATTACACATGTATTATACTTAACATGCATGGCTACAAGTATACATCTATATACATTAGAGTAGAGACTATTTAAGTTATAACTAATATGCATCTATACTCTACATAAATCTATATACATTATAGCAATCATTTAGAGAAGGGTTACATGGTATGGTGGTTGATATAGAGTGGGGTGTCCTTGTACAGAGGGTGAAGTTCATTCTCAGTTTAGTTCCATATTTGCATATAAACTAAAGTGAGCTATCCCATAAACTGGTGTAACTAACCACATAAAATGAACCATATTATCTGAAATATGCTATTAAGCCAACATCCTAGATGCGTACAGCTCATGCATTGTCTAATACTGAAATTAACTAATATTTCGAATTAAGGGGTTGAAGGTTAACATTACATTCATAGATATTCCACTATATTGAAATCTGAAATTGGTTTGGCATTAGGAAAAGGAAGGTATATATGCTTACATGGACAGTTCAGTGTTCGAAAAACCTAAAATGAACTAACATTCAATCTAAATATCAGCTATGCATTGGTTCTATGTCTACATATGAAATCTGATATTATATTTACAATATTTATACATTATGCATTCATATCTATCATTACATATATACCTTGCATTTATATCTAGCATTCATTATATACTTTCATGCATGCATTGTATATTATTCTTTCATTCATGCATTTATGTATTGCTTACATACATTACATTAATTGCATTCCTACATGCTTGCATTCAACCATATATATACATTAATGTAAAGAGGATATATATTATATATATATCATTTTATACATCTAACATATCATGCATTACATACTCTATATTTATTTAATATCCATACTACATAGGCTCATAGGTTACACAAAATGCATATATCGTATAGTCACCCTTCTACTTAAAACCAATATGTACCAATTGGGCCATCACTAAATTCTTGGATTAAAGTATGTTATAGCTCTTCGTGTTAGCTTTCCAAAACTTCAAACGGATCGCATTTTCGTGTCCGGAAGCTCCCGAAATCGTGAAAATATCGAAACGCGTTCGTCTTTCGTACAATTGACACTCAAACAATTCTACAGAAAGTTTTAAAACAAATTTGGATTATTAAAATATATATTTGGAAAGCTAACTTCGATACGCTTCTTTAAAAAAACGGAAGGTTAATTGGAGTTATGAGCTAAAAGTTATGGTATTTCTAAGTTGCTCTACCTACTAAAAATGTGAATAAATATTATGACTAATTTATGTAGTTTGAGACAAAAGAAACACAAGTATATAACATAATATATCAAGAACTCACTCTCTACACTAATATATATATATGAGACACTATAGAACACATCTCCAATACAAAAATATGAGATTAAATATCTAATAATTCATTCACACATAACAACAACACATAGTGTGTCCAAATTTGGGGTTTTTCCACATGGACACAACCACAACACAATGGACACTCCTATGACCTCCAAATGGACACAAAATGGACACAAATGGAGATGCAATCATGGGGGTCATTCCTATGGGTTCAAAATATTCCTATATACATGTAGGAATGGATTAGAGGAAAGATTATACCTTCCGGGAGAGAGATTCAAAGGAAAATCCTTCTGATACGACACCGACACGTAGAGATTCCAAAAGGACACGAACGAGCTCCGTATCCTCCCAAACTTGGCTAGCACCCTCTAACCATGGAGTATAAGAGAAATAAAGAAGATTTGATGGAAGAGGGGGTTGATTTGGACATGAAATCAATGGAGGTTCATCTCTAAATTAATTTGGAGAAGAACAAGAGAGAGAAAGTGGATGAAAACAAATGAATGAAGGAGTGACTCACTCCTTATCCCCCCCATAGGTGGCTGCCCAAAAAAGGTGAGGTGTCCCCTATTTGAATATCCAAAATGCCCTCCACTAATCTATTTGATTTAAATTAGGAATGGGTTAAAGGTTGAGGTCATTTTAGTCTAGTTTTAAGTCTCTAATTAAACTAAACCTATCCATAAATAATTAGTCTAACTACTAACTAAAATTAATATCATGTGGACTTAAATTAATATCATGTGGGCCATGCCTAACTAGTGTGTGGGTCCCACTAGAGTCAAACTACCTCCCGGGTTCCCGTTTCAAGTCGGATTGAGTTGAAATTCGAACCCGACTCAAATAACCCCAAAATAATATCATAAATAATAAAATAAGTTTTAACCCCAAAATAATATCATAAATAATAAAATAAATTTCAAAACATAAAATGGCAAAAATATCCCTGTTTCTGAAAACTGGGGGTGACAGAGAGCCTAGGAGACAATCTAAGTACAATTGTTTAGTTTTGATTCTGGGGGTGATGATAGAGGCTCGGAAATGTGTAGCAACTCTGCCTTACTCCTTGGACTATCTGACGTGCTCCTTGCTCTCCAAGAAATTGCCTTTCGTAGGTTACCAGCCTTGGATTGCCAACCATTTGCCTGGGTATAATACCCTACTATTTATAGTATTTTCTACAGTAGCAGCTTTTTGGGCCGTATAATGGGCCACGTGGCCACGTGTCTCTCACAGCGCACAAAGACTCGATCTCGGGCTGCCAGCTGGTGGGGGTTGTTGAGATTTTATTATAGCGAATCTGGGTAGTTGAGACTTGGTCAGCCTACCACGTGTCTCATCGCAAGATAGGACCGGTCTACTTGCGTCATTTTGAGCCGCATAGGCCCTTCAGAGTTCGGCCATGCTGGGCCACATAAGACTCATGTGACAGTCTCCCTTAGTCCGCATGTAGCTTGGAGACTTTTGAGCCGTATAGGTTTTTATATTCTGGGCTGCATAAAGCTCATGCGGCTTAGATTATAGTTATCCTTGGCCACATGAAATACATAGATTGAGTTGCATAAGGTTTATGCGGCTCGGGTCGCCTGTCCAGTCTAATCATGTCTTATCTTCTTTTGAGAGCGTCAGAGTTGTCAGAGCTGTCAGTCTTTGCCAGAGTTTGTCAGCTTTATCAGACCAGAGTTAGCTTTATCAGAAGGATTAATCGGCTTGGCTGCATAAGTAACTATTCTCTCTGTGGCTCAAAAGTCAGTCTAATGAAGATGGGCCGCATGGGGTGTTCTGAGTCTGTCATGCGACTCTTCTTTATGCGGGTCATCGTTCTAGAATACTCATGCGGTCAGTTGTGATCCGCATGAACCCCCATATTTTCCATGCTTCTACAAGACCCCCTTCAAAGTTTTCAAATTATAAATTTGGAATACTTTGAAAGAAGCATGGACGTATATCAAGCCATACAGAAAAAATCATCGAGTCAGGAGAGAAGTTGTATCGCAGGGACATTTTGGGCTGCATGGACGCTTTCGGGCCACAGGTAGATCTTGTACCGCAGGAAGATCTTATGGCAGCTGTCACTGCTGCATTTAATGCCTTGATTTGGTTTTTGATTTAGGCTCTTTTTTCGAGATAAAGCTGACGGTTACTAAGGATAAAATCCCCAAATGTTATTATTATCCTTAATGGATACGGGAATCGAAGCGGTGATGATGGTTATTAAGGATAAAAATCCCCAAACGTCATCATTATCTTTAATGGATACGAGAATCGAAGCGGCGTTCATCTGTTTCTATTTTGAAGAGCTATAAATATGGGCCATACGAAGAGAGCTTTTTCCTTCAACTTTTTTTCCTTCGTCTTCATCATCTTCGTCCTCTTTCTGTCCCGGTTAGCCATAGAACCGAAAGCTTCCAAGTCGACTGATGCCACGGCCAAAAAGGGGCTCGTCTCTCCATTGAGTGCTACGGACTCTCCTCCTATTCATCCTGACGTGCAACCCCCTGTTACGGGTAAGGACGGTAGGAAAGTGGTGACTTAAATTTGAACGGCCATATCGCATATTTTATGCGCGAGTTTGTCATAAATTGCCTCTAAGCTTTGGGATGTATCCCCCATCTCATGGGACTTCATGAGTTCTGCATGATGGGGCCATATAGGTTGGGCCGCATAAGCGCCACTGTCCTTCATGGATACCTCATGATGAAGCCGAATATATATCTCATAACTGATTCGCATGAATATTGCATAACAGAGCCGCATGTATCTCATTCCTCATAATTGGGCCGCATAGGGTCTGTTTGTCGTTCTCTTTTTATTATTATTTTTTAGGGATCCAGCTAGCAAATTTCTCCACGACCGGTATCGACAATAGAGTGAAAAGCACCATTCTGACACACACATTAGGCAGCTCAAAACTTCCTATGCTTCGGAAGAGTTTTTCCTGCGCTATTTTGGCATACACAGCAGACAACTCAGAACTCCTCATGCTTCGGAAGAGTTTTCCCCATGTGGTAGGAAGAACCTTTATACCTTGGAGAGTTGGACGGTGGTCAGGCATCATTATGAACGACCTATTTTCATGGCTCTCTAAGTAGGCAAAATCACCGTTAGGGATGTTGTTTTGAAGGTATGGTCTTTTGGAGGAGCGGGGCTAAGATATCCGCAATATGGAGGGGAGAAAAGCATGCTATATTTGCTCTCCTCCGTGCAGCTCCTTGGAGATTTAACAGCCTTGTTTGCTTCTCAGCAGTAAAATATGACTTCTTTCGAGGGTCACGAAACTGCTTTTCGACGAAGGCGAAGTGCTGTCAAACTGACCAAATAATGTATTATAAGATTTTCCTTTCTTTTCTTTCTACTGCTGATGTAGTCCTATGGATGTAACTGATTTTGAATAAGCAGAATACATTCATTCTATTCTTTATTTGTAATATCTGTGGTGCTTGTATTAGAGGGCCTAATACAGCATAAAGGACATCTCACTGGGGGACTTTTTGTGGACCTATTGCCCTTTTGTGCATTTGGAAATGCGAGCAAATAGATTTGAATAATATTTTGTGGATCTACTACTCATTAGTACACCAATGGTGTGAGTAATAGATTAGGATAACTTTTATGGACCTATTACCCTTCTGCGCACTGGTGGTGCAGGTAATAGATTAGGATAACTTTTATAGACCTATTACCCTTCTGCGTACTGGCGGTGCGGGTAATAGATTAGGATAACTTTTGTGGACCTATTATCCTTCTGCGTACTGGCGGTACGGGTAATAGTTTAGGATAACTTTTTTGGACCTATTACCCTTCTGCGTACTGGCGGTACAGATAATATATTTGAAACAAAACCCAACAGAGGTAATATGGACGTGATAGGTTTTATGGTCTTAGCACTGTGTCTTTTATCCCGGATTGGGTACAGATGTTAAGTCGGAAGACTGTCGGTATCAGAGATAATATGGACGTGACACACGATAATCAGGCATAATCTTTTGGTGGAATGAATTTTGAGACAACCTAACAGAGGTAATATGGACGTGATAGGTTTTGTGGTCTTAACACCATGTCTTTTATCCCGGGTTGGGAACATGTGTTAAGTCGGAAGACCATCGGTACCAGAGGTAATATGGACGTGACATACGATAATTAGGACTAGAAAGTTTACTCAGGAAGAATGATGAACTGGGCAGACTCCTGTGAGGTAAAGCATTAGAGTGGGAGTTCAAAGGTATCATCGTACATGACTCGCAACTCAGGGAGATGCAATAGAGTATGAGTTCAGAGGTATCATCGTACATGACTCGCCACTCAGGGAGATTTGATAGAGTGTGAGTTCAGCAGTACTATCGTACATGACTCGCCACTCAGGGAGATAAAGTATGAGTTCAGCGGTACTTAGTGTACATAACTCGATAGTTTAGAAGATTTGATGGTTTTGAGAGAGTATCCGCATGTCTTTAGACATAGTATTTCTTCAGAATTTGTCGTTTATGGGCATCATGAGTAAGTCCCCGTTCTATTTTGTGAGCCGGTATACGTTATTGGAGAATGCAGTCTTAATGATGTATGGACCCTCCCACTTGGACTGGAATTTGCCGACGGTTTTGTGTGTCATGACCATCGGTCTACGAACGGCCAAAACGAGATCGCCTACTTGGAATGTCCTCTGCTTGACTTTCTTATTGAAGGCTCGAGAGATGCGTGCTTAATAGAGCTCGATACTTTGTTGAGCTTGCAAACGCTTCTCGTCTAACGCTTCCAATTCTTGTAGCCGTCGGTGGTAGTTATCGTCCGACGTTAACCGGTAAGTAAGGGCCACACAAAGTGAGGGGATCTGAGTCTCCAATAGGAGAACTGCATCGCTTTCGTATACCAGAGGGAATGGTGTATTTTTCGTAGCCGTCTGACTCATAGTACGGTATGCCTATAAGCATTCGCCCAGCTTTTCATTCCAGTCATGCTTGTTCGAGGACACGAACTTCTTGAGAAGTTTGATTATGGTCTTGTTAAAGGGTTCGGCCAGACCATTAGATGACGGATTGTAGGCCGTTGAAGCCACATTCTGAATTCGGTTCTTATCGCAGAATCGATAGAAGGCATGGCTTGCGAACTGCGGACCGTTGTCATGAATGATCCTCCTTGGCAGTCCAAAACGGTAAATGACGTGATGTTTTATGAAACTGATCACGTTTGATATCTTTACCTCTGCCAATGGAACATCTTCCGCCCATTAGGAGAAGTAGTCGGTGATTACGAGAATAAACCGGTGCCCTTCGGACGACGGTGGGGTAATTGGGCCAACAATGTCCATCCCCCATGCTTCAAATGGCCAAGAAGCCACTGTTGGTTGCAAGAACTCAGATGGTAGATATATGAAATCTGCGTGGATCTGACAAGCCTTGCACTTCTTTGTGTAATCGACTGCGTCTGCGACCATCGTAGGCCAGTGGTAACCCATCCGACGGAGACGGTCCTGCAACTTTGGGCCTAGTTGGTGAGCCCCGCAAACGCCATTGTTTGTAAAAACAAAAAGTTTAGAACAAACCTACAAAGAATCGTACAAAGTACAATAAATTCTGGGGAAGTACAACTTTGGAAATCTGATCAGAAGACGATCACTTTATCCCTTGGACGATGTGAACTTGAAGACTAGAGCCTCTGGAGAATGCAGCAATAATTTTGTAAGAGTTCCTGATCTCTGTGATGCTTTAACAATGATTGGAAACTCCATTTATAAAGTTCTGGAAATAACTATTTTAGCAGTTATTCTGATGTGCGCGAGGCTGGACTGCGCCACTTTGGGTTGCACCAACCTTATGTTGTGCCAACTTCCATTCAGTTACACAATCATGCACTAACTGTATTTAGACGCATGGCATCATGTGATTGAAATGCGCATAGTCATGTACAGAGTAGTAGACACGTTTTGAGAGATTAGTGGCATGTGCGCCACATCATCCTGCTTTAGAATGTAAGTTGTCTCAACTTTATCAGGTTACGAGAGCTACAATCAACAAGTCAAACTGTGCCTGATTGGGTTGCGCCTAGGCGCAACTCAGTGCATAGGCATGTGGCAACTTTTGAATGTACGAGAAGAATTTGTTCAAATTACGCCTAGGCGCAACTTGCAAGGTGTACATAGAATTTGTTCTGATTGCGCCTAGGTGCAACTTACAGGGTGTGCAGGACAGCTGTCAGTCAAATCTTCTCGAGCGGCACGCTTTGAGGGATTCGAAAAGATTTTCTTCGTTTATTGTGCTTTCAGCTATCAGTGTTGTCAGGCAATGATGGCAATAAATGTCAGACGCCACGTAGGCTTGGGCGTAATGTGATTTGGGCACAGTCTGTTGTTAGGCGCAACCTAATCAGTGGCGCAGTTTGATCCTTTAAGCTTCAAAACAATGGCGCAACTTGATTTCTGGGGCGCAACTTGATTGCTGGGTAGTAAAATCATGGCGCAACTTGATTTTTAGGCTCTACAAGACCCCCTTCAAAGTTTTCGAATTTTGAAATTTTATAGAACTTTGAAATACTTTGAATCATGACAATGACTGAGTCAAGTTGCGCCTATCTCGCACAATCTGTTGCAAACTGTTACAATTTTCTATGCGCAACTTAAGGCGACCGTTAAGATTCTATCTTTAGGCTATAAATAACCCTTGTTAATCCGATCATAATTCTTTACTTTCACTTTAATCTTTTTTGAAAGAATACTCTGAGCTTTCGCAACCCTTCTCTCCGACTATTCTCTCGACGACATGGCTCCCAAGAAGACCGCCACGGACAAGGGAAAGGGTGTCGCCGCCCCTTCGACTCGTGCTCCACCGACTCGCACGCCTCAGCATGCGCCATCCTCTTTTCGACGAGAGACAGCCAACCCAGTACTAGAAGGTGATTAAGGACGAACAAATTTGACCTATGGACGATGATTTCTTCTCAAATTGACTTGTGCCCCTCTTTTTAGAGTGTGACACATCACGAAATTTGTGCCACCCCTTCTTAGGGTGTGGTTGCTTTATTTGAACACTGTTCGTTCTTACGAATTATGTTGTGCATGCTGTTGTGCAACTTAGTTTTTTTATGCAATAAAAAATATTGCACAACTAAGTTGAGACGCAATCTAGTGTGTGGCGCAACCTGAGATTTTGCGCAACTTAAGTTTTGTACAACACAGTGTGTTGTGCAACTCAGGTTGTCGCGCAACTCAGAATGTTGCGTAACTTAATTGTTGCGCAACCTAAGATGTTGCGCAACTCAGAATGTCGCACAACTCAGGATGTTGCGCAACTTAATTGTTGGCGCAACCTAGGATGTTTGTGCAACATAATAGTTTGTACAAATTTTTTTTGCTTTTTATAAAGTTGCACTCTCTCGTTGCTTCTAATTTTTGTTCATGTATTTATTTGCAGTTGATTTTAGGGAAGACCCTAATGCTGAAAGATTTTCTTCAACATTCAATGTCCCAGAGTACAAGGAGAATTTTTCTCATGTCACATTCCCTCATTACGACGGTCCTGAAGCATGAAGAGCCCTCCTTATTGCCCAAGAGAATCAAACCCTGCTGAACTTAATGAACGGGGAACCTCTTGAAAGTCTGGATACTGTGGTCCACAAGAAACCTGCCTTTCTATTCGGGGATGCCATCAAGAAGACCTCCCAACCTAAGACCAAAAAAGAGGAGAGAATATTCATAAAGGAGGATAAAGTCATATACCTCACAGAAATATCAAGGTCTATGGCATTATCCCAATATACTTTTGCCAGCTATCCTAGAAGAATGTTATGGGATCTGACTCCCATTCAGCAAGCAAGAGTCGACAAAATCTGTTACAGACTGGGTCCAAAGAATATGGACCTCTTCTACAGTACTTTTGAAAAGTACAGTACACATTTAAGAGGTTTGAAGCCAAGCTGCATCCCTCCCAAGGATTCCTCCCTGCTCCTTTCGATCAGAATACCCATTTTTGCAAATATTTTTGCAAAAGTTGAAGGAAGATATCCAGACCGCGCTATGCATATGACAGGTCTAGTTAACCCAGAGATGAAGTCCTGGAGCAGCTTGTCTATTTGGATTTTGGATCAATTTAAAGACAAGCCCCTCGATCTGGGTCTCTATAATGCCATCTGGACAACAGTATATGGCATTCGCCCGAACGCTCATATATTCTTGGCACTAATAGAGAGGTACAATGAAAGCACTGGGACTTTCATGACTTCCCATGAAGAAATGGAATTTGCTCTTCATGAGATGGAATATCTCTCTCATCTACCAATGGACGATAATCCATACAAAGAGTATCTGCCCATAAATGACGAACTGGATGCTATGGCAGAGGAGAACCCTCAAATGATCGCCGTCTTCCAAGAGTTACTGTGCCACTATAAGATCTGCTCGCTCTACTACAAAAGTGCCACTGCAGGTACTTGTTACACCACCAAGTGGATGCCATATCTCTTCTTGGGTCATGCACGGGAGGACAAGCCACTTGAAATTCAAGCCTGTGCTCCTCGTTTGTTTGAACCCTTCAATCAGAGCGACATGCAATATCTAATGGAGCAACATGATCATGGAGATGTCACGCTAAATGAGGACGTACGTCCGTTCAAGGCTGGCGACACTCTCCAGAGTTACATTAGACAGGGTTACAGACCTATGTCTCAAGAGGCCTAGCTAGCGGATTTTCTATCTTTATGGCTACAACGCTTTATAGTTCCAGGAGCCAGTGCAGTTGACAGATTCCATTGGGGCATCCTGTTTGCTGCAACACGTCTTGTCTTTGGATACAAGATGGATCTCTTATCGGCCAAGACCTGTCGCTTGAACGCATGATTGCATTTTTTTGTGCAGACCATGCTAAATGACAAAGCGGCGAAGCAAGATTTCCCCCGTACCGAGATGCCATACACCTATCTTTTCGGATGACTATTGCTTCACCATCCCTGTTTGATGAACCCTGATATGGAAATTGTCGACGGAGACTTCATCAGACGCTTTTCCAGCACTCACTGGTAATATACTGCTCTTTCAGAGTGTAGATTTATCTTGAATCGTGGATCAAGATGGAGCTTTCAGTGCATCGGGCCTCCTCATGGGTATGAAGTTATGTCTCCACAAATAATGGATTTGACTGCAGAATTACTCCGTTTAAGCCTACCTATCTTTTCGTGGCTGAAGGCGATCCGTCCCTCTCACCTGGTCTATAGATTCGAAGAAGAGTGCTACTTGGAACCGTACTTGCCAAGTCGATTTGCACGACAATCGGATATGATCAGCTTCATGTGGGTAACGCCACCACTTGCCTGCAGGCCAAGGGTTATCTCATCGATGGGGCTAGGGCCTGGAGCTATTACAACGCCCGGGGTACAAAAGCTATATTTTCTATGCTCTACAATCTTCCATAAGGCCTGCATATGTTATATACATACGCAAACTTCTATACTTCAGCAAACACATTTGCTGAAAACTTCCATCCTGCACACAGCTTCGCAACTGAAAAGAGATCCAAACAAGAAAAACACAGTGCTCACTCTTTTCGGGATGTAGAAGACAAAGATCCTACAGATCCACCACTGGAGGCATCAATTTTAATAAACTATGCTGATCAAGTTCAAGATCCTCTGGACGTATCCATAAAGGTGCAGAAAAAGAAATGCCCTGTTAAGGGTTTGAAGAAAAGAAAGACTAAGGAGACGACGAAACCTCCTCAGTGGGATAATAGACCCGACTCTCCAAGGGCTCTGGAGAAGAAGAGAAGAACGTCACTGGTTATCACTGAACCAACGACCACAAGAACAACTCGTTCTTAATCAAAACAAATTCTCCTTAGTTCTTCATCTGGAGAGAAGGACATCACTCCTTCTGTTCAGAAGCACGGAAGAGGCACAAAGGGAGGAACATCTACCTCTTTGATCGATCCGGAGGACGATCGTACTGGAGCTACTGAAGAGGTGGTCGTATCATCTCACAGAGAGGTCAGGAGAAAGCTGGTAATCACTGAAGAAATACCATCTCAAGAAGGTAATATCAAAATTGTGATATACCCTAATATATCAATTTTTTTGCCAAAGATGTATATTAAATTGATTTCTTTCTTTGTATTTGGTTATTTCAGCAGACGTCCAGCCTTCTGTACGTATTCTCTTCAATGTACTTACTGCGGCGGGGATAACAGTACCATCTCCAACTCCTGTGAGTCCGGAAGCCGTCTGTCCAGAGAAGGATCTACCTCCACAAGATCTTCCAAAAGCTCAAGAGTCTACTCATTCTGAAGAGGCAATGATTGAAGCTTTAGCTGATTGTGAATTTGGTGAATATGATGATGATTGGAATAACACCACTAAAGAAAAACAAACTTTAGTGAGTGCACCATCACCTCAGGAACTCTCAGCTAATGAAGATCTCTCAACTGCTGAGAATGAGGAGAATGTGGTTATCGGTGAAGAACATATTAATCCTAAGATCGGTGAACCCATAATCGCTGAGAAACCTGAGACGTCTGGAGTAGCAGCAGAATCAGTAGATCAAACTCCAATGACTCTGGCACCTCAGACTGAATCTGGAGCAGAAAGTAGTCAGGCTACTATGTTTACAGAGACCCTGTCAAAGCTTTAGTCAGAGACAGTGAAACCTCTTGAGACTCCTCGTGATGTACCTAGCTCAAGTAAATTTCTAAGCACAATCTATTTGTCGTAGCGCCTTCAACATTATATGTTACTAATATAAATAACATATGTGATTTGCAGAAGAACCTACAAGGACTGTGGCAGGGGAAGGAAGCTCTTCTCATATTAGCGCTCAAGATGAAGTGCCTCCACCTACTAAAACTGTAAAGACTCCAGCGGACGTAGTAGCCACTCTAGAAGCCATGGCAACTAATAAGTTCGTGGTGGCCTCCTTCACAAAAGTTCTTTACATCCCTGGAGCCTCTGGTTCATAGAGTAATGGAGAGCGAAGATGTTCCTTTCAGTACCATCAGAACTCCTTCTTCATTTTTGATTGGAGGTATCTGAAGCCAAGGAGACGAGGCTCAGGCTACATTTTTGGAACATATTTTGAATGAGCTGGAGAGCTCAATTAAATCTTACAAGGAGCTAAGAAGAGGAGATATCGAGCAACTAATAAACACAGAATATAAGGCTATGGCTCGAGAAGCGGAAATTAGTAAAGCCAATTTTGAGACATTTTTGCTGGCTTTTACTAGACAATCCTCTGAATTAGACATCCAAATCACTGATGCAGTTGTTATTGCTGAGAGTCACAAGACTAAGGCTGCAGAGGAAGAGAAAAAGGTTGCTGATTTGGAGGCTAAAATTGCCCAGCTTCAAGCAGAACTCCAGACTGTCAAGCAGAGCTTAGAACAAGAAAATCAGTTGCACCAAGCTGCTGTTAATCAGATGGAGGCTCTGAAGCATCAGAAGGAAGAATTTGAACGTTTACAGAATGAATAACTAGCACGTCAAACTGCTGTTCTACAACCTTTTGATCCTGAATCAGGAAGAGTTGAAGCCAGACAGAGAGTGCTAGATTCTCGTGATGAAAGAGTTCAAGTTCTGAAGAAGCAAATTGCCGAATTTATTTCCCATCCTTCAGATTAGAATGAGCCAAAACTTGTTGCCCCTTTTTTTATTACAATGTATTTCTTTTTAAAATATAAATAAAATAAGAAATTTTTATGCGGTTCCATTACTTGTTGCATATCTTGTTATAGATATAAGTAATAGAATAGAAAATATATTTAGAGGTACTGGACATGATATATTTCGTGATTTAGAAAATAACAATATTTATTATATCTTCTCAGAGGTAATGTGGACGTGACAGAATATAAAATTTAGCAATACTGTTATTTCAATAGACAACTTTATCAGAGGTAATAAGGACATGACAAGTTGTTGATATAGATAATCAGAATTCAGAGGTATGGGGGACGTGAATTCCTATTATTTACAACAAAGTAAATAAGATACAATAAATACCAAGATTAATGGATAAATAAATGATAAGTCAAAGAAAGTGAATGAATGAACAGTCACTTCGGTTTTCGAGGAAAAGATGCTAAATGAACGAATAGCTATCTCGATTCTCGAGGAAGAGAACGAATGAACAGTCATCTCGATTCTCGAGGAAGAGAACGAACGAATAGTTATAAATGAATGAATAGTTGGACTTCTTTTGAAGAGTAAAAGTCGCATCGGTTCTCGAAGCCGACTATCTAGTCGTTCTGTCTATAAATAGAGCAAAACTTTCGTAGATATCATCAACTTCTTTTCTTTCTGTACAAAATGTCTTCCAAAGATTTGCTCACTCCGAAGATCGAAAGAATGACCGAGACGCCTCCTGCTAAGCCTCAGGTGTCATGCCCCGATCCCGCAGAGTCCCTTTCGTCATCGCTTCGGGCTCTTTGGGACCGTTCGTCCTCGCTAAGGCGTGATGCCGTGCAAGCCTAAGTTGCGCTTGCACAAGGCCAAGACCTGAAGCAAGACAAGATAGACAAGGTTGACAATACGCAGCGGAACGTATCGCAGATATTTGAAGCAGCAGCGGACATATTTCAGAATAGAAGCATTGAACACAATGGTAACAAGAAACAATTCTCTTTATTGATTCCATTTGAACAGATTACAAGCTCTCATTTCTCTCTGATACAATGTTACATTCACTCAAAACTTTACAGATTACAATGATCCCGTTCCCATATATTACATCCTTTTATATACAAAACCAAACTCTTGCAACAGATGTCTTCTATGGGCATCTCTTCTGATTTCTGGCTCCTGAGGATGAGGCTCGGGCTATCACTTTGGACTATCCTTTTCGATGTGTAGTGCACCTGTATGCAGACTGATGGTGGGTCAGTATATCAGCATACTGGTGAATTGTGAACAAAGGGGCTACATTCTTCTGAAACGATCACTGTTCATTTAGTGAGAAAACATTTACTAGTGATGTGATCTTGCTACTCTTTTACCTATGTTCATTTCATGCATACAGAGTCAGTTTACTTTCTTTTGAAAACATCTTTGAAAAGCCAACATATCATTTCCAACTTAGCCGTTGTGCCTCCCACGGGTTCAGCTCGTCACTAACCGCTGTGACTCGCATGGGTTCAGCTCGTCGCTAGCCGCCGTGACTCTTGGGTTCAGCTCGTCGCTAACCGCTGTGACTCGTATGGGTTCAGCTCGTCGCTAGCTGCTGTGACTCTCTAGGGTTCAGCTCGTCACTAAGTGGATTCCCCAATGCACATGCGATATCAAATGAATCATGCATCAATCGAGCAAGTCATAAACAATTCTATCTTCTTTTCAGGCATGAAACAGTTCTCTTTTCTTAGCAGACAAGGGGCAGATTCTCTTTTAAGCATACTCAAGATTACTGTCTTGTTAACAAAAGCATTCAATCAAAAACTCTGATTCTTATTAGGCGCAAGCGAATCATAAAATGAGTCTTTGTCCACTTGCCCAGATTAATCGTCTTCTGTTGTAGAGCCAGCAATCCGATCTTTCTGTTTATCTAGTGCCTTCGCGAAGCGGGACACTACATAATTACCCACCGAAAAGAAGTTTCGTCCTCGAAACTTAAGGAGAAACTCACGATATCCTTAGCAGCGATAGTCCTCATCCTTCGCCAATGTCAAAACTCTTGTTCAATCAAGCATTTCAATCTCAATCAATCAAATCGATAAAACATTGCCGTCATCATAAAAAAATATTTACGGAACTATTGTATGGAACGTTCATCTCATTATTGATATCGAGTAGGCAACGGAATTTCGATCAGAAGACATGTACAAATTTAATTGAATCAAAATTGGCCAGAGGATCGTGTTGCTTTGATACCATTCTGTCACGCCCCGATCCCGCAGAGTCCCTTTCGTCCTCGCTTCAGGCTCTTTGGGACCGTTCGTCCTCGCTAAGGTGTGATGCCGTGCAAGCCTAAGTTGCGCTTGCACAAGGCCAAGACCTGAAGCAAGACAAGATAGACAAGGTTGACAATACGCAGCGGAACGTATCGCAGATATTTGAAGCAGCAGCGAACATATTTTAGAATAGAAGCATTGAACACAATGGTAACAAGAAACAATTCTCTTTATTGATTCCATTTGAACAGATTACAAGCTCTTATTTCTCTCTGATACAATGTTATATTCACTCAAAACTTTACAGATTACAATGATCCCGTTCCCATATATTACATCCTTTTATATACAAAACCAAACTCTTGCAACAGATGTCTTCTATGGGCATCTCTTCTGATTTCTGGCTCCTGAGGATGAGGCTCGGGCTATCGCTTTGGACTATCCTTTTCGATGCATAGTGCACCTGCATGCAGACTGATGGTGGGTCAGTATATCAGCATACTGGTGAATTGTGAACAAAGGGGCTACATTCTTCTGAAACGATCACTGTTCATTTAGTGAGAAAATATTTACTAGTGATGTGATCTTGCTACTCTTTTACCTATGTTCATTTCATGCATACAGAGTCAGTTTACTTTCTTTTGAAAACATCTTTGAAAAGCCAACATATCATTTCCAACTTAGCCGCTGTGCCTCCCACGGGTTCAGCTCGTCGCTAACCGCTGTGACTCGCATGGGTTCAGCTCATCGCTAGCCGCTGTGACTCTTGGGTTCAGCTCGTCGCTAACCGCTGTGACTCGCATGGGTTCAGCTCGTCGCTAGCGCTGTGACTCTCTAGGGTTCAGCTCGTCACTAAGTGGATTCTCCAATGCACATGCGATATCAAATGAATCATGCATCAATCGAGCAAGTCATAAACAATTCTATCTTCTTTTCAGGCAGGAAACAGTTCTCTTTTCTTAGCAGACAAGGGGCAGATTCTCTTTTAAGCATACTCAAGATTACTGTCTTGTTAATAAAAGCATTCAATCAAAAAATCTGATTCTTATTAGGTGCAAGCGAATTATAAAATGAGTCTTTGTCCACTCACCCAGATTAATCGTCTTCTATTACAGAGCCAGCAATCTGATCTTTCTGTTTATCTAGTGCCTTCGCGAAGCGGGGCACTACATCAGGTGCCTCCTCAGAGAGAAGTGGGTGAAGGCTCGACTATTTCTGTACCAGAGCAGGACTTGATTGCCAAGCTAGTGGAGCCTAGGAAGACTGCCGAAGAAGAAGCAATAAGGGTGGCTGCCTGTGAGTTGCTAGTGTGTGCAGACAATAAAATGTTTGAATTACTGGCCAATTATGTATTTAATCAGGAAGGATCGGGTCCTCGTCCCCGTCCTTAATATTATGTAACTCTTTTCTGCTTTTGAATAAAATAAACTTTATTTATATTATTTTTTTGAAATGAGGTAACAAGTTACTTGTATACATAATATTTCTTGAGAAATTTTCCATTGATAGGCATCATAGCAACTCTGCCGTCCATATCTGTTAATTGATAGGCTTCATTTGAGAAAACCTTATTTATCATATATGGACCTTCCCATTTTGCCTCGAACTTGCCTTTGCTCATGTGAGTCATAATCATAGGATGTCTGACAGTAAGAACTAGTTCGCCTTTCTGAAATGTTCGTACTTTGACTTTACGATTGAAAGCTTTTGAAATCCGGGTTTGATAAAGTTCAATATATTGTTGGGCCAGTAGTCTTTTCTCATCGAGCGCCTCCAATTCTTGAAGATGAAGACGATCATTGTTTTCTGTGGTAAGTTCATTAGCAATAACAATTCTCAAGGATAGAATTTGAATTTCCAGCGGTAAGACAGCTTCGTATCCATATACCAGAGAAAAAGGTGTGCAACCTATAGGATTATGGACTGTAGTCGATAAGCCCATAGACATTCCTTAAGTTTCTCACTCCAATTATGTTTGTTAATAGAAACAAACTTTTTAAGAAGTTTGATAATAGTTCTGTTGAATGCTTCAGCTAACCCGTTAGCTGCAGAATTATAGGCCGTAGAAGCAACATTATTGATTCTGTTGTCATCACAGAACCTATTAAACTTCTGGATGACGAATTGTGGCCCATTATCATGGATGATTCGACAAGGTACACCAAATCTGTATATCACATAATGTTTGATGAAGTTGATGATACTACTAGTTTTTACTTCAGCTAAAGGTATAGCTTCAGCCCATTTAGAGAAATAATCGGTTATAGCCAAGATGAACCGATGTACTTTAGATGAAGGAGGATTGATAGGGCCAATTATATCAATACCCCAAGCTTTGAAAGGCCATGAGGCAGCAGTCGGGTGAAGAAATTTCGACGGTTGGTGAATAAAATCTGCATGAATCTGACATGCACGATATTTTCTTGCGTAGTCAATAGCATCTGATACCATAGAAGGCCAATAATAGCCTATGCGTCGAATACAATCCTGTAGCTTCGGACCGGGCTGATGTGCTCCACAAACTCTATCAGAAGCTTCGCATAATATCTGCTTTACTTCATCACCAGCAAGACATCTCAAAAGTAATCCATCAAAAGTCCTTCAAAAGAGAGTTTTGGTGGTATGAATATAATAGAATCGAAGCGATCGACGACGAATACTTGTAGCTTTCTTAGGATCTTCTGGCAATATGTCATCTGCTGCAAAGTTGATGAAATGTGCTTTCCAGTCCTCGCTAATGACATTGACTTCAGTTGAATTACTAAATTCAATGTTATGGTTATTTTTGTCACGACCCGCACCTGTTTTTTTTTAAACGGATACGAGACGTGTCCAAGCCAGCCTACGCCGTAGTGTCGGCGGTAGAACGTTGTCATGGCCATGAAGATCAAAATCACAAATAATACTCATTCACAAAATTAATTTAATTTACAATGATCACAAGTTTTACATTTGCAGAAAATATAAACTTGTACAAATAAATGAATGACTATAAATCAACTATCTAGCTAGTCTCTAGGCTTTTGTCTGCAAGTGTTCCCGTCACTCCCCAAGCTAAGTGAATCCACGGCTAACCTGAAAATGTTGGTTTCCAGTCAGGAATGGAACGAGCAAAATTCACTGAATGCAATTTTAAATAAAGAAAATGACTATAAAACAAAGGTTAGACATCAATTATGAGTTTTGAAAATAAACAGTAAATACGGAAAACTAACAGCAGTAAATAGACACAAAACACTTTCTCCAACTGTTAGAAGTACCTTTGATATGTGATCGATCTCGGGATAATTATGCGATACGGTCTACACGGTCTAAAGTTACACGGTCTACAGTTACACGGTCTACAATTACACGGTCTACAGTTACACGGTCTACAATTACACGGTCTACAGTTACACGGTCTACAGAAAATATTGCAGTAAAGAAATACTGTCTACAAAATAATAATCACGATCTACACAGTTTAAATATAGTAATAATCACGGTCTATACTGTCTACTTTGCAATAAATGAATCACTGTCTACACTGTCTACAAGAAATAAATAAATCACTGTCTACACTGTCTACACGGTCAAAGGTCAGATCACACATCGTTGGTACTTCTCATTCCCGACTCAATAAGTTATAATAGAAAATAATCACATAACCAATGGCCAATCAATGAAATATAGTGAAAATCAATATCGAAATGCAGACAATAAACTGTACTCGCATGTGGTCCTCTGTTGGTGAAATCGACAATCTGAACTACTCTGCCACAATAGTCAAAACCCGTACAACAGTCCCCGAAAGCTGAAATAAACATTACCAATGTTCTTAGAATAGTCAAAATAGCTAGGATCGCCTGTCCTTAAATCCAATTCTGGGCACAGGAGCAAAACGGTAATTTTGGGTCAAAACGATGTCCGTCGCTGGACCCGCTTTGCACCGAAAAGTGTGCCAGAGTCAACGATCTCTAAAGTCGTCAAACTACATGTCTATGGATCTAGTTTTCCGATACGAACCCAACCGTATGTCCAGAGTTGGATTCTGGCGGGCCGTGCACAAAATCGCCCGTTGAGTGGGACCGTGGGGCCCGCAAAATGACGTACGATTCAACTGTCTCAGAATTAGACCAAACTTGGCATACAGGACCAGAAAAACGATACGGTCCTGCTGGCATAAGTTTCGTCTCGATCTGACGAGCGTGCACAAAGTAATTGGAGATTTTGCAAAGTGTACGATACGATAAATTTTGACGGATACGCATCAAATTCGTCGCGCACACACGACCAATTCGAATTCCGTCAAAGCTCATACGACCAAGAAACCATTACGCATCTTTCGATGCTTTCGGTTCGCGACCACGATACCCAGAATGGCGGGACGCACGTCGTGTGGATGGTTTTCTATGTTTTCGAAAACAGGTTTTTGACGAAGTTTACATGTGTTTATTTCTCTGTACAAAGCAAACTTCTACAAACTTTCTACTGGAATTTTCTAGCCCTATATGTTGGGTTTAACTTTTGTTTAAAAAGATTCCTGATTCGAAGGATAGATTGGTGGAAAATTCGACGTGAAGTTGGGTGTTTGGGACTGCTCTGTTTTGCAATTTGCAAACAGATTTTGTGTCAATCTTTGGGCTCGGTTCATGACGCGTGTCGTGCAACGTAAATTGTGCTAATGGGATCAAAATGAAGGTGGTTAGGTTAGATGCATACCAGAGAAGATGGCTCGGTGATTAGTCGAGCGTGCGCGAAGAAAACACACAATGAATTTGCCTCGGTGGACTGTATTTCGTCCGTTCGCGGGCGCGTGCGTTGCCTTCCGGCGACCCGCGCGGCCGCGCATGGTGGTCCATGGCGGCGCGCGCGCACTGGGGTAGGCGCGCAGGGTGGTGGCGGTGATTGCTCGATTAGGGTTTGAGTTTTTCGTTGGTTGTTGCTGTACTTATACCTAGTCGGGGAGAGTTCGTGTATCCGCTCTGTTGATGGCAGAGATAGGGTTTTGGATGTTTTGCTGGGCTGGAATTTTCTTTGTTGGTTTACTAAACTGGGCTAGAAAGGATGGGGTTTCAGCTCGGCTTGTGGGGTTGCCTGGCTCAGCCTGGGCCGAGAGCTTACTCGTGCGATTTTGGGTGGTCTGCAATTGGCTGATGCTGCTGTTTACTCGAATAGATGAGCTCGGTTATGGGTGCTTAGCTCTGAGCAAAGCTTTGGGAGCTTGGGTTTAATCCAATGGCATGTGGGCCGTTTGCATGGGCCTGAGTCCACTGTTCCAAGGGAACAGTGCTGATCCTGTTTCCCTTATATACTTATATACTCTATATATATATATATTTTTAATATATATATATATATATATATATATATATATATATATATATATATATATATATATATTTATATATATATTTTATATATATATATATATATATATATATATATATATATATATATATATATATATATACCCTAATATAATACACTTCATGAAATTTAAATAAAATCCCAATATATACTATTATAGGGCCTATCTATATAAATACGAATATATATATATAACGTTTATTAGAAAAATATAATATCAATAATAATAATAATAATATTATATAATAATAACCTTGATAATAATAATAATAATAATAATAATAATAATAATAATAATAATAATAATAATAATAATAATAATAATAATAATAATAATAATATTCAATACAACAATACCGGCGTATATATACCATTTTCTTCAGTCTAAAAATTCCGAAATGTACGAGGACCTGCTTTATACAAAAGTTACTGAATATCACGAATAATAATATTTAATATTATTTAATTAATAATACTAAAAATATTATTAGATCACTAACACGGAATAAAACACAACCACACTAAATTCCATCAACACGAATGTCATTAGACGTGCCTCATGACTGCATAGGCTTGGGCTCAGTTTGGGTCCGGTCCGGCTAAAAAATGGTATAACCGATTTCCTTAAAATTCAATAATATAAATAATGAATAAATAAACCATCAGTAAGGGTTAAGTCGTAACTTGGCTTGGTTTTCTTAGTTAGGACATCACTATGGCTCAGCCTTCCCTGTCAGGGCTAGCACACTAGTCAAAGCACGCCATTGCACTACCCGTGCCACGATTCCTAGTCGTCTTGTACTCCAAAACTCTACTATGGCTAAAATAATCCACCGTAAAATTAACTAAATAATTATCTATAAAGTCTAAACTCACTATTCTAAAAAAATAATTAATAATAAAAAATATTCCAAATTTCTGGGAAGGACAGCTATAATTTTTAATACAAAATAGTTCTCTGTTGGAGATAACAACCATTTGTTGTCTTTTGACTGGAACTGCTAATACCGTAGCTAGGTTAGCCAAGTCATCAACTTCTGTATTACAACTTCGACGTACATGTTCGATAAAGAACCCTTTGAATGAAGAAGCTATTCTGATTGCTGCTTCATGGTATGGTACCAGATCTTGTTGTCGAACTTCATATATGCCTCTAACCTGATTAAGAATCAGCTTAGAATCGCCATATACTTCGAGATATTCAATATCCAGTTGTTTGGCTAATTGGAGTCCAATGAGCAAGGCATTGTATTCTGCTACATTGTTGGAGCACGACTTATCTAAGGAATAAGATCTCTGAATAGCTAATCCATCTGGTGAAACAAGAACAATTCCCACTCCAACAATAAGAGTACCTCTAGGTCCAATTCTAGAAGCTCCGTCAAAGAACAACTGCCAAGTAGAAAATTCTTCTGAGATCATATTTGATTCCAATGTCTCGTTTGGAATTTCGTCATAAAGCTTAGATGTTACGGGAACAAGATGAGCTGCTAAAAAATCAACTAATGCTTGGCCTTTCATAGACTTTTGGGGAACATAGACCATATCATATTGTGCTAATAATATAGCCCATATAGCAAGCCTAGAATTGAGTGCACCGGGCTTCTTCATTAAGACTCAAAGAGGATTGACTCGGGATATAAAATGAATTGTTTGGCCGATGATGTAATGTCTTGTCTTTTGAACAGCAAACATTAAGGCTAAACATTCTTTCTCTACCGGACTATAACGATGTTCAGCTCCAATCATCGTTCGACTAAGGTAGTAAATGGCTTGTTCATGACCTTCTTTGTTCTTCTGAGCCAGTAATGCTTCCAATGAATGATCCATTGCCCGGACATACATCAAGAAGGGTTTCCTGAGATCGGTGGTACAAGGACCGATAGATTCATTAAATACCGCTTTATATCATCAAATGCTCGTTGACATTATTCAGTCCAAATGAAAGATACACCTTTCTTCATTAACTGAGTAAATGGTCTGCAACGTCCAGATAAATTCGAAATGAACCGCCTAATATACGCAAGTCAACCTTGGAATCCTCGTAGCTCTTTTAGGTTGCATGCACATTTCTTGAATGGCTTCGATTTTCTTGGGATCAAAGTGTATACCTTTAGAGGTAATAACGAATCTGAGAAATTTACCACTAGAGACACCCAAGAAAGACTTGGTAGGGTTCATTTTGAGTTGATGCTGGCACATTAAATTGAAAATAGTTCTTAAATCTTGAATGTGATCTTCTTTTAGATAACTTTTGACAGCAATATCGTCCACATAGCATTCGACTGTCTTTCGCAAATGATCTCGAAAGATAGTACTCATAGCCCGCTGGTATATTGCACCTGCGTTCTTAAGACTGAAAGGCATGACCGTATAACAGTATATTCTGCGAGGAGTACGAAATGAATTATGTTTTTCATCTTCAGGATTCATCCGGATTTGATTGTATCCAGAAAACCCATCTATGAAAGAGATTCATTCGAATCCACAAGTATTGTCAATCATAACATCAGTAATTGGAAGAGAAAATTCATCTTTAGGGCAAGCATCATTGAGATCACAAAAATCTATGCATACCCGAACCTTTTCGATCTTCTTCAAAACTGGTACAACGTTGGCTACCCAGTCAGGATGCTGTTCTTCTCTGATAAAACCGCAAGCGATAAGCTTTTTGACTTCATCATCAATCGCATCCATCATTTCAAGCTTGAATCGCCGTTGTTGTTGTTTGACTGGCTTAGCATTAGGCAAGATGTTAAGTTTATGAGTTACTACTTGAGGATCTAATCCCGACATATCTTCATAATTCCAGGCGAAGACATCAATATATTCACGAATGAGGTGAATTAGTTCTTGTTTATCATCTTCTGGGAGATTTTTGCTAATGAAGATCGGTCGTGGCACATCTTTCTCTCCAACATCGATCTGAATTAGTTGATCCTCAGTAGGTGGTTCTCGTTGTTCAAGACAAAGTTCCCATTGATTGTCCATCCTTTGTGCCCAAGGGTCTACTTCAGGAGCTTCCTCAATATTATCTTCATCATCTTTCGAGAATTCGGTAGGCACCATGTTAGAAGACACTGTTACCCGATGGACATGACCAATACTGGTATCAGAATCCCATGAGATATAATCAGAAGAGTTAGATCGTTTATCTTCATCGGATTCGAAAAGTTCTGGAGTCAGAAGTGGTGAAGTATAACCTAATACCCGCTTTGATTTACTGTAGTATTGTTGTGATTTTCTTTTTGGAACAGAAATACGAATAGGAGTTCGCCTTCCTTTACCGCTATTGAGACCAGTTATGAAATTATAGCCCATTTTACGGATGATTGCCTTAGATTGTGACTATTGCGATGTAATTGTAGCCTTCCTGTATCGTCCTTATCATCATTGTCAAGCATAATTTTTTGTTCTTCTCGTTTATTAAAAAGTATAGGCATTTCGCCTTTCTTTCGAGATGGTACTAAGAAGTACGATTCTTGTATTGAATCCAATGATACCATATTTCGTAGAGATGATACGACTCCTATTGTAAGTGGCTTAAAGCTATCTAGCATATCCAAATAACATTGAGTATAATAAGAGACATCAGTATACTATAAAGGAGATATTTTATTGATTTTTATACCATCATTTACAACAGGACCTTTAGCCTTAACAGGCTTAGTCAGCTTGATAACTAGAGGGTAAGAAGAAGAGCGAGAAAGAGGAGGGAGCTTTTTACGACGAAGGTTGATTACAAGTGGCTCAAGAGGTGAGCTCCCTTTGTTCATGACTAACACCAGGAGGCTACTTCTTGTGAGAAGGAAGGTAGATAGTCAATGGTTTGGAAGATTGATGACAGAAAGTGCGTCCTTTAACAGGAATCACCAGGGTATCATTCGGCACGCCTTTCTGCTCTTCGTCAGTATCCATTGCCAGTACCACCTTCATGAATTCCTCTTTGTACATGCGAGATTCATTGCAGTACGCTTCAACCCCTTGAAAGGATTCAGATCTACAACTTCTTTCTGGACTTCTCCATTGCCATCCACATATTTGAAACATTGATAATGAGTAGAAGGTACAATGTTGTGTTCATGGAGGAATGGTCTTCCCAGCAAAGCATTGTATGAGCCATGATTATCAATCACATAGAAAGTCACCTTTGTACGAAGATTGCCGATTTGAAGTTTCAGGCATATTTTTTCCAAAGGTTCACTTCTTCCTTGATTGAACCCCAAGATGGTAGTGATAGTTGTAGAAAGATTATGCACTGGGATCTTTAAAGCATCCAGCAAGGATTTTGACATGATACTAAGAGCAGACCCTGGGTCAATCAAAATGCGATCGACTTTCATGTTGTCTACATATCCTGTGAAATAAAGAGGACGATCATGACGATTGTCTTCCAAAAGTATGTCATCTTGTGTAAAAATAATATTGGGCATTAATTCAAATATACTATGACAATGTATACAACTGACAGGCTCCTTTTCAGGCTTCTTGAGGAGAGTAAGACAAGCATCTGCCTGCATCAAAGCTTTACTTAACGTTTCTCAAATTTTTTTGAGAGACGTAATAGTTCGAAGATTGATAATCTTGCTGGAGTATTGGCCAGTTGAGCCAATATGTCAAAATTATATGGCTTCTCAAGTCCAAGAGACGAGGAATACTTTAATGCTTTGTCAAAGCGGACGGGTTGCTTTTCCTTGTCTGCTGATGTCGGTTTGGAAGGAATTGGTTCCACTACCGGCGAGTATGTAGATGGTATATTCTCAGCAGGAAAAGATGATATAGGAGGAGCATCAAAAGATGGGGCAGGATTCTCTTAAATTTTGTAATATTCCCGAAGATAAGGTTTTTAGATCTGGTGTCGATTAGAATTTCTTCTTCTGCTACCGGTTCAAAGGATACCATGTTGCAGCTCTTTGATTTAATTTTGGAGCGCTTCTTTTGATTGGAAGACAAAGGTGCTTCAAAATCTGCTACCAGATCTGGATGAATCCACATGATCTCTTCTTTATCAGTGGATAAAGAAACAAGTCTTTCATATTGGGGAGGTGGGAGGTTCACGATTTCGAGAGTAGCCCTTAGAATGAGGACAACACCAGCTTGTACTAATTATGGTAGGAAATTACCAAACTGTACAGAGACGACATTGGCCGTCACAGTCTTCTCATTTTGTTGAAGAGTAACTGCTCCAGAGTTGACCATCTCCTGGATTTTGTCTTTGAGCACATAGCATGCTCTGGTTGGATGCCCTACAAATTTGTAATAAATACAATATTTAGGGTGATCAGTTTTACCTACTTCTTTTGGTCGTTTTGCCTCTGGCATTTGAAGTTTATTGCTTTTGATTAAGCAATCGAAGATGCTTATAATATCATCTTCGTCAAAAGAATACTCTTCTTTTGGACGAAGTTCTTTCTGTGGTGGTGCTGATGGAGTGGGTGCTGTCTGAGCAATGTTAACAGTTAACGACTCCTTGCCTTTGAGATTAATGGCCAATGTTTCTTTACTCTTGCGGTTGTTCTGGCGATTATTACCACCGGGTGTATAATGTTCATCTTGATTAGGATGATTCATTTGAACTCCTAACTGCTTGAATTTCTCAGCGCTAACTTCCGCTGCCTTGGGATTCACAATGAAAGAAGGCCAATCTTGGAATTGTGTTGATCCCGTCCACATGATGATAATATACAACAAGTTTGATTTGCATGTGTCTATTGTTACAGCAGATGGAGTTCCTAAAGGCATTTTAAGTGCCTCTCGGTAGAATCTTTTAATAAAACTTTCTATAGATTTATTGTGCCTTTGTTTAATTTTGATAAGGGCAGACATCGTCATATCATTGACTCCCTCATAGAATCGTTCGAAGAACATGTGCTTTAAACCAGCAAAAGAAGTTATACAGCCATCAGGCAAGCTACGGTACCAGTCATATGCTGCACCGGCTAAAAAACCGACGAACACTCTGGTAAGAAGAGCATCATTTGGCTGTAATTGGTCAGTCATCACTTCAAAGTGATTGATGTACTGACTTGGGAAAGTGCTGCCATCAAATAGAATAATGGTTGGAAGCTTGTATTTAGGAGAAAACTGAATATCCTTCCATTCTGCAGGATAAGGTTGTTTTATCCCAAGTCTTTGTAGACCATCCTTCTGCTTGAAGGCCTCAAACTGAGTGCGTAAGAGTTTTACAGCCTCATTAGCATCTCCTGATGCTTGAGAATTTGTAGGCTAATTTGAATTGTTAGGAGGAGGAACAGTATGGTAATTACTACCCCCAGCACCAGACTGACTGGAAGAAGCTTAGACTGGTACAGAAGCAACCTGAGGAGGCGGTACCCCAGACTAACATTAACCGGTACAGAAGATGCTATAAGCTCGGGATTAGTAGCAGGAGTTATAACCGGTGGTACTGTATGTTGGGCCACGATTATAGTGTGCATACTTGTGACCATTTCAGCCATGGTCTTTAGTTTATCCTCTAATGCAACAATTCTTTGCTCTTGACGGCTGAACTAGAAGCATCTTGGTCTTCTATAATGGCATACGCTGTCACTTCTCTTGCCATTATTGATGAGATAGTTTGTTCAGAACTTTCACTATCTGCATCAAAGTTAGACAATGAATCTTCCCCTAGATGAGTAATGGGAAGATCTTCTTGATTGAAGACATCCTGATCCGAGTTTCGAACTTTCAATCTGGTATGTTGAAAGACCCCTTCACTAGATTCACGGAGTTGTTTCAAGTATTGCTGATTCGGATTACGAGACGGGCCACGCTTTGAGGATTTTCTACCCCCAGTGTCTCGGGAAGTCATATTGTCAGAAGCATATAATAGCTCATCTTCATCTCCCGTCATAGGTTCAGGAATTGAAGTATAGCTTAGACGATCGAAGACAGATCGTTTAGCTGATTGGCAACAACACTTAATCACCACTTCATGAAGGCAGTGGCATTCAGAAGGGTGATTTAGAGGTGAGTGAGACGTCTCTGTGATCTCCGGTCTTTGTGTAAGACGTTCCCGGAGATCAGTCACCACTATAGGACGAGAAGAAGTCGGAGGAACATATTCCTTAATGATATTAGGAACATGCCTCATGTTCTTAAGATGCCTAGTTCCATGAGTGTACAAAGAAGTACTTAACTCATTGGCATAAGTGATTAGGTCCTTCTTTTTAAATTTTTGTTTCTGGTACAGATTGGCTTTTGGCATAGGATTCTTGCGTTTTACCGAAGTTGATATTGATTGACGCCTATTGAGATAAGCACGTAAATCAGAAAATTCTGTTCCGGGTGCCTCTGTTTGAGATACCGTCAATTTTTCTTGCTTGGATCTTGAAATATACAAGGTTGGAAGATCTTGAACAGTCCCCATAGGGATAGACAAGATACCTCTTTGATCAATATTCTTTCTTCTGGCAGAGATATGAAGACCTCTGTTTAAGGGAATAGAATCTGATATATCTTCCTCTGAGTCATAGACTAGAGAAGATTAAGAAAAGACCAAAGGGTGCTTTCCTTTATTTTGTGGAGGGTTAGCTAAGAAGCGTTTCCCTCTGTTTTGTTGTAGAACCACCTTAGGCACAGGTTGTGCCAGTTGAGGAAGTGTAACCGGACCCTTCCCTTTATTTAGTCTAGTTTTAGCACTAGAACATTATTTCTCCAAGTTCAGAACTGGAGAATTAGAGGAAGGAATAGTCAGAAGACTAGTTCCCTTGGGTTATGCCAGAGCAGCATGGTGAGCAAACTGCACCTGGACAACTGAGTGTTTAGGTTGCGCCATAGCCATATGGGCTACTGGTTGCGCCCTAGCAACAGGTTGCGCCTTGGCAACAAGATGGGCTGACTGTGCCTTGGCAGCAGCAAGAGTGGACTGTGCCTTGGCAGCAAAGGAAGTAGTGGACTGCACCTTGGCAGCAGAAAGAGTGAACTGCGCCTTGGCAGTAGAGAGAGTGAACTGCGCCTTGGCAGTAGAAAGAGTAGGTTGCGCACGGGCAACAGAAGTAGGCTGTGCCTGATCCACAGACACAGACTGCGCCTGGGTAATAGAGGCAGGTTGCGCTTTAGTAACAACAACTGTAGAAGACTTAGGAATCTACACAGTTTTGTTCTTGGTGATAGCCACAGTACGTTTGTTGCTCTTCTTGTTGATTATATCTTCATAGGCTGTCTGGTTGACTTGAAAAACCAGAGTCTTTTACGTCTTTCCGATCGACACAGCATCACATTAAGTTGTCACCTTCTCATCGGAGGAGAAAGTTGTCCCCAGCAGAGTCGTCATTTTATTTGTAAAAACAAAAAGTTTATAACAAACTTACAAAGAATCGTATAAATTACAATAAATTCTGGGGAAGTACAACTTTAGAAATCTGATCAGAAGACGATCACTTTATCCTTTGGACGATGTGAACTTAAAGACTATAGCCTCTGGAGAATGCAGCAGCAATTTTGCAAGAGTTTCTGATCACTGTGATGCTTTAACAATGATTAGAAATTCTATTTATAGAGTTCTAAAAATAACTACTTTAGCAGTTATTCTGATGTGCGCGAGGCTGTACTGCGCCACTTTGTGTTGCGCCAGCCTTATGTTGCGCCAACTTCCATTCAGTTACACAATCGTGCACTAACTGTATTTAGACGCGTGGCATCATGTGATTGAAATATGCATGGTCGTGTACAGAGTAGTGGACACGTTTTGGGAGATTAGTGACATGTGCGCCACGTCATCCTGCTTTAGAATGTAAGTTGTCTCAACTTTATCAGGTTGCGTGAGCTACCGACAACAAGTCAAACGGTGCTTAATTGGGTTGCGCCTAGGCACAACTCAGTGCATAGGCATGTGGCAACTTTTGAATGTACGAGAAAAATTTGTTCAGATTGCACCTAGGCACAACTTGCAGGGTGTACAAAGAATTTGTTCGGATTGCACCTAGACGCAACTTGCAGGGTGTACAGGACAGCTGTCAGTCAAATCTTCTCGAGCGGCACACTTTTAGGAATTCGAAAAGATTTTCTTTGTTTATTGTCCTGTCAGCTATCAGTGTTGTCAGGCAATGATAGAAATAAATGTCAGACGCCACGTAGGCTTGGGCGCAATGTGATTTGGGCGCAGTCTGTTGTCAGGCGCAACCTAATCAGTGGCGTAGTTTGATCCTTTAAGCTTCAAAACAGTGGCGCAACTTGATTTCTGGGGCACAACTTGATTGCTGGGTAGTAAAATCATGGCACAACTTGATTTTTAGGCTCTACAGCTATCGTGAGCCTTGCGTAAGGCTTCTTTGGCTTCTGTATTTGACAGACATCTTAACAGTAGTCCGTCGTAAGATCGTTGGTACAACATTTTTGTTTCCGTGTCATAAAAGAATCTGAGAGAACGCCTTCTGATTGAAGTTGCTTCTTTCACATTCTCAGGCAGGATTCCGTAGACTGCAAAGTCGATGAACGGGAGTCTCCAGTCTTGCACATTATTGGTTATCTGGGCGGAGTAACTCGTATCTAGTTGAACGTTGATTTTAGGATAGACCAGCTCATGGCCTATGACGTCAACTGGATGATGAGCACAATTTAGAACCGCCAAAGAAGCAGCAAGGCCTGCTAGGGTATCGGCTTCACTATTCTGGAGCCTAGGAACATGTTCAATAAAGAACCCCTCCAAGGTTGCTATGATAGCAATTTCTGTCTGATGATAAGGAATCAGGTCCGCGTTGCGAACTTCGTATGAGCCTCAGACTTGATTGACAACCAACTGCGAGTCGCCATATGTTTCTAGGTATTTGACTCCCATTTCTTTTGCAAGTCGGAGCCTGATGACCAAAGCGTTATATTTGGCTACATTGTTTGAACAGGATTCCGTGAGAGAATATGCCCGATTGACCACCAATCCAGAGGGAGAAATTAACACTATCCTGACTCCAGCGACGATATCACCTTGGGGCCCCGTTCTTGAGGCACCATCGAAGAACATTCGCCAAACATCTTCATGTGAAGTCATATTTGATTCAATGACTTCATCTGGGATTTCTTCATAGATTTTGGCTGTTTTTGAGCCTGGATGAGCTGTCAAAAAGTTGGCCAAGGCTTGACCTTTGACAGTATTCTGCGGAACGAAGACCATGTCATAGGGGGATAACAATATTGCCCATGTGGCTAGACGAGAACTGAGTGTGCCTGGCTTGGTCATAAGAACCCTGAGAGGATTGACTTGCGAGATAACATGGATGGTCTGCCCTGACACATAGTGTTGTGTTTTCTGAATGGCGAACACCAAGGCAAGGCATTCCTTCTCTACGGCGGTGTACCTATGCTCCGGCCCCACCATCATTCGGCTGAGGTAATAGATGGCTTGTTCGTGCCCTGTATCATTGTTTTGTGCTAGCAAGACGCCGATGGAGTGTTCCATTGCTCGTACATATAGCAGGAAAGGCTTTTCGGCAACTGGGACTTCCAGAACTAGCGAATTCGTCAGGTATTCCTTAATCTCATCATAGGCACGTTGGCATTCCTCGTTCCAAATGAAAGAGACACATTTCTTCATAAGCTGTGTGAAGGGTTGACATCGCCCTGAGAGGTTAGATATGAACCTCCTAATGTAGGCTAGTCTTCCCTGAAGGCCACAGAGTTCACGAAGGTTCTTCGGCGGACTCATTTCCAGGATTGCCTTTGTCTTATCGTAGTCTATGTGAATGCCCACGGAAGTAATGACAAAGCCCAAGAACTTCCCGCTGGACACGCCCGGGAAAGACTTGGTGGGATTTATCTTCAAATTGTGTGCTCGTATAAGATCGAACACTGTTCTCAAATCGTGGAGGTAGTTATCCTTGGAGCGGCTTTTGGCGGCAATGTCGTCAACGTAGCACTCCACCGTCTTGCGCAAGTGGTCCCTAAAAATGATGCTCATTTCTTGTTGATATGTGGTAACGGCGTTCTTCAGGCCGAAGGGCATGACTATGTAACAGTACACACCGATCGGTGTTCGAATCTTTCCGTTCAGATTGCTCGAAGCCACACGTATTATCGATATTATCGATTATTATGTCAGTGATGGGAAGAGGGAATTCATCTTTAGGACATGCCATATTCAGATTGCAAAAGTCGATGCAGATTCGAATCTTTCCGTTCTTCTTGTCGACTGGTACTATATTAGCTATCCAGTCTGGATGCTGCTCCTCACGGATGAAACTGCTAGCTATAAGCTTGTTTACTTTCGCTTCGATGGAGTTCATGATGTTTGGACGGAACCGCCGTTGCTGTTGCTTGACTGGTTTCGCGTCCGGATGAATATTGAGCTTATGAAGTACGATCTCGGGGTTTAGCCCTGGCATGTCTTCATAGCTCCAGGCAAAGACATCGATGTATTCTTTGACGAATTGCAACAAGGACTCTCGCTCGTCGTCTGTCAGGCTTTTACTGTCGAAGATTGGCTTCGGAGAGCATTCATCACTGTCACGACCCGCACCCTAGAGTAAGGGCACGAGAACGTAACAACGCCCAGCCTACGCCGCAGTGTCGGCGGTAGAACGCTGTCCTAGGTCACATCATCTAACAAAAATAATGCTAAGTAGTTTATACTCCCCGAATGGGGTGACATAGCAGATACAGTCTCAATCACATCTAAGGTAGAGCATGATAAAGATAGATAAAACATGAAATCCAAAAGAGATACAGGAGATAGAAGTCTAAGTGTCTAAGATACATAAACCCAGAAATACATCTCAAAACTCAAATACAGTAATCCACAAGGTAAATACAACTCCAGACAAAATGAAATAACTAACTAAACAACCTCTACTGTGTCTCCTCTAGGCTAGCAGGCAATCCCAGGCCATCTGTAAAATTTATCAACAGGTCCAGTCAGGACAGGAGCGAGTACAGTACATCTCAACAGATCATAGCAGGTTAAAAAATATAATCATGCAGTAAAGTAAGATACAGGTACTGAAAGAAGTGCAGTATATAAACAGAGAGAGAGCTGTAATAGAAATATCTACTATAAATAGAGACTAACAGTGGCTAGTGATTCAGAGTACAATATAGACATGTAAATGGCCTGGGATGATTCTGATGCTACACTATGGAATGATTCTGATGCTACACTACTGGTGTATTATTCACATGTCCACTTCTACTCCCCCGTACCCCCAATCAATACACAAGGATCCAACCAGGTTATGTTATGATTCCATGTACAGCCCCCGAAGGGTGGTAAGCCCCCAAAGGGTGGTACATAGTAGACCCATAAATGGGATAAGGATTCCAGGAAGACTCTGTGATCATAAGAGTATATGTCACAAGTGATCGAAGAACCAACGAAGCATAGTGATACGCCATGTAAGTGAAACGCACAGAACATAGAGTACCCGATGCTTCCTAAGGATAACATCTCAAGAAGGGATCCATATAGTACCAATCCGTGTGACCAACGTGACAGTACAAGTAAAGTAATCTAATACAGGAAATAATTCTAAGCAGGATATGAAATGATCAGAGAACGTACTCGCCTGATAATCTGAACAGCTGATAAGTATAGGGGGTCCAACTGAAGCCACAGAGTCCTATTTAAAGCAACACAGGTTACAAGGTGTTCAAGTTGTAATAAAAGAATCTCTAGAAATAATCTATTTTATCCTAGGTTCTTCTAAGTCAAATTAACTCTAGGTCGACTCCGGTCAATAATCTAGTCAAACTAGGTCAAGTGTTGACTTACAGTTGACTTTGGGTCAACTGGTCAACTCTGGTCAAACAGGGTCAATTCTAGTCTAATTATTAAAGATATAAAGTGTACTTCGTTATTCGTACGTCGAAACTTACGACACGCAAATCGAGATGAGATGATCAACGGTAAAGTTAATAATCTTATTATGGCGATCCACGTGTCCATCTTGTCAATTTTAGCGATGTGAGATCACTGGAATTGACTGAGCTCAGTTTCGTTGTACTAATCCAAAAATACGAACATTATAGGAATTAATTATTACTTAATTATAAAAAGGTTAAAATCAGAGAAATTATCAACAAACATTGTCGGACGATGAAATAAACATCGCCAACGTGTCCAGAATGGTCAAATTAGCTAGGATAGCCTATCCAACGGTCCAATTTGGACACAAGGGCAAAAAAGTAATATCGGGTCAAAACGGTGTCCGTATCAGAGCCGTTTTGCACCAAAAAACGTGCAAGAAAACAAGTCTATAAAATAGAACAAATTATATGTCCACGAAACCAGAATGACGATACGAACCCAACGGTATCTCCAGAATTGGATTCCGTTGACCTGATCTCAATTTGGTCCGTTGACCAGAACTTGGAATTCCGGTTTGCACGAAAATGGGTGCCGGAGCCAACGTTCTCAAAACTCAGCAAACTACCTGTCAATGAGTCCAGAATGATGATATGAACTCAAAGGTATCTCCGGAATTGGATTCCGATGAGCCGATCTCAAAATGACCCGTTGACCCGGATATTGGTATCCGACTTGCACCGAAATGCGTGCCAGATCCAATGTCCACCAAAACCTAGAAAATTATATGTCAACGAGTCCAGAATGACGATACGAACTCAACGGTATATCCGGAATTGGATTCCGATGAGCCGGCGTCAAAAAGTCCCGTTGACCTAAAATGTGGGACCCACTTTGCACCGAAAAACGTGCCAGGGTCCACGTTCTCCAAATCTAACAAATTTTATATGAAAATATGCCAGAACGACGCCACAAGTCTAATGGTGGTGTCAGAAATGAAATCTGGAGTCGTGTTCAAAAATAGAATTTTACAAGTTGGAAATTACGAATTCGGACGGCCAACTTTGGCGTCGAATTCAACCAATCAAACAAGCTCACAATGAAACGAAACTGGAGGGGTAGTAAGAGGGTTATACCAGCTTCGCACAGGAATTGGTAGCACGCCAAAAGGAGCTGCGGTGGAGGAGATACAAGCTGACGAAGTTGGCCCCACGAAACTGTCCAAATTTAATACAATTTAAACGGTCAACTTGGTGGCCGGTTTTGATGTATCAAACGATAAAATTAACGGACGAAAATTAACAGGGATGAAGGTGGATATACTGAGATTGTGACGGAGCGAAGAAATCACCGATCCAATGGTCGGATTCTCGAAAAAACGTGCACGAAGTTGCTGCGACGGAGCACGATTTCAGTCTCGTTCCCGAGCTTGTCACGACGGGACGTCGTGCAAAACGCACGAATCGCCTCGACGGCGCGTCTCGGAGGACGGTGGCCGTCAGGAAAGGCTCACCCATGGCGGGGAAGCACGTCCAGGGGGCCCACGGCAGCCGTGCGGCAGCGCGGCCGCGCACGACGGCGGCCCGTGCGCCCGCACGTGCGCGCCTACAGTGGCTGTACGGTGGCTGCCACGTTATACGGTGGTGCGGGGACGGCCAGCCTACCACGACGACGTAGGGGCGGTGGCCCACGGCCAGTGGTGGCAGTGCACGATGTGGCTAAGGTGGAGGAGGTGGTCGGATTAGATAGTTGATGGTGGTGGAGTGGTTGCATGGAGGAGAGGAGGAGAGAAGGAGTAGGGGGCTGTGCTCGGTGGTCGAGCTCGGCCTGGGTGGCCGAGCCACGGCGAGGGGGGGGGGGTCGGTCCAGCCGTGTGGGAGTGGTGGTCGGGTGTGGAGGAGAGGAGGAAAGAAGGAGTAGGCTGCTGTTGTATGTTTTTGTGGGTGTGTAGGAAATATTAGGAAGAGAGAGAGAGAGAGAAAGAAAAAGTGTTCTCCTCATAATTAGGGCCGGCCACATGTGGCTGTAGGGTGTTGGGGAGTTGGGAAATTAGTCATGTAGGAATTTGAATGGCTATGATTACTTAGGATGATCAAATGGCTAGGACTAAATTAGAGGGAAATGGCCATTTCTATGGGAATTAAATAAATAAAACTTTCCAATAAATATAGAAAAATATGTAGAAGAGTACTTGATATTTTTGGGCAAGAAAATATGAGGGTGTTATGATGGAGAGCAACATGGAGCTTGGCTGGACTCGGTGTAGCCGGATTGGGTCAAAATCGGACATTGTGCAAAAATCGAATTAAAATTAGGTGTCGATGATCATGAGTAAATAAGTAGCACATGGGGATTCCAAATAATGGGACACAAGTGTCGGACGGGTGGTAGGCTCAATGTGGGCCATGTCCATAGTTGGGGCTGACAGGTTTTGGACGACAGGGTGCCCACAAATCAAGTTGGAAAATGAATGTGACACCGTGGGGTGAAATAAAATTGGATCACGTGTCAGGAAAGTTGTGTAAAGCAAATGGAGCACAAGATGACGTGTCTGAGTGGGACACGAAGGTCATGGGTGACGAGCGTCTCGAGTAGGTCATCAATGAGAAGTTGGTTTCAAGAAACTAACTGGTCTTGCGCTCCCAAATTAAAAGTCACGGTAACGTGCTAATAATGATCAAGGAAAGGAGTGGGAAAATTAATTGATAATCAAATGGTCTAAATCGACTAGAAGTTCAGCGAAGCAAAAAGAGCACAAGGGAACAAGTTTGAGTGGGACACTATATACCGTCATGAAGGTAATCATGTCCACTCTAAAACTCGTGAAGAAGATTTCCAGAGTTGAACATCCCTGACACTCCAATTATCAAAGGCATGGAAAAGTACACTTAAGAAAAAATACAGAATAAATTATTTATCGAAACCAATTAATCAGAAATAAAAATAAAATGAAAAAAATCAACCCAAAATTTAGGGTGCTCACATCCTACCCACCTTATAAAAATTTCGTCCTCGAAATTAAAATATCCATACTCCCTCTAGGTCAAACCCCCACAATCAAAGTCCCAGAACTTAACAAATCATACCATCAAAAAAAGGACGGCATACAGGGTCATGGCATACAGTGACAGTTAAGTCTCATCTGGATATACTAGTCACGCTAAACCAAAATGGTCATAGGGTATCAAAACACACAAGCAATCTAGGGTGCTAAACTGGAAAAGATACAGAAATAACAAATCATCAAAACTGTAAGGCGGTCTACCATCCTATATGAAAACTGGTGCTTATCCAAAAATAAAACAAAGGTAACTACCGATTATCTGAAAAAGGGTACTATTCAAGGAAAAATCAAAATCTCTAGTTAAGGAATAAAAGTCAATTGCATGGAAATCCAATCACAATATATATAGAGAGCGTTAAAGGGAAAAAACTAGCATTATATAAGGTTATGTGGTTTGTGTGTGTATGTGAACAGGTTCATATGGTTAGATAGTAGGCGTGTGTGTAGGTAAAAATATACATGAAATTGTATAGGAGAATTTGGGTTTCAAAACAACAGCTATCAAGTTACACTACTCATGGCATATTGGTTAAACAATCTACAATGCACAACCTATTTACTCATAACTTGCATGGCTAACCATATATATATCTATGTAAAGAGGTAGAGATTTAGTTATGTATCTATATACATTATAACATGTATGAATAAACTCTATATATATCTATACAGGTATATGAACATAACATAGAGGGAAAATGTTAGGTTTACATGACAGTGTATACTAAGTTAGGGTGTGTGTGTCCTTGTACAGGGTTATAGCATAGTATTGAAAGGTTAAATCCAGTTTTAGTTCAGCATTTACATGCAAAGTCTGAAAATAAGCTAACATTTAAAGCAGTAAAATATTAACATAATGCAATTTTAAAATTTTGGAGTTTGAAACATTACAACTAATCTCAATGCTCCCAATACATCCTAACATGATAGAAATGAAACCCTAGCATACTATCCATACATTTATCTACGCATACAGTTCAATATTTACATGTTAAATCTGAAATTGAACTAAACATTTGAAATCAATGTAAGAATGTTAACATGTATTCAGTTTTCAGGATTTTGAAGAAATTTGCACATCAAAACCAACTCAATGTTTATCACAACCTATCATGTAAGAATATGAAACCTAACATTATATCCCTACAACAACAATGTACATAGCTCTAAATATTACATAAAAATGGAACGACAAATTGAACTAACATTTGGAATCCCGTATTAAGGGTTAATATACACACAGTCTCAGATGTTATAAATTTAACATAACTTAACCAATTTCTCTAAAAATTGAAACTCTGTAGATATCATACTTGTGCAGTTATGTAAACATAACTAAATACATGAAATTAATATTTAATTTACGAGTTAATCTAGAAAAAACAGAGAGACAAAAATATTGGGGTTTGAGAATTTAACATTAACAACATATTAATATGTATTTAGATATGTGGGAAATCAAGTGTAGCATGCATAAGTGTCAGGAAAGTGTTTGCTATATATATTCATATATATATTCTCATGACCAAAATAAAATTTTAATTCTACGTTAAGACCAACATTTAGATTCCTACCAAAATTGCAAAGTAGGTGATTGACGAAATCAAGACAGTTTATTATTATCTAATACAAGAATTGTAGCAAGAAAAAATAACGATAAAATCTATTTTGCTTATCTGTTTAAAGAAGAACCATTTTGAAACCCAGAGCTAAAATATCAAATCCAAGATAAGGTCTAGCAAAATTATTGTTTCATTGTATTAAGAAGAATTCATAGTAAGAAGTTACACAAAGTTTATAAAAACAGCTAAAGCTACTCCTAAGTTAAATAATGAGAAACAAAACAAAACAAACAAATAACAATTCCCCTTTTTTTTGGAGGACTGAAACAAAAGTAGAGAAAACATGTTCAAAAATATTTAAGGTACAATCTGATAATCATATGCGTCTATCCAAAATCATGGTACTCCAAATCCTCGTCATACTAGTAAGCAATGTTACGATAATCACAGAGTCCTTGACTTATGCACATACCTCTAGAATCATGGTATTTAACATTTTCGCGGTGCCGCTAGCTTGGCTGCGAAAACCTTAAATTTCCTGAGAAATATATCCAAAATCAGACTATATGTCCTCACCATGCTGGCTAATGTGATTATAGAAGACTAGATTCCATAACATAGATGACCTAGCCCATATAATTTCATCTTGCCAAAAATTAAATTAAATCAACAATGAATACCCAAAAATCAAATCAAATTTATCAACGAACATCAAAATTCAAAAACGAACAAAAATCCATCGAAGTACAAACTCGGATGCAACAGCTATCATCAAGATTCAAAATTCAACAATCATCCATCAAAATCGAATTCAACAACAGAAAGTAAAGATAAATCAAATCAAAAGGAAAAAAAAGGAGTTTTCAAATCGAAGTCAAAATAAGATTCTCAAGGGTCGTCCCATGAATCTCTCAAGGGTCCTAACTGTGATTGAGTACCTTCAAAATATATCCTAATCCTACTGCAGGCTGTAGTGGTACTCTAGTTCGAATACTACTACACTTTTAGTCTCGACCTGCATGGGCCACCACTAAAAATGTGTCACGACCCGCACCCTAGAGTAAGGGTACGAGAACGTAACAACGCCCAGCCTACGCCGCAGTGTCGGTGGTAGAACGCTGTCCTAGGTCACATCATCTAACAAAAATAATGCTAAGCAGTTTATACTCCCCGAATGGGGTGACATAGCAGATACAGTCTCAATCACATCTAAGGTAGAGCATGATAAAGATAGATAAAACATGAAATCCAAAAGAGATACATGAGATAGAAGTCTAAGTGTCTAAGATACATAAATCCAGAAATACATCTTAAAACTCAAATACAATAATCCACAAGGTAAATAAAACTCCAGACAAAATGAAATAACTAACTAAACAACCTCTACTGTGTCTCCTCTAGGCTAGCAGGCAATCCCAGGCCATCTGTAAAATTTATCAACAGGTCCAGTCAGGACAAGAGCGAGTACAATATATCTCAACAGATCATAGCAGGTTAGAAAATATAATCATGCAGTAAAGTAAGATACATGTACTGAAAGAAGTGCTGTATGTAAACAGAGAGAGAGAGAGAGAGATCTATAATAGAAATATCTACTATAAATAGAGACTAACAGTGGCTAGTGATTCAGAGTATAATATAGACATGTAAATGGCCTGGGATGATTCTGATGCTACACTATGGAATGATTCTGATGCTACACTACTGGTATATTATTCACATGTCCACTTCTACTCCCCCGTACCCCCAATCAATACACAAGGATCCAACCAGGTTATGTTATGATTCTATGTACAGCCCCCGAAGTGTGGTAAGCCCCCGAAGGGTGATAATCCCCCAAAGGGTGGTAAGCCCCCGAAGGGTGGTATATAGTAGACCCATAAATGGGATAAGGATTCCAGGAAGACTCTGTGATCATAAGAGTATATGTCACAAGTGATCGAAGAACCAACGAAGCATAGTGATACGCCATGTAAGTGAAACGCACAGAACATAGAGTACCCGATGCTCCCTAAGGATAACATCTCAAGAAGGGATCCATATAGTACCAATCCGTGTGACCAACGTGACAGTACAAGTAAAGTAATCTAATGCAGGAAATAATTCTAAGCAGGATATAAAATGATCAGAGAATGTACTCGCCTGATAACCTGAACAGCTAATAAGTATAGGGGGTCCAACTGAAGCCACAGAGTCCTATTTAAAGCAATACAGGTTACAAGGTGTTCAAGTTGTAATAAAAGAATCTCTAGAAACAATCTATTTTATCCTAGGTTCTTCTAAGTCAAATTAACTCTAGGTCGACTCCGGTTAATAATCTAGTCAAACTAGGTCAAGTGTTGACTTACAGTTGACTTTGGGTCAACTGGTCAACTCTGGTCAAACAGGGTCAATTCTAGTCTAATTATTAAAGATATAAAGTATACTTCGTTATTCGTACATCGAAACTTACGACACGCAAATCGAGATAAGATGATCAACGATAAAGTTGATAATGTTATTATGGCGATCCATGTGTCCATCTTGTCAATTTCAGCGATATGATATCACTGGAATTGACTGAGCTCAGTTTCGTTGTACTAATCCCGAAATATGAACATTATAGGAATTAATTATTACTTAATTATAAAACGGTTAAACTCAGAGAAATTATCAACAAACATTGTCGGACGATGAAATAAACATTGCCAACGTGTCCAGAATGGTCAAATTAGCTAGGATAGCCTACCCAACGGTCCAATTTGGACACAAGGGCAAAAAGGTAATTTCGGATCAAAACGGTGTCCGTATCGGAGCCGTTTTGCACCGAAAAATTTGCAAGAAAGTAAGTCTATAAAATATAACAAATTATATGTCCACAAAACCAGAATGACGATACGAACCCAACGGTATCTCCAGAATTGGATTCCGTTGACCCGATCTCAATTTGGTCCGTTGACCAGAACTTGAAATTCCGGTTTGTACGGAAATGCGTGCCGGAGCCAACATTCTCAAAACTTAGCAAACTACCTGTTAACGAGTCCAGAATGATGATACGAACTCAACGGTATCTCCGAAATTGGATTTTGATGAGCCGATCTCAAAATGACCCGTTGACCCGGATATTAGTATCCGACTTACACCGAAATGCGTGTCGGATCCAATGTCCACCAAAATCTAGCAAATTATATGTCAACGAGTCCAGAATGACGATACGAACTCAACGGTATATCCGAAATTGGATTCCGATGAGCCGGCGTCAAAAAGTCCCGTTGACCCAGAATGTGGGATCCACTTTGCACCAAAAAACGTGCCAGGGCCCACGTTTTCCAAATCTAACAAATTTTATATGAAAACATGCCAGAACGATGCCACAAGTCTAATGGTGGTGTCAGAAATAAAATCTGGAGTCCCGTGTTCAAAAATGGAATTTTACAAGTTGAAAATTACGAATTCGGACGGCCAACTTTGACGTCGAATTCAACCAATCAAACAAGCACACAATGAAACGAAACTGGAGAGGTAGTAAGAGGGTTATACCAGCTTCGCACAGGAACTGGTAGCACGCCAAACGGAGCTGCGGTGGAGGAGATACAAGCTGACGAAGTTGGCCCCGCGAAACTGTCCAAATTTAATACAATTTAAACGGTCAACTTGGTGGCCGGTTTTGATGTATCAAACAATAAAATTAACGGACGAAAATTGACAGGGATGAAGGTGGATATACCGAGATTGTGACGGAGCAAAAAAATTGCCAATCCAACGGTCAGATTCCTAGAAAAATGTACGCAAAGTTGCTGCGACGGGGCACAATTTTAGTCTCGTTCCCGAGCTCGTCACGACGGGACGTCGTGCAAAACGCACGAATCGCCTCGACAACACATCCCGGAGGACGGTGGCCGTCAGGGAAGGCTCGCCCATGGCGGGGAAGCATGGCCAGGGGGCCCACGGCGGCCGTGCGGCGGCGCAGCGGCGCACGACGGCGGCCCGCGCGCGCGTGCACGTGCGCGCCTACAGTGGCTGTACGGTGGCTGCCACGTGGTACGGTGGCGCGGGGATGGCCAGCCTACCACGGCGACATGGGGGCGATGGCCCGCGGCCAGTGGCGGCAGCGCACGACGTGGCTAAGGTGGAGGAGGTGGTCGGGTTAGATAGTTGATGGTGGTGGAGTGGTTGCATGGAGGAGAAAAGGAGATAAGGAGTAAGGGGCTGTGCTCGATGGTCGAGCTCGGCCAGGGTGGCCGAGCCACGACGAGGGGGGTCGGTCCAGTCGTGTGGGAGTGGTGGTCGGGTGTGGAGGAGAGGAGGAGAGAAGGAGTAGGCTGTTGTTGTATATTTTTGTGGGTGTGTAGGAAATATTAGGAAGAGAGAGAAAGAGACAAAAAGTGTTCTTCTCATAATTAGGGCCGGCCACATGTGGCTGTGGGGTGTTAGGGAGTTAGGAAATTAGTCATGTAGGAATTTGAATGGCTATGATTACTTAGGATGATCAAATGGCTAGGACTAAATTAGAGGGAAATGGCCATTTCTATGGAAATTAAATAAATAAAACTTTCTAATAAATATAGAAAAATATATAGGAGAGTACTTGATATTTTTGGGCAAGAAAATATGAGGGTGTTATGATGGAGAGCAACATGGAGCTGGGCTGGACTCGGTGGAGCCGGATTGGGTCAAAACTGGACATTGTGCAAAAATTGAATTAATATTAGGTGTCGATGATCATGAGTGAATAAGTAGCACATGAGGATTCCAAATAATAGGACACAAGTATCGGACGGGTAGTAGGCTCAATGTGGGCCATGTCCATAGTTGGGGCTGACAGGTTTTGGTCGACAGGGGCCCACAAATCAAGTTGGAAAATGAATGTGACACCGTGGGGTGAAATAAAATCGGGTCACGTGTCAGAAAAGTTGTGTGAAGCAAATGGAGCACAAGATGACGTGTCTGAGTGGGACACGAAGGTTATGGGTGACGAGCGTCTCGAGTAGGTCATCAATGAGAAGTCGGTTTCAAAAAACTGACTGGTCTTGCGCTCCCAAATTAAAAGTCACGGTAACGTGCTAATAATGATCAAGGAAAGGAGTGAGAAAATTAATTAATAATCAAATGGTCTAAATCGACCAGAAGTTCAGCGAAGCAAAAAGAGCACAAGGGAACAAGTTTGAGGGGATACTATATACCGTCATGAAGGTAATCCTGTCCACTCCAAAACTCGTGAAGAAGATTTCCAGAGTTGAACATCCCTGACACTCCAATTATCAAAGGCATGGAAAAGTACACTTAAGGAAAAATACAGAATAAATTATTTATCGAAACCAATCAATCAGAAATAAAAATAAAATGAAAAAAAAATCAACCCAAAATTTAGGGTGCTCACAATCACCGAGGTTAACTGGCATGACCTCATCTTCAGTTGAAGGGTCACGAAGTTCAAAGCATTTCTTCCATTGTGCATCTAGTCCTTGGACCCATGGCTCCAATTCAAGAGGTTCATGTAGATCCTCATTTTCCTCTTCAATGTCAGCGGATGCTATGTTGACAAATAATATCTGCCTAAACATATCTCCAATGCTGTCGTCAGAATCATATGTAGGTGATTCGAATGAGTGAGAATGCCACTCGTATTCCTCATCGGAGGTCTCGGGCGTTGTTGTTGGTGTAATATAACCGAGGCCGCATTTGGACTTACCGTAGTAATCCCGAGGTTTCCTAGACGGGGTTGACAGCTGCAGAGGCGATCGCCGACCGCTGCCGTAATTTAGACCTGGGGTAGCCTCCATGTCGTATCCCTGCTTTTACATGAAGTACTTGGCATGAGGACTATATAGGTAGAGCGGTAGTCTCCCAGTATCAGGTTCGATATCCAACTCTTGAGGCATGAAGGGTTGAGGTCCTTCTTTTCAGCCAAAGATGATCGTGTGATCACCTTCTCTTCTGCCTGGGACTAGGAAGTAGGCATCATTAATGGGAGCAAGTCGGCTTGCGGTATGGATGGTTGTTACCTGTATGTGCAGGTTAGTGTCCCAATCGAGTCCAGCAGTATACATCAGATTGCGTTTATTACACTCAGGATAATTCAATGGCAGCCTCTTATTGATGAAGTAAGGAATTTTGTCCACAGGGATTACATCATCAGGAGAGGGGCTATCCACCTTTGCAACCAGATACTTTGCGAGTTCTGCATCCTCTTCAGCTACCTCCTGCATGACCGGAGGTTGGGGCACTGTCTTGGGCAACTTGACCACCAAGGGTTCAGCTTGTGGTATTGGCTTATCTGAGGGTGTCAGATCGACACTTGGTTGACGGCTCGTCTTATGAATACGGATGACAATCAGCTCAGCAGAGGACTTTGTGTCTTTCGATTGCTTTTGACTGGATCTTAGCAATCGGATCACCATCGGCTCCCCAGAGGGCCTTGCATCTTCCGGTCGCCTTTGATTGGATTTTGGCAATCGAACTACCATCGGCCCTATGACGGGTTCTTGGCTGATCCTTGGGAGTCGGATGACCATCGGTTTTAACTGTACAGCTGGGGTGAGGGAACCGGGCACCTCTTTATGCAAAGTTGCGACAAAGGGTACAGCTTTGCCCAGTTTACAGGAATGGAGATAAATTCTCAAGGGTTCCTCTGGCCCTGTGACGGCCTCCAGTTCATCAATTATGTGTTTCTTGGATTCGTCATAAAGACACACCTCCGAAGAATAATAAGACTCAACCCCCTTGAAGGGATCGATATCAAAGAACTCAGTCTTCACGAAGCCGTACTTACTGACATACTTGAAGCACTGATGGAGGGTGGATGGCACGATCATATAGTCAGGTATCCATGGTCATCCCAGGAGGATATTGTTGGACATGTCTGCATCTATGACGTAGCAGGTAACCTCTGTCCTCAGGTCGCCGATCTGACCTTTCAATCGGATCTTTCCTAAGGGATAGTTCCTTCCTGAGTTGAAACCTCTAATGGCGGTGTTGGTTGCTGCTAGCCGGTGCATAGGGATGTCGAGGACTTGAAGCAAGCTTTTCGGGATGATACTTATCGACGAGCCATGATCGATGTGCATCCGATCCACCTTGATGTCGCCTATGTATCCAGTGTAGTACAAGGGGCGATCATCGATGTTGGACTTGATTAGCATGTCCTGTGGGGTGAATACGATATTGGGTATTGTATCTACACTGTTGCTGCCCTGAAGATCTGCCGACAAGTCTTCCCCTGTAGGTTTGACCTGGGCTAAGTAAGCGTCAGCATTCTGGAGTGCTTCGCTCAGTACGACACGAAGATCCTTGGAGAGCCTTAAGAGCTCGTACAATGACAACTTTGCCGGCGTATTAGCAGTTGTGCTAATATATCAAAGTTGTAAGGTCTCTTCAGCCCTTGAGGTGCATCTTTACAGAGCGATCTGTCGAAGCGGGTTTCCTTCGGCTTGGACCTGTCTGCCAATGGGGGCTTAGATGGCCTCGGAACACAAGTGGCGGGCAGCATTGCCGGTTGAGGATCTTCAACTGAACTATCCGGAGTGGGCTGGACTTGTGTCCCAGATCGGGTAACAACGGCCGTCGTTTTCTCAGCTTCAGTCAAAATTGTGTGCAGGATCTGGACTTTCTGCCCTTCTTTTTGTTGGCGGGAGATGATGCCGCCTGGGTCTGTTCGGGTACTAAGTCGGGGTGCACCCATATGATCTCTCCTCGTGACGTGGTGAGAGGTACCAAGCCAGTCGTCTGGTCCCGGACGGAGGGAAGATTAGTAACCTCCATCATTGCCCGAGGGATAGGTATTACCCCGTCTTGAGTGCTTGTTGGAAGGAAGTCGTCGAACTGAATTGACACCATGTTCGCCGCCATGGTAACCTCTTCAAAGTCTAGCGACAGAGCTTTGGAATCGATAAGATTTTGGATGTATCGCTTTACTTGAAAGCAGCCATAAGTGGCATGATGCACATAGCGGTAAAAATGTGTCACGACCCGCTCCCGCTTTTCGGGATACGAGTACGTGGCCAAGTCCAGCCTACGTCGCAGCATCGGCGGTAGTACGCTGTTTGGGCTCAATATAAATCTCAAATACAATAAATATCTCTATTTTGCTCATTCACAATAATTATTTTAATTACAATTCCAATAATACATTCAAATTTTGTATACAGATACAAACCCGCTACATGTGACTATTCTATCTAGAATCTATGGTTGTCCTCCAAGATAGCTCTAACTCCACCCGAAGGAACCCAAAGCAAGAGAGCAAGTCATCGAGAATAGTCATCAAGAATCTGTCAACTGAAAAATGGTTATCCAGTCAGGATTGGAGCAAGATCACCATAACACTACATTACACAATATAGTATACAAGCATGAAGGAAAGATAAAAGGAATTTAACAGAAGATAAGTATAGGCATGACATTGTATGATACGAAAGTACCTTTGAGATATGATAACAATATGAAGGTAGACTTGACATACCACTAAGACATGATGATAATAAGATGGTAGACTTGACAAAAGAAGAACAATAGACAATAGAGCAATAATAATTAAGTCACGTGTACTGTGTGTTTTAGAATACCAACTTTCAGCATGTAGACGGCTTGGGATATCCGTCAGTCATACGTGTGGTGCATGACTGATATTATGCAATCAATGTATAGGGAGTCTGTATTCAATTCGTTGACCACATGCTTACTTGTTGTATTCCCCCGTCCGACTCACTCACAATACATGTCCACTACGATAAACATTAGCAATACGATAAACTGTAAACAATAGGAAACAATGAGTAAGACATGAACATGTACGTACATCCAATCGATTCTAACTCTCGTGCACAATAGTAATCATTAACAAAGACAATCATGAACCATAAGGGAGTAATAGTGAAAAAGACGACACGAAGATACATGCAGTATAAAATAAAGGAAACATAGGTCATAGTGATACTTGCCTTGGTTTGATTTGAAGCTGACTGGCACGATATTGTCATGTCGGCACATAAATAGTCTCAGAAGTTAAAGCTACGCAAGATGATTTTAGATGATGAGACGGGCCTCTAAAATAAAAACAAAAAAATAAAATATTTTGGAAAATTGTTGAAAAAAGTATATGATGTGTACTTTTTCATCAGCGTTCCGAAACTTCAAACGGATCGTGATTCCGATTCCTGGTTCTCCCGGAATCTCGAAAACACCAAAACGTGTCAAATTTCGGACAACTGACACTCCACAAATTTTCCAAAAAATTAGGTTGAAATTATTTGAAAATAAATTTTATATTCAGAAAATATACCTCGAAACGGTTACAACAAAAAAAATTGGAGGTCAAACGGAGTCCGGAGTTGGAAGTTATGGCCCTTCGAAGTTGGTAAAACATTTGAAAAGGAAGGCTGAATTTATGACGAATTTGGGGTAATTATGACGAAAAAAGAGAAAAATTTTGGAAAAGAAGGTATGAGAGATGAATTTATTTTGTAGGTTCAATATATATAGATAATGGAAAGCAATTAGTGAATTAGGATATGATTAGAACTCAATCAATAAAGATATGATTAGGATTACCAACTAATTTGGATAGGAATATGATTAGTTCAAATAAGAAATAATCTATCTAATACTAGATATGATTCAAATAGGATTAGAATTTCTAATGGACAAGTCTCTCCATAAATTTAAATCAAATAAATTATTTAAATCCAAAATATATGAATTCAAATCCAAATCTAAATCCAAATCAAATTCAACATAATAACTTTAAGATAAATTTAATGTTTATCAAAGCAATTTAAATCATATAATAGATAAATCGTTAAATCAAATAATATTTCAAATCTAGATTAGATAATTCTTAATGCCACAATTAGTCACCATAAGTATTTTAAATAATGTTTGATGTTATCAAATAAGGTAAAATATATTTTATAAATCTAAATTTTATTCAAAATAAGTTACTAAATCTATTGCTCCAAAAATAATCATGATTTTCAAACTATTTTCGAAACCGATATTATTTTTGAAAATCCAAACATAATAATAAATAACTTTATAATTTCAATAATAAAATTTCAAGAACAAATATTTATTAAAACTAAATAGTACTTTCAAACCGTTAATTATAAACTACATTTTGAAATGCAAAAAAAATAGTAAATATCTTTTACAAAGTTTCAAAAATAAATTACTTTCAAACACAATAAAATAAAATAAAATAAAATAAAATAAAAATTTGAGAAACAGGAGTTACAAATCTACCCACCTTAGAAAAATTTCGTCCTCGAAATTTAAGGATGACAGGAAAAATAGGCTTGGTTGGTCAGGTAAAAAGATAGAAAAATTTAAAAAGGAATAATGATCAATGAGATAAAAATAATATATTTTTTTAATAAGAAGATTGAACAAGAAGGATGGAAGAATATAGTCAATGGATATAGTTCGGAGGAGTATTACCTACATGACATCTAAGTTATCACTCATCAATCTTATAAATTCGTATCCTCAAAAATATTTTAAAAAATTCCTCAAATTCAATCTTTTTTTTTTAAATCACTAACTCAATTTAATACCGTATTGTAGCAATCATGAATATCATCTTATCAAATTCACAACCCTTAATCCAACTTGATAAATATCTTCAAAATCTAACTTCACAAAACTTTAAATTCCTCAATTTTATTTTAAATTCAAAATTCAACATTTTTATAATCTCCTCAAAAATTTACATTCCATAAATTTTCAAATCATACCTCAATTTTACTGATCAAATCAAAATTATTTCCTTTAAAAATTAAATATTCGACCTTATCAATAATTCATCGATCATATAGAAATTTAAACCTCAGAATACCAAAAGCTAAAAATTTTATCTTCAACAGTAACCAAAATATTCAATTTATCAATCGAGAATGCTATCCATCTTTGATTAGCGTCATTTATCAAATCACAATTTCAACGTCATCAAATATGGCATCTCAAATTTCAACGAATATTACCACCTTAATCATGTAGCCTATGTAATAACCCTAACTATCCATACAATCAATTCAAAATGATTCTATGGGTTACCCACGGCGTACCTAGTCCTAGGCCTAGTCATTCTCATAAAAATCAAGTCAATTCTAATTGTGAATGAGCTTTTCCTAATCGCAGGCTCGTAGTAGTACGACTAATATATGTACTACCACGAGTTCGCACAATTTGCGAAAACTAACCTGCATGGGCCACCATAAAAACTTGTCACGACCCGCTCCCGCTTTTCGGGATACGAGTACGTGGCCAAGTCCAGCCTACGCCGTAGCATCGGCGGTAGTACGCTGTTTGGGCTCAATATAAATCTTAAATACAATAAATATCTCTATTTTGCTCATTGACAATAATTATTTTAATTACAATTCCAATGATACATTCAAATTTTGTATACAGATACAAACCCGCTACATGTGACTATTCTATCTAGAATCTATGGTTGTCCTCCAAGATAGCTCTAACTCCACCCGAAGGAACCCAAAGCAAGAGAGCAAGTCATCGAGAATAGTCATCAAGAATCTGTCAACTGAAAAATGGTTATCCAGTCAGGATTGGAGCAAGATCACCATAACACTACATTACACAATATAGTATACAAGCATGAAGGAAAGATAAAAGGAATTTAACTGAAGATAAGTATAGGCATGACATTGTATGATAAGAAAGTACCTTTGAGACATGATAACAATATGAAGGTAGACTTGACATACCACTAAGACATGATGATAATAAGATGGTAGACTTGACAAAAGAAGAACAATAGACAATTGAACAATAATAATTAAGTCACGTGTACTGTGTGTTTTAGAATACCAACTTTCAGCATGTAGACGGCTTGGAATATCCGTCAGTCATACGTGTGGTGCATGACTGATATTATGCAATCAATGTATAGGGAGTCTGTATTCAATTCGTTGACCACATGCTTACTTGTTGTATTCCCCCGCCCGACTCACTCACAATATATGTCCACTACGATAAACATTAGCAATACGATAAACTGTAAACAATAGGAAACAATGAGTAAGACATGAACATGTACGTACATCCAATCGATTCTAACTCTCGTGCACAATAGTAATCATTAACAATGACAATCATGAACCATAAGGGAGTAATAGTGAAAAAGACGACACGAAGATACATGCAGTATAAAATAAAGGAAACATAGGTCATAGTGATACTTGCCTTGGTTTGATTTGAAGCTGACCGTCACGATATTGTCATGTCGGCACATAAATAGTCTTAGAAGTTAAAGCTACGCAAGATGATTTTAGATGATGAGACGGGCGTCTAAAATAAAAACAAAAAATAAAATATTTTGCAAAATTGTTGAAAAAAATATATGATGTATACTTTTTCATCAGCGTTCCGAAACTTCAAACGGATCGTGATTCCGATTCCTGGTTCTCCCGGAATCTCGAAAACACCAAAACGTGTCAAATTTCGGACAACTGACACTCCACGAATTTTCCAAAAAATGAGGTTAAAATTATTTGAAAATGAATTTTATATTCAGAAAATATACCTCGAGACGGTTACAACAAAAAAAATTGGAGGTCAAACGGAGTCCGGAGTTGGAAGTTATGGCCCTTCGAAGTTGGTAAAACATTTGAAAAGGAAGACTGAATTTATGACGAATTTGGGGTAATTATGACAAAAAAAGAGAGAAATGTTGGAAAAGAAGGTATGAGAGATGAATTTATTTTATAGGTTCAATATATATAGATAATGGAAAGCAATTAGTGAATTAGGATATGATTAGAACTCAATCAATAAAGATATGATTAGGATTACCAACTAATTTGGATAGGAATATGATTAGTTCAAATAAGAAATAATCTATCTAATACTAGATATGATTCAAATAGGATTAGAATTTCTAATGGATAGGTCTCTCCATAAATTTAAATCAAATAAATTATTTAAATCCAAAATATATGAATTCAAATCCAAATCTAAATCCAAATCAAATTCAACATAATAACTTTAAGATAAATTTAATGTTTATCAAAGCAATTTAAATCATATAATAGATAAATCGTTAAATCAAATAATATTTCAAATCTAGATTAGATAATTCTTAATGCCACAATTAGTCACCATAAGTATTTTAAATAATGTTTGATGTTATCAAATAAGGTAAAATATATTTTATAAATCTAAATTTTATTCAAAATAAGTTACTAAATCTATTGCTCCAAAAATAATCATGATTTTCAAACTATTTTCGAAACCGATATTATTTTTGAAAATCCAAACATAATAATAAATAACTTTATAATTTCAATAATAAAATTTCAAGAACAAATATTTATTAAAACTAAATAGTACTTTCAAACCGTTAATTATAAACTACATTTTGAAATGCAAAAAAAATAGTAAATATCTTTTACAAAGTTTCAAAAATAAATTACTTTCAAACACAATAAAATAAAATAAAATAAAAATTTGAGAAACAGGAGTTACAAATCTACCCACCTTAGAAAAATTTCGTCCTCGAAATTTAAGGATGACAGGAAAAATAGGCTTGGTTGCTCAGGTAAAAAGATAGAAAAATTTAAAAAGGAATAATGATCAATGAGATAAAAATAATATATTTTTTTAATAAGAAGATTGATCAAGAAGGATGGAAGAATGTAGTCAATGGATATAGTTCGGAGGAGTATTACCTACATGACATCTAAGTTATCACTCATCAATCTTATAAATTCGTATCCTCAAAAATATTTTAAAAAATTCCTGAAATTCAATCTTTTTTTTTAAATCACTAACTCAATTTAATACCGTGTTGTAGCAATCATGAATATCATCTTATCAAATTCACAACCCTTAATCCAACTTGATAAATATCTTCAAAATCTAACTTCACAAAACTTTAAATTCCTCAATTTTATTTTAAATTCAAAATTCAACATTTTTATAATCTCCTCAAAAATTTACATTCCATAAATTTTCAAATCATACCTCAATTTTACTGATCAAATCAAAATTATTTCCTTTAAAAATTAAATATTCGACCTTATCAATAATTCATCGATCATATAGAAATTTAAACCTCAGAATACCAAAAGCTAAAAATTTTATCTTCAACAGTAACCAAAATATTCAATTTATCAATCGAGAATGCTATCCATCTTTGATTAGCGTCATTTATCAAATCACAATTTCAACGTCATCAAATATGGCATCTCAAAATTCAACGAATATTACCACCTTAATCATGTAGCCTATGTAATAACCCTAACTATCCATACAATCAATTCAAAATGATTCTATGGGTTACCCACGGCGTACCTAGTCCTAGGCCTAGTCATTCTCATAAAAATCAAGTCAATTCTAATTGTGAATGAGCTTTTCCTAATCGCAGGCTCGTAGTAGTACGACTAATATATGTACTACCACGAGTTCGCACAATTTGCGAAAACTAACCTGCATGGGCCACCATAAAAATTTGTCACGACCCGCTCCCGCTTTTCGGGATACGAGTACGTGGCCAAGTCCAGCCTACGCCGTAGCATCGGCGGTAGTACGCTGTTTGGGCTCAATATAAATCTCAAATACAATAAATATCTCTATTTTGCTCATTCACAATAATTATTTTAATTACAATTCCAATGGTACATTCAAATTTTGTATACAGATACAAACCCGCTACATGTGACTATTCTATCTAGAATCTATGGTTGTCCTCCAAGATAGCTCTAACTCCACCCGAAGGAACCCAAAGCAAGGGAGCAAGTCATCGAGAATAGTCATCAAGAATCTGTCAACTGAAAAATGGTTATCCAGTCAGGATTGGAGCAAGATCACCATAACACTACATTACACAATATAGTATACAAGCATGAAGGAAAGATAAAAAGAATTTAACTGAAGATAAGTATAGGCATGACATTGTATGATAAGAAAGTACCTTTGAGACATGATAACAATATGAAGGTAGACTTGACATACCACTAAGACATGATGATAATAAGATGGTAGACTTGACAAAAGAAGAACAATAGACAATAGAGCAATAATAATTAAGTCACGTGTACTGTGTGTTTTAGAATACCAACTTTCAGCATGTAGATGGCTTGGGATATCCGTCAGTCATACTTGTGGTGCATGACTGATATTATACAATCAATGTATAGGGAGTCTGTATTCAATTCGTTGACCACATGCTTACTTGTTGTATTCCCCCGCCCGACTCACTCACAATACATGTCCACTACGATAAACATTAGCAATACGATAAACTGTAAACAATAGAAAAGAATGAGTAAGACATGAACATGTACGTACATCCAATCGATTCTAACTCTCGTGCACAATAGTAATCATTAACAATGACAATCATGAACCATAAGGGAGTAATAGTGAAAAAGATGACACGAAGATACATGCAGTATAAAATAAAGGAAACATAGGTCATAGTGATACTTGCCTTGGTTTGATTTGAAGCTGACTGGCACGATATTGTCATGTCGGCACATAAATAGTCTCAGAAGTTAAAGCTACGCAAGATGATTTTAGATGATGAGACGGGCCTCTAAAATAAAAACAAAATATAAAATATTTTGGAAAATTTTTGAAAAAATATATGATGTGTACTTTTTCATCAGCGTTCCGAAACTTCAAACGGATCGTGATTCCGATTCCTGGTTCTCCCGGAATCTCGAAAACACCAAAACGTGTCAAATTTTGGACAACTGACACTCCACGAATTTTCCAAAAAATTAGGTTAAAATTATTTGAAAATAAATTTTATATTCAGAAAATATACCTCGAGACGGTTACAACAAAAAAAATTGGAGGTCAAACGGAGTCCGGAGTTGGAAGTTATGGCCCTTCGAAGTTGGTAAAATATTTGAAAAGGAAGGCTGAATTTATGACGAATTTAGGGTAATTATGACGAAAAAAGAGAGAAATTTTGGAAAAGAAGGTATGAGAGATGAATTTATTTTATAAGTTCAATATATATAGATAATGGAAAGCAATTAGTGAATTAGGATATGATTAGAACTCAATCAATAAAGATATGATTAGGATTACCAACTAATTTGGATAGGAATATGATTAGTTCAAATAAGAAATAATCTATCTAATACTAGATATGATTCAAATAGGATTAGAATTTCTAATGGACAGGTCTCTCCATAAATTTAAATCAAATAAATTATTTCAATCCAAAACATATGAATTCAAATCCAAATCTAAATCCAAATCAAATTCAACATAATAACTTTAAGATAAATTTAATGTTTATCAAAGCAATTTAAATCATATAATAGATAAATCGTTAAATCAAATAATATTTCAAATCTAGATTAGATAATTCTTAATGCCACAATTAGTCACCATAAGTATTTTAAATAATGTTTGATGTTATCAAATAAGGTAAAATATATTTTATAAATCTAAATCTTATTCAAAATAAGTTACTAAATCTATTGCTCCAAAAATAATCATGATTTTCAAACTATTTTCGAAACCGATATTATTTTTGAAAATCCAAACATAATAATAAATAACTTTATAATTTCAATAATAAAATTTCAAGAACAAATATTTATTAAAACTAAATAGTACTTTCAAACCGTTAATTATAAACTACATTTTGAAATGCAAAGAAATAGTAAATATCTTTTACAAAGTTTCAAAAATAAATTACTTTCAAACACAATAAAATAAAATAAAATAAAAATTTGAGAAACAGGGGTTACAAAATGACAGTATTTTGGGTCCTCCATCTCTGTCACTCGGGACTCGCGCCTTGGTGGAGGGAGTTGAATCCTGTCCCCTTGCAAGAGCATGTCGAAGATAGGCTTGACATGACTATCTTCGAATGAGTAATTGACCTGGGGCCACTGAGCTTCTGCCTGCTTTTGTTCAGGCTTCTTGGTCGTACCAGCGACCAGTGCCTGTTTGCCTTTGTTGTCCCGGTTACTGGAGGTGGCGTCAGTGCTGTTGTTATTGGAGGTAGTACCAGGACGTTTGCTTTTGACTTCTCCGTCTGGGATGTATAATCCCAGCTGGCGAGCCTTATTTAACTTTGCCTCCGCATTGGTGGCGCTTATGATGAAGGTCGTCCAATCCCTGAACTGATCTTCACCCATCCAAAGGCTGATTGCGGGGAGCAACTTCATTTGGCAGATTTCGATTAAGGAGCTTTCGGGATTACCTTGGGAAAATCTCATTGCAGTTTGGCAGAACCGTGCGATATAGTTCCTTGTCAGCTCCCTCTCTCCCTGAACGACGTCCATGAGGGATGACATTGTCACATCATGTCCCACCTCATAGAATTATTCTAGGAACATATGCTTGAAGCCGTCAAAAGAATGGATGAAGTTGTCAGGAAGGTTGCGATACCAGTCGAACGCTGTCCCCTCAAATGCTATGATGAATAATCGTATGAGGATGGCATCACTATGCGGCAAGTGGTTGGTTGTGACCTCGAAGTAAGTCATGTACCAACTAGCAGAGGTCTTTCCGTTATATGAATCGATATGAAACAGCTTGTACCATGGTGGAAAAGGCACATCTCTCCATGCAACGAGATACGACTGCCGTATCCTGAGGTCCCGAGAGGAGTCTCGGGCAATGAACATTGCCCGATGCTCTTGGACTTCCCTCCTTGCTTTCCTAGCTTCATCTACAGCTGAAGGAGCGGAGGCTCCTAGAGGATTGTCATCCAAAGGAGGAGCGATTGTGTTGGAGTTCGCGTTGACTGCGGGTCCCAAGCTTGTTTGTCCAGGCGTCCTTGTTGGTTGAGTTGGCAAGGCAGCTTTGATTTCGTCTACTGACTTGACCAAGGTCTAGAGCATGGCTTCAAGTACTTCTAGATGTTGTCGGTCAGTAGGCTCCTCATGATCATTGTCGGCCATAAAGACTGTCCGTACATGAGTAGAGGTGGAAGGGATCGTAGCAGAGGTGCTCTCTGTGTCGTACCCCCGTACAAAAAAATTGTCGAGGAATGTCGGAATGTCCTCCTCCTCGTACTCGAAAGGGGTGCTACCCCCTGTGCAGGAAACCACATCGTCTTGGCGAAGGCGGTCATCCTCTGGGACGTCCGTGTTTGTTGCATAATTCCAGTAGATCGCTACCCCCTGTGTATGTTCTTGGAACACCGGGTTGTCACATACTTTGAGGGGACTTCTTTTTGGATCGAGTGCCTAGGTAGACACCCCCTGTGGTTATCGATGGCAGTCCTCCAGACGTGAGTTTCCTTGCAATGCTGGTGGAGATTACCGGGCTGGAAAAGCCTGTCTTGTTTTCTTCCTTGTCGGAAAGAACTGTCACGACCCGCACCCTAGAGTAAGGGTACGAGAAGTGGGTACGTCCAGCCTATGCCACAGTGTCGACGGTAGAACACTGTCCTAGGTCAATCATCTAACAATATAAGGTACCTATATAGTATATACACTCCGAATGGAGGTGACATAGCAGAATACAGTTTCAATCACATCTAAGGTGGAATACGATAAAAAGATAGATATATAAAACTGAATCCACAAAGAGATACAAGTAGATAGAAGTCTAAGTGTCTAAGATATCACAAATCCATTTAGTGTCACAAATCTCAAATACAGTAATCCATAAAGTAAATACAACTCGAGACAATTGAAAATAAATAAGAAAACTCTAGCTAGCTACTCTAACCTCTACTATGTCTCCTCTAGGCTAGCAAGTAACCTCCAAGCTATCTGTAAAATTTATCAACAGGTCTAGTCAGGACGGGAGCGAGCACAATACATCTCACGCAGACCATAACAGGTTAGAGAATATAAACATGCAAGAGAGTACGATACATGAAACGGAAAAAAAAGTACATGATGTAAATAGAGAGAGAACTGTAATAGAAATATCTACTATAAGTAGAGAGCTACCAGTGACTAGTAATTTAGAGTACAAAGTCGACATGTGAATGGCTTGATTTGCACATGACTATACTAAAGAGGCGTACATGGCTATACTACTTTGGAATTGTTCACATGACTATTTATACTCCCCCATACCCCAATCAATAAACAAGGATCCAGACAAGTAATGTTACGTACATGGTTTTTACATGAAGCCCATAAATGGGTGCACATGAAGTATACATGAGAGCTCATAAATGAGTGCACATGAAGTTCACATGGGGGCCCATAAATGGGTGCACATGAAATTCACATAAAGGCTCATAAATAAGTGTACATGAAGTATAGGTTATACATGAGATACATAGAAAAAATGACTGAACATGAGAGCACATGAGAGTACACGAGCATGCATGAACGAGCATGAAGCACATGAGAAACATGAATAACATGAGAGCGAGGAATACATGATGTACATAAAACATATGACATGATGTATCCGATGCTCCCGAGGGGGATAACATCTCAATGTAGGGATCCATATAGTACCAATCCGTGATAATATCGTGACAACATCAAATAAGGTAAACTAGAGCAGGAATATAATTCTAAGCAAGTTATGAAATGATCAGAGAATGTACTCGCCTGGTATCTGAATAGCTGTAAGAATATACTGTCCGAGATGAGGTATCTGACTCCTATTTAGAGCAACACAAGTCAAGACATATACGTAGGATGGTAAATGAAATGTACAATGCATCTACATGTTGTCTAGGTCAAACTAGACTAAAGTCAACTCTTGGTCAACTCTAGCCAACTGCACTAGTCAAACTAGGTCAACCTAACCCAGACAAGTTTTACTAGGCCTAACCAAGACTAGGCTAGCACTCACATACCATCACAAGGCAATGTGAACCACAACAATGCATAATATAAAATAGATACTATATATAAATACATATCTTCATACATACATGCATATCCATATTACATACATATTTATATATATAGGCATATGTTACATCATTCATATTTACATAGTTACATAGATATATACATTCATGCACATTTACATATATACTTTTATACATTATATATGTTAACATTCATTACAATGTATTATATTTTACTTATACCTTTGATTGATTGATTCATTCATATATGACATTCATTCATTCATATTACATACTTACATGCATCTATATATTATATACATTGTATACAACATGTAAAAATAGAAGAGGAAAAAAGGGGGAAAACTGAAATGGAAAGGGAAGGGAAGGAAAATGTAAGGAAAAGGGAAAAGAGTGGACATATACATGCTTGCATCATATATTCTACATTACCATACATGCTATCATTATATATTGCATTATATTATTTATATATTATGCATTCATATCTATCATTACATGTATACCTTGCATTCATATCTAGCATTCATTATATACTTTCATGCATACATTGTATATCATTCTTTCATTCATGCATTTATGCATTGCTTACATACATTATATTAATTGCATTCCTACATGCTTGCATTCAACCATATATATACATTAATGTAAAGAGGATATATATCATATATATATCATTTCATTCATCTAATATATCATATATTACATACTCTATATTCATTTAATATCCATACTACATAGGCTCATAGGTTACACAAAATGCATATATCGTATAGTCACTCTTCTACTTAAAACCAATATTGTACCAATTGGGCCTCTACTAAATTCTAGGATTAAATTATGTTGTAGCCCTTCATGTTAGCTTTCCGAAAATTCAAACGGATCGCATTTTTGTGTCCGAAAGCTCCCGAAATCGCGAAAATACCGAAACATATTCGTCTTTCATACAACTGACACTCAAATAATTCTATAGAAAGTTACAGAAAGAATTTGGCTTATTAAAATATATATTTGGAAAGCTAACTTCGATACGATTCTTTTAAAAAAAATGGAAGATAAATTAGAGTTTTAAGCTAAAAGTTATGACATTTCTAAGTTGCTTTGGTTAATAAAAACGTGGATGAATATTATGACGAATTTGAGTTGTTTTGGACAAAAGAACACATATAGGCCAAGATACTTGGATACAAACATAGGTATCCAAATGAAACTCATTCTAACCATCCTAACTAAAATTAATCCACTCTCTAACCATTCTAAAACTAAATTTAAATATCTATTTAAACTATTATCATACATACATACACATGGGGTGTCCTAATTTGGGATCTCTCAAGTAGGACACAAGACACATATCTAAATCCTCAAGAGAGCTCCAAATGGTCTCAAATTTGAATCTAAATGGGACACATGCATGAGGATGGATCCTACAGATTCAAAACTAATTTATATGCAAAGGAAATCGATTTAGAGGATGGGTTTTACCTATTGGGAGTGGAATCCCAATGAAATCCTTTAGGACACGACTCCGATACGAAGATCCCTCAAAGTGGACACTCCTCCTTGCACTCCTCTTCCAATCCTTGGTAGCACCCTACCCTTGGAGAATGGGAATGATTGAGGGAAGGTTTGGTAAAGGAATGATTTGATTTGGAGATCAAATCAATGGGAAGGCTCTCTAAAATTAGGGAAGAACAAAAGGAAAATAAAAGAGGCAAGATTGTAATGAATGAAATGAATCATTCTCCCCTAAATGTGGCTGCCATAAAGAGTACATTAGGGCTAAAGGAAAATGTCCTAATTGCCCCTCTTCTGTCTCATATGGTTAAGTCTAGACTAGGTTCAAGTTTGGGGTCAAAATGATCTAGTTTTGAGTCTCTAACTTAACCATTCTAACATAATAAACATTAGTTTAATTAACTAACTTAAATATTGGATTTTGTGTGCCATGCTTAACTTAATATTGGGTCCCATCTAGAGTTTAAGCTATCCGGGTCACAATACAAGTCGGAACGAGACGAAACTCAAACCCGACTAAACAAATCCAATAAAAACAATATTAAAAATATAAAATTTTCCCAAAATATTAAAATATGAAAAATGACCAAAATCATAATACATCAATTTAAATATTATTAAAATAATCTAAAATTCACCAATTAATCAAAATCCTAAATAATTCAAAAGTCACAAAATGACCAAAATACCCTTAGCCTAAAAAGTTGTAAATAGTCATTCTAATCACATGGTTAGGTCCCCATGGTCATGGTTAGTCTCTAGGCTCAACAGTTCTAGGGTTCACTAGCTAACACATCAAAATTATAATTCACCAATTTTAAATAGTATTAAATTAATTAAAAATTCCTATAAATCATAAATCCTATTATTAAATAATAAACTTTTACAAAAGTTTAAAATTACCCTCATTTTAGAAAAGTGGGTGTTACAAGAACCTTCCGGGTTGAATTATAGGAGGTGAAAGAAAATTCCTCGTCTCCCGAGATTCGCACCTGCTTCTCACGTTGTTGTTGGATAGGTGCTGGCTGCTGTAGTCGTTGGAAAACGGACTGCCGATCTTCAGGTGCTGCCGACTTGTCGTAGCAATATTTGGTGAAGACTTGGGTGTAACGACGTCCCGAGAGGGGCTCATCGCACGCCAAGGTTGTTGCCTTCTCCTTGCATTTGTGCGTAATCACCTCTCGCAAGTTGGTAGCGGATTGATCTACCTTTGCCACCCATTTGAGGACTCGAGTATCCCGAGCACACGGGTGCGTAGGTGTCATGTTTGTTCCCTGATCTGAGGCTAGTAAAAGCACTTGCTCTCGATCGTTGGAGGGAGACTTTTAGACCCACCCTGTCTGTTAGCCCTGGGGGACTGGACGCAGGTGATTCTGTACAACTTTTCATCAAGAGCCTGTATAACAGTTAACGGTGTCCACTGACGGTCAACAACTTGGATAGTTGTCTGGGCTTGTTGGGCCCGCACTGCATTAGACTTCTTTGACTTAGCACCAGAAGGCACATAGTAAAAAGAGTCCAGATTGATACATCCCACATTCTCAATGGACTGCATGGAGTCGGGCCCGTATGAGAGACGGTCGAATATAGAACTTCTGACAGGGCCGCATGAGACACTCTGTCTATGGCCAGGACTGGCTGCCGCATGGGCCATCTGCCTGCGGCCAGAGTTGGCTGCCGTATAGGCGATCTGCCTACAGCCAGAGTTGGCTACCGCATGGGCGATCTGTCTGCGGTCAGAGTTGGCTGTCGCATGGGCGATCTGTCTGCGGCCAGAGTTGGCTGCCGTATGAGTCATCTTCACATCTCTCTTATACGGCCTCTTTCTTGTCCGTATAGATTTCCCTTGTGCCCCCAAAAACTCAACATCGTAGTATTTTCCTTTGTTGGATTTGGGAACAATAGGGTTATCTGCGGTCGGAAGCAAGGCCGCAGGAGAGTCTTGACCACCGTCTTGGGCCGCAGAAGGAGCTTCTTTGAGAACCTGGTCGGGGGCAACAATTTTGTGCTTCGACATACTGTGGGCTCCCTTTGTGTTGGCTTGCTTCTACGATGGGCTGATGCTCCCTTCAGAGATCATTTCTTCGAATGTTCGTTGGTCAAATCGAACCATGAGCATTTGCTGCATAGAGTCGAGCTTGGATGCGTCAAATTGCGTCACCATCTTCTCATTAGAGGAGAAGGATGTCCCCAGCAGAATTGCCATTATATTTGCCATTAAATATCAAGCACAACAAATTACAGATGAATTGAACTTGATTGCAAACTCGCTTGTACAAGAAAAAGCCTAGAAAGAAAGCCTAGGAGACAATCTAAGTACAATTGTTTAGTTTTGATTTTGGGGGTGACGATAGAGGCTAGAGAAAGTTTAGCAACTCTACCTTATTCCTTGGACTATCTGACACGCTCCTTGCTCTCGAAGAAATTTCCTTTCATAGGTTACCAGCCTTGGATTGCCAACTATTTGCCTGGGTGTAATACCCTGCTATTTATAGTATTTGTAGTAGCAGCTTTTTGGGCCGTATAATGGGTCATGTGGCTCTCACAGCGCACGAAGACTCGATCTCGGGCTGCCAGCTGGTGGAGGTTGTTGAGATTTTATTGTAGCAAATCTGGGTAGTTGAGACTTGGTCAGCCTGCAACGTGTCTCATCGCAAGATAGGACCAGTCTGCTTGCGTCATTTTGAGCCGCATAGGCCCTTCAGAGTTCGGCCATGCTGGGCCGCATAAGACTCATGCGGCAGTCTCCCTTAGTCCGCATGTAGCTTGGGGACTTTTGAGCCGTATAGGTTCTTATATTATGGGCTGCATAAAGCTCATGCAGCTTGGATTGTAGTTATCCTTGGCCGCATGAAATACATAGATTGAGTTGCATGAGGTTCAGGTGGCTCGGGTCGCCTGTCCAGTCTAATCATGTCTTATCTTCTTTTCAGAGCGTCAGAGTTGTCAGAGCTGTCAGTCTTTGCCAGAGTTTGTCAACTTTATCAGACCAGAGTCAGCTTTATCAGAAGAATTAATCGGCTTGGCCGCATAAGTAACTATTCTCTCTGCAGCTCAAAAGTTAGTCTAGTGAAGATGGGCCGCATGGGGCGTTCTGAGTCTGTCATACGGCTCTTCTTTATGCGGGTCAATCCATTCCAGGATACATGCGGTCAGTTGTGATCCGTATGAACCCCATATTTTCTATGCTTCTACAGGTGGGACTGAAATGAGTCGCATCCCCATTGACACGCCTAGGCTTCCCATTGCTGACGCACATGGACTTTGTCCTGATGATGCACCGAAGCTCCTTCTGCTGACGCACATGGACTTTGGTTCTGATGATGCGCCGAAGCTCCTACTGACGCACATGGACTTAGGTCCTGATGATGCGCCAAAGCTCCTCTTCAAATACGCCTGGGCCTCGGTCCTGTGTGTGCGTCTTTGGTGAGATTCTATCTATGCGCATGGGTTTCGACCCAGTTGATGCGCCCGATTTGTTGATGCACCTCAGATACTTGTTTTGAGCTTCTAAGTCTTTTTGCTAACTTCTGAAATGGCTCGTCTTTTTTGCTGACAACTTTGTCTTTGTATGACAGTGTCGATGACTATACCTTTTGTTTGCAAAAACAAAAAGTTGTTCTATTACAAACTTTAGAAAAGAGTACAAGAGTACAATTTGAATTCTGAAGAAGTACAAGTATAGGAATCTGATCAGAAGACGATCACTTTATCCCTTGGACTATGTAAACTTGAAGACTGGAGCCTCTGGAGAATGCAGCAGCAATTTTGCAAGAGTACTTGATCTCTGTGTCCTCCTTTGAAAGTGATTGGAAACTCTATTTATAGAGTTCTGGTAATAACTGTGTTAGCAGTTATTTTGATGTGCGCGAGGCTGGATTGCGCCACATTGGGTTGCGCCAACCTTGTGTTGCGCCAACTTTCATTCAGTTAACAATCGTGTACTAACTGTATTTAGACGCGTGGCATTATGTGATTGAGATGCGCGTGGTCGTGTACAGAATAGTGGACAAGTTTTAAGAGATTAGTGGCATGTGCGCCATGTCATCCTGTTTTAGAAATGAAAATTGTTTCAACTTTATCAGGTTGTACGAGCTTCAGTCAACAAGTCAAACTGCGCCAGATTGGGTTACGCCTAGGCGCAACTTAATGCATAGGCACGTGGCAGCTTTTGAGAAGAAGTTGTTCGGATTGCGCCTAGGCGCAACTAAGAAATTTGTTTAGATTGCGCCTTGGTGCAACTCATAAGATGTGCAGGACAGCTGTAAATCAAATCTCCGCGAGTGGCATAATTCGAGGGATTCAAAAAGATTTTCTACATTTACTGTGCTGTCAGTTGTCAGTACTGTCAGGCAATGATGGCAATTAAATGTCAGACGCCATGTAGACTTTGGCACAATATGACTTAGCGCAGTCTGATATATGGCGCAACCTGATCAGTGGCGCAGCTTGATCTCCGAGCTTCATATCAGTGGTGCAGCTTGATTTTTGGGACACAATTTGATTGCTGGGTGATAAAATCATGGCGTAACTTGATTTTTAGGCCCTACAAGACCCCCTTCAAAGTTTTCGAAACTTAAGAACACTTCAAAGTTTTGAAATACTTTGAATTATGAAGCTTTTTACTTAGATTGCGCCAGTCAATGCCCAGCCATCATAATTAAATTTCTTTCGTGAAAATATACGATCTCTTCTTCGTCTTCCCGAGTTTCATTGATGATTTTCGGTTCCTTATGAAGAATGTGAAGAGTTAGTTTAGTTATATATATAGGGGTTGGTCCTTGTACTTATTTTTCACTTCTGTACTTCGATGGCACCTAAGAAGAAAGTGATAAAGACCAATGCTGTCACTAAAGTCAAGTCCCCTGAAGCAAAACCTGATGTCACGCCTACAACTTATTTGTTCGAGGCTGACCTGTCATTGAGGGTGGTGAACTTCTTGGACTATTTTGGTTTGAATCCAACAGTCTTCAATCACTCGAGTGGTGGGCCATCACTTTCCTCTGGAGAGCGTGGCGATTCGGAGGGATTCCTTAATCTGATGCGTCGCTCGGGGATCCGCAACATGCAAGAATTGGACGCTACCCTTCGTTAGACCAATGAAGACGAGAAAAAGAAATAATGTTAAGCGTGCCAGCTTTTTATTTTCTTTTCATGTGTCCTCTTCTACTTGCCTGTAGGGGTCTATTCCTCTTTATGGAATAAAATTTATAATTTCTGACATCATTATTGTGTGGCTGTGATTTCAAGTGCCGTATGTAAATATGCTCCTTTGACTAATTCAATGCTTACTGTTTCTTTGAGAGACACTTTAGAAGCATGTAAAAGAGCATGATTGCCCATGCGGCTCAGAACAGGAAAACTCATGCGGTTCAAGAACAGACGAGCTTCATGCGGCTCAAGAACATCATGTGGTTCAAAACTCACCCATTTGGACATGCGGCTCAAGCAAACACTACGTGGCCTTCAACAGCTTCTTCCTTCATCCTTGGCTGCATTTAATGTCCTGACGGCTGATAGCTCTGACAAATGACAGCTCTGACATAAGGCGCAATAATGACTGACACAAAGGCATGTTCCTAGGGAAGAGGAGAAAATCTTTTCACAGCTGGCTGAATCTACCGAGTCCCGAGGCATGCGACTGCTGTATTAAAGCGACCATCCACTTTATGCGATCGCCCCCTTCATGCGGCCATCCATCTTCATGCGGCTGCATCCTTTATGCGGCCGCCCGTCAGCATGCGGCTGCCTATCCTCATGCGACTGTCCATCTTCATGCGGCTGTTCATCCCCATGCGGCTGCCCATCTTCATGCGGCCGTTCATCCTTATGCGGCCCACTCATATGCGGCTCTACCAAGATGACCCAATGGAGAACACGTGGCACTTTTCACGACGATTGAGACACGTGGCAGTCTTATCTTCCTGGAATTATGGGTGCTAACAAATCCTAACAAAATCAGATTTGTTGCAATCACCATAAATGCCAAATCGAGCATATTAGACACGTGGCAAGCCATCACAAGTCGCAAATATTTATGGCAATCATCATTAATTTCCTACAGAGATTTGATGCAATCTACATTAATTACCTAGATTTGCTACAATCAGAATGAAGGGCCCAGATTAATTGATCCTTAACCGTCGACTTATCAAGGAGGCAATCATTGCAAACCCTAATGATTGCATTCCACTCCTATAAATAGCAAGGTGCTATTCCCTTGCGAAGAGGACTTTTTTCGAAGAGCATCAGAGCACCTGGAGAGACTTAAAGAGAGAGAGCAGAGAGACAAAGGCAGGCACAGAGAGAACAAGGAGAGCATTTCTTCATCAACGCCAAGCATTTCTTTTCCGGAGCCAAGGCTGCATCCGATCGTCCAAGGAGTAAGGCAGAGCTGCCATCGCTTTTCCGAGCCTCTACCGTCACCCCCAGAATCTAAAATAAACAATTGTACTTAGATTGTTGTACCTAGGTTTTCGTCCCTAGGCTTTCTTTGTACAAGCGAGTTTGTATTGTGAAGTAAAAGTCCAGTCCTCCGATAATTGTTCTGTTCTTTTATATTTCATGGCAAACACGATGGCGACTCTGCTAGGGACAAACTTCTCCACGGCTGAGGAGTTGGTGATGCAATCGGATGCAGCCAAACTTGGCTCCACACAACAGAAGATGGTCGTCCGCTTCGACCAACAGGTGTTTGAATAGATGCTCTCCGACGGGAGCGCTGGCCCGGTCCAGAAGCGAACCCGCACAAAGAAGGCTCGCAAGAAGTGGAGGCCAAAATCATTTGCTCCTCCCCAAGCTCTGGACGGAGCACTCCATGCTGCCCAAGACGGCGAAGGCTACTCTCATACGGCCCCACTTCAAGCCATAGAAGACTCTGCTGTCCCCAAGTCCGGCAGAGGAAAGCACTACGATGCTGGACTTGCAGGGGAAAAGAGTAATTCTATGTGCTCCAGGAAGAAGCCGAACAAAGGCACTAGCCACAAGCAGAACATTCATGCGGCCAAACTTGCCAGCCACATGCATGATGACCATATGGCCGAAACTGCCAGCCAAATTCATAACACTCATGCGGCCAGGATTTCCAACCGCATGAAGAAGACCTATGCGGCTGAGACTTCCAGTCGCATAAAGAAAGCCCATGCGGCTACGACTGCCAGCCGCATGAAGACTATTGATTCCAGCCGCTTGCTCCACGCGGCTCAGTCTTCGATCGCCTCTCCTATGGTCCTGATCTCTCGTGCTCCCGAGAAAACATGTCTGACTCTCTCCAGCACCACATAGACTCTTCCTACTATGTGCCCTCACGCACTAAGAAGTCTAGGGCAGCGCGAGCTTGGCAAGCTCAGTCCATTATCCCGACCTCTGACCATCCGAGCGTTCCACATACTGTTATGCGGGCCTCTGATGGAAAGTTGTACATAACTACTCGAGTCCAGCCCCCGGCGGCAAACGAACAGAGTGGTTCCCAAAAGTCTCCCAAAATCCAGGGAGCAAACATGGTTGTTTCAGACCCGTGTGACTTGCGTAAGGCTATCCTCCACAAGCTTAAGGAAAGAGAAGAGGCCTCAAGGTCCAAAGAGTCCTCCCACGTACGTCATTGCACCCAAGTCATCATCAACTGCTGTTGCAATAACGCGACGGTACGAGAAGATCGGCAATCTGTCTTCCAAAGACTGCAACAACCATGTTCAGAGGATGAGGCACCTCCCGTCGTCTCCTGCAACTCTGCTCAGAAAATCCTCGCCGATGGGAGAGGGAAGAAGACAAACGTTTCCAGCCCGAAGATTTCAACCACTATGACTGAGAGACTGTCGTCTAAGCGGTTGCCCACCACCGGAGTTTTTCAAGGTACCCGTTCAAAGACAAAATCTGCTACAGTGGGAGATTCATCGTCCACGTCACTGGGGGTTACCGGAACCGGGGGTAGCACTCCTCCGAACATTCACGACAATCCGATGTTCCAAGAAGACGAGCCCGGGGAAACAACTCTCTCATCAGATACAGCAGATGCCGATGTCCCAGAGGACATCCACAATTCCCAAGACGAGGCAAACTTGGAAGCTGGGGGTACTGTTCCTTCTGAGTCCGAACCAGAGGAAGATATTCCCATATACCCCGATGACTTCTCGTTATAGGGGTATGATTCGGAGGGTACGTCGTCCACCGTCCCTTTCATTGCTACTCATGTGAGGACGGCATTCATGACAAACGATGAACAGGATAGTCCCAGTGATCACCAACGCATCGACACTCTGGAGGCAATACTGCACACTTTGGTCAAATCCGTGGACGAGACCAAAGCAGCCCTCCCTACTCTGCAAGGAGGGACGCCTGGCCAAACAAACTTGGGTCCCGCGGTCAATGCGGACTCGAACTCAACGGCACCGAACTCGGGCAATAATCGTCCTGAAATGTCGGCTCCTACCACTGCAGACGAAGCCAGGGAGGCAAGAAGAGAGGTCCAGGAGCTCTGAGCCATGTTCCACGCCCGAGAAAATTGCTAAGACCTCAGGATACGGCAACCGTATCCCGCTGCGTGGAGAGATTTTCCCTTCCCACCAAAGTATAAACCATTCCACATCAATCCATATGATGGGAAGACCTCCGCAAGTCGGTACATCACTTACTTCAAGGTCACCACCGACCATCTACCCCTTGACGATGCCATCCTTACACGATTATTTATCGGGGCATTGGAAGGGGTCGCCTTCGACTGGTACCGTAACCTGCCAGACAACTGCATCCACTCCTTCGCCAGCTTCAAGCGCATATTCTTGGAGAGATTCTACGAAGTAGGACAGGATATCACAATGTCCACCCTCATGGACGTCGTTCAAGGGGAGAAAGAGCTGACAAGGAACTATATTGAGCGGTTCCGCCAAACCGCCATGAAGTTGCCGTCCGGTAATCCAGATTCCTCCTTAATTGAAATTTGCCAAAAGAGACTGCTTCCAACAATCAGTCTCTGGATGGGTGAAAGTCAATTTAAGGACTGGAAGATGTTTATCATCAGTGCCACTAGCGTCGAAGACAGGTTGAAGAAGGCTCGCCAACTGGGATTGCACATCTCAGAGGGAGAGGACAAGGGCAGGCGTCCTAATGCCAATAACAACAATGGGGGTAGCTCCACCAACAATCGAGACAACAAGGGCAAGCAAGCTATGGTGGCCGACACAGCCCAAAAACCTGAGTCAAAATCGGCAGACAAGCAATGGCCACAAATGACCTACTCCTTCGAAGACGGTCATGTCAAGCCCATCTTGGACATGCTCATACAAGGAGATAGAATTCAGCTCCCTCCACCAAGACGAGAATCTCGGCCGACGTAAATGGAGAGCCCAAAGTACTGCCATTACCACCGCTACGTCCACCATGCTACACACGACTGCTACCAACTGAAGCGATACATCCAACATCTCATTGATTTAAAGGCTCAGCCCATTGACTTCGAGGAGGTAACCGTGGCAGCCAACATGGTGTCTGTACAGTTTGGCAGCTTCCCTCTGACAGAGACTCAAGACGGCGTGATACCCATCCCTCGGGCGACAATGAAGATTGCTAATCTTTCACCTCCTCGAGATCAGGCTATTGGTCTAGTACCCCTTACCACGTCACGAGGAGAGGTCATGTGGGTCCATCCAGATTTGGTACCAGAAGTGACTCAGTCCACACCACCCTCCATTGGCAAAAAGGGGAGTAGAAAGGTCAGATCCTGCCGCACAATCTCGATAGATATCGAAGAAGCTACAACTGTCGTCACTCGGTCTGGTGCTCAATCCCAACCTACGCCAGACAACTCGGCTGAAGAGCATCAGTCGGCCACTGCTGACACTCCGGGACCTTCCCAACCTCCAACGATCGATAACCCTAGGCCGAAGGAGACTCGCTTTAACAAATACCTCCGAAAAGAGGCACCTCATGTGCTGGAAAGGCCCTACAACTTTGACATCTTGGCGCAATTGGCCAACACACCGGCCAAATTGTCGTTATACGAGCTCCTGAGATATTCCAAGGATGTTCGCGCGGCTTTGAGCAACGCACTCCAGAACGCCGACGCATATCTAGCTCAGGTCAACCTCACGGGAGAGAGCCCGCCTGTAGATCTCCAAGCCAGCGCTTGCACAGGAGCGATGCCCAACATTGTCTTCACTCCACAGGATATGCTCATCAAAACCAACCTATACGATCGTCCGTTATATTACACTAGATACATCGACGACGTAAAGGTGGATCGGATGCACATTGATCCTGGTTCTTCCATAAGCATCATCCCGAAGGGTCTGTTACATCATCTCCGCATTCTTATGCACCTGACGCCAACAAATACCGCCATCAGTGGCTTCAATTCGGGCAGAAGCTACCCGATTGGAAAGATTCGCTTGAAGTGCCAAATTGGCGATCTTCACTCAGAAGTTACCTGTTACATCATAGATACGGACACTTCCTACAATATCCTCTTGGGGCGCCCTTGGATACATGATTACATGATCATGCGTTCCACGCTGCACCAGTGCTTCAAGTATGTCGACAAGCACAGCTTCGTAAGGACAGAATTTGCCGATGTCGATCCCTTCAAAGGGATCGAATCCTACTACTCGGATTCCTGTCTATACGAGAAGTCGAAGAGGCACCTGGACGAAGATGTGCAAGCTCGAACTGAGGCGGCCATGGGATCAGAAGAACCTCTAACGATCCACCTCCAAGCTCGCAAACCTGGAAAATCCGTACCCCTTACGGCCGCTCTGCGTAAGGACACAATCAGCCTCTCGGCACAAGAAGGGCAAATGATAATCCGGCTGCCAAGGTTCGGCCAAACGTCGAGACCCACAATGGAGCCACTGACAATCAGACTACCGAGAGCCGGCCAGCCACAAACAGAGAAGCTCAATCCCTCTGATAAGCCAATGATGATAAGTCTTTCCAAGAAGAATCATCACCCCGATGCAAAGTTGGGGGCTTCTAGCGAGCCAACAACTCCCCGTCCAGCATCGAGTACCAAACTGGGGGTCGCTAGTTTGCCAACAACTCCACGTTCGGCCCCACCAACAGAACCCCTGATGATCAAGCTGCCCAGGTCATCCTCTCAGTCTTTATTTATACAGGGGGTGGCCGAAGAAGAACCAGAACTGGCCAAGTATGTGGCTGCCCACACTGATGTTCCCTCCGCAGATGATGTAATTTCGCTAGAAAAGATACCTTACTTCATCAATAAAGGGCTATCTTTGAGCTACCTCGAGCTTAATAAGCTTTGTACAATGTATGCTATGGAACACGGTATAGGCACTCACCTACACACACTGGTGACAAATGTTTACACCGCAAATCAGCTTACTCCAGTGGAAGATGCGTACCGCATAATCGAGGGAGGGGACCATCCAATCATCTTCGGTCGAAAGGATGATCTACTGCCCTTCACCATAGAGAAGGTTGATCTTGAATCAGATGACGGGAGATTGCCTCTGTATCTTTATAGCCCCCAATCCAAATACCTCATGCAAAAACAGGGGTATGATCTGGAGACTACGCCAGGCTTAAACTACGGTACTGGTCGACGATTACCTTTAAAGCCACCGGTCCCGGCTGGCAAACCACGGGACTACTACGGCAAGACCCGACGTGGATTAGGGTATGTTACTCCCGCAATGACCCCTGAAAGTTCAGATAAGGAATACGACTGGCATTCACATTCAACCAGGTCACCAACTTCTGATTCGGATGTCAGCGTCGGAGACGTATTCAGACAAGTCCTGGCAATCAATATGGCATTCACCAATGCTTACGAAGAAGATGAAGACATTCCTGAAATTCTCGAGTTAGAGCCGTGGGCCCATCAGCCTGGCCCAAAATTGCAAGCCCGTCTTCGCCGAATGGGCTACTACTGGCCCACGATGGTGGCAGATGCGATAGACTATGCAAGAAAGTACAAAGCCTGCCAAGTTCACGCAGACTTCATCCATCAGCCATCCGAATTTCTACATCCGACAGTGGCGTCCTGGCCATTCGAAGCATGGGGAATGGATATCATCGGTCCGATCGCTCCACCTTCTTTCCGAGGACATCGCTTCGTACTTGCCATCACAGATTACTTCTTCAAATGGGCGAAAGCTGTTCCGCTTGCAGAAGTGAAGACTTCAAACGTGATCAGCTTCCTCAAGCATCATATCATCTATCGCTTTGGACTGCCCCGAAGGATCATCCACGATAATGGTCCGCAGTTCGTAAGCCACACCTTCTATCGGTTCTGCGACAAGCACCGTATCCAGAATATTGCTTCGACACCCTACAATCCGGCAGCGAATGGGTTGGTAGAAGCATTCAACAAAACAATCATCAAACTTCTCAAGAAGTTCGTGTCATCCAACAAACGCGACTGGAACGAGAAGCATGGTGAATGCTTATGGGCGTACCGTACCACAGTCCGAACAGCCACAGGGAACACACCATTCTCCCTGGTGTACGAAAGTGAGGCATCCCATTGGAGACTTAAATACCCTCGCTCCGCGTCGCTCTCACTTACCAATTGACGACAAACGATAACTATCGTCACCGGTTACAAGAGTTGGAGGCCTTAGATGAAAAGTGCCTCTTGGCTCAGCAACGAATCGTGCTTTACCAAGCACGCATCTTCGGAGCCTTCAACAAGAAGGTTAAAATCAGAACATTCCATGTGGGCGATCTCGTTCTGGCAGTTCGGAGGCCGATGGTCATGACTCACAAAACTGCCGACAAATTCCAGCCAAAATGGGAAGGTCCATTTATCATTGAGGCCGTATTCTCCAACGGTGCTTACCGCCTCGCAAAATAAAATGGAGACTTGCTCATGTTGCCCGTCAACGGCAAGTTCCTGAAGAAATATTATGTCTAAACGACATTCTCCTAATTCCAGATTATCGAGTTATGTACCCGCTGGTACCGCTGAACTCATATTCTAAATTCCAGATTATTGAGTTATATACCCGTTGGTACCGCTGAACTCACATTCTCCAAATTCTAGATTGTCGAGTTATGTATCCTCCGGTACCGCTGAACTCACATTCACAATCTCCCAGATTATCGAGTTATGTACCCGCAGGTGCCTCTGAACTTACATTTCGGTCACTCTTTCAGATAGTAAGTCATGTATGACCATACCTCTGAACTTATTTCTCTGAAAGAGCTCCTCCCTCATGATCCACTACCCGTACTCTCAGTGCACAAAAAGGGTAACAGATCCACAAATTTTCAAAATGACCACGTCGATGTTACCTCTGAGTCGTTTCACTTCCGCCAAAAATAAATCATCCCTCTACATAGAACTTCCATGTCCTCATTACCTCTGAGTTGTCCTATGTACCGTTTCATGGAGCCCACTCCTGCCATGTCCTCATTACCTCTGAGTGGGAAGGCTCCATCGAAGAAACCCTCATATTTGCCATGTCCTCATTTCCTCTGAGTAAATATGTTGGTTCCCTCTCAACTTATTATCCGTATCCAGAACCAGGAAATGCCAAGGATAATAGGTCCATAAAAAATCTTCCATTGGGGCAACTACTACAAAGTAAAGAATGGAGCAAATGTATTTCGGCCATTCAAAATCGGTTACATTCACATGACTATATCTCATGAGCAAGCCAGAAAATTTCTCTATTATTTCATTCAGATAAGAAGGAAAGAGATTACATCACATCGATGTCTAAAAGAAGCAAGACATAAACAGCAGCTGAAGACAGACAGAAGTATCAAAACAAAGACGAACATTTGTGAGAGCCCACGAATCCTAGTTGCGGGGACGCATATACCAATTCCTCAACCATCTTGCATATGACGGATGTACTTGAGCAAGATCCTCGTCCGAAATAGGAGGATCGAAACTCTCAGTACTACCGCCGTCAGACTGGGGCTCCTCCTCTACAGTAACGGGCGCCAGCTCTCCTTTCTGTTCCTCCGCTGCCGGTGTTACCTCCTCCTTAACAAGCGATGATTCTTGTTTGAAAGGGGGCAGCAACTCTTCCTTCACAATGATCTCAGCCTTCGGCAGGGTTGCTGCAAGAATCAAAGATAAAAAAGAAACAAAGTCAAAAGATGATCAGAGCCTTATGCGGCACAGTCCAAAAGGGAAGCTCATGCGGCTCGATGCAGCACAGCCTCAGGCGGCCCAATTTAGACGAGCTTATGCGGGCTCGATTCAGAAGGACTCATGCGGATCTGATCGACGGGCCATTATGCGATTCGGTTTATGAAGTGCTCATGCGACCCACTAAGACAACTCCCATACGGCTCGGACATGGGGTATACCCCCATGCGGCTCGGTTATGGGACATGTATGCGGCCCATACAATTAGAACAGTTTGCATTAAAGGCTTGCGCATAAAGCATGCAACAGAGCCGTTGTTAGGGTTTCGAAGAATATGACTTTCCCAAATCTTTACCCTTAACAGCAGGACGAACGACGGAGTGAGCTTCGGGTGCCACAGCCAACGTTGAAGCCGCACCCTTACCCTTCGCAGCAGCCTTCGCCGCAACCTTGGAGGACTTGGGAGCCATTGCTGATGATCAAAAAAGGAAGATGAAGACAAAAAAGCTAGGGCAAGAGCAGAAAGTAAAGGAGTCTTCTTTCCAAAAACATGCTGCTATTTATAGACGAAGCGGATATACCGACGCATCGATCCTGCCCTAAAAAGCGGCTTTAAATCTGACAGCAAATCAAAGGCCATCAATGTAAAGATTTATACACGTGGTATGAAGACGTGGCAAGGAGACCTATGCGGCTAAGATAGGCCACGTGGCTCAGATGGCCATGCGGCTGAGGAGGCCATACGGCTGAGACATTCATGCGGCCAGAACATCCGATACGGCCCGAAGAATTTTTACATGACCATGCTTCTTATTCAAAGTATTTCAATTTTGTAAATTGAAAACTTTGAAGGGGGTCTTGTAGAAGCATGGAAAAGAGCATGATTGCTATGCGGCTCAGAACAGGAAAACTCATGCAGTTCAAGAACAGACGAGCTTCATGCGGCTCAAGAACATCATGCGGTTCAAAAGTCACCCACTTGGACATACGGCTCAATCAAACACCACGTGGCCTTCAACAGCTTCTTCCTTCATCTTTGGCTGCATTTAATGTCCTGACGGCTGATAGCTCTGACAAATGACACCTCTGACATAAAGGCGCAATAATGACTGACATAAAGGCGTGTTCCTAGGGAAGAGGAGAAAATCTTTTCACAGCTGGCTGAATCTACCGAGTCCCGAGGCATGCGGCTGCTGTATTAATGCGGCCATCCACTTTATGCGGCCGCTCCCTTCAAGCTCTGACAAATGACACCTCTGACATAAAGTCGCGAATATTTATAGTAATCATTATTAATTGCCCACAGAGATTTGATGTAATCTACATTAATTATCTAGATTTGCTACAATCAGAATAAAGGGCCCAGATTAATTGATCCTTAACCGCCGACTTATCAAAGAGGCAATCATTGCAAACCCTAATGATTGCATCCCACTCCTATAAATAGTAAGGTGCCATTCCCTTGTGAAGAGGACTTTTTTGAAGAGCATCAGAGCACCTGGAGAGACATAAAGAGAGAGAGAGCAGAGAGACAAAGGCAGGCACAGAGAGAACAAGGAGAGCATTTCGTCATCAACGCCAAGCATTTCTTTCCCGGAGCCAAGGCTGTATCCGATCGTCCAAGGAGTAAGGCAGAGCTGCCGTCGCTTTCCCGAGCCTCTATCGTCACCCCCCAGAATCTAAAGTAAACAATTGTACTTAGATTGCTGTACCTAGGTTTTTGTCCCTAGGCTTTCTTTGTACAAGCGAGTTTGTATTGTGAAGTAAAAGTCCAGTCCTCCGATAATTGTTCTGTTCTTTTATATTTCATGGCAAACCGACACATGGCAGCCATCATGTAGTTTTTAAGCGCCTATTGTTGAGCTCTTTCCCAAAATAAACTCCTAGGACAGCGTATTGTTCACATCTTTAACGCTTTTAAAAGGATAGCCAAAACGAAAAAGACATCCATGCTTTCTCAAAAAGAAATAACTTCTTACAAGGTCCCACTATCCAGCAAAAATCCATCATCTACAAGTTCAATTGCACCAATTCAACCTAATACTATTCTTTTGTATGCTGCACTTTCGAAAGTTGGTATGTCCCAACAAAGAACCAATGGTTTTCACACGTGAGCATTTTTCTTTGTGCCATTTTTACTAAGAAAGACTTGACGATAAGTGCTGTCTTATAGAAATGAATCACATATTGAAGATGCGCGCTTGAAATTCTGAGAAGAGGTGCGCACTGCGGTCTAGTGCCTGACTCCGATCAAAAGTGCACATTGTTGATATGCGTCTGTTGATCCACGCACTCTGTTGATATGCGCCTGTTGATCGGCGTACACTGTTGATATGCGTCTGTTGATCGGTGCACAATGTTGATATGCGCCTGTTGATCGACACATAGTTTTGCTAAATTTTACTAACTTTTCTTTCTTTGTTAATATTTGCAGAAGTTTGGTTGGCAAGCTTCTTTAAAACTGGCATCGGCGACCTGGAGGCTATTAAAAGCATTCTTCTGACACCCACATCAGACAGCTCATGTGATTCTGACACTCAAATCAGACAGCTCAGGACTCTCTGTGTTCAAAAAGGGTCTTGCTCAGATGGTAGAAAGAGCCTTTATACATGAGAGTTGGATGGTGGAGAGGCAGAATTAGGAATCGTATCACAAGGGTGATCTCATTCCTAGTTTCTATGACGGGTCACCTTTTTTCCACCAGTTGTATTGACAACATCTTATCTTTGAGCTGCTGTACTCTGTGGTTCTCCTCTCGCCTTTCTGAGAGAGAAGACCAGAGTTAATTCCATTGTCTTGCTCGCTGCTTCAGGACGAGATGACAAGGAACTGGCATCAACAAGAAGATCCAAAGATGTAATAGACCTTCATTTGTCATACTTAGAATGAAAATCTGGGATATAGTAGATTTCTTTTAAGATGTATCTATGTTTTTAAAGAAGGAATAAAAGAATGATTTTCTTTTCTTTATGATTTGATTTTGATGTGATGGGAAATAAAATCCAAAAGAAATATGGATGTGACAAGTTGCTGATGTAAATAATCAGAATTCATAGGTATAGAGCACGTGAATTCATAGAAATAAGAGATAATCAATGCCAAATGAATGATAAGTCAAAGGCAATGAATGAATGAACAATTGTCTCAATTTTCCATAAAAAGATTCTGAATGAATGAATAGTTGTCTCAATTTTCGAGGAAGAGAATAAATGAATGAACAGTTATAAATGAATGAACTGTTGGACTTCTTTTGGAAAATCGCATCAGTTCTCGAAATTGACTATCTAGTTGTTCTGTCTATAAATAGAGCAAAATTTTCATAGATATCGTCAATTTCTTTTCTTTCTGTACAAAATGTCTTCCAAAGATTTGCTCACTCTGCAGATCGAAGAAAAGACCAAGATGCCTCCTGCCGAGCCTCCGAAGCCTCCTCAGAAAGAAAGGGGTGAAGGCTCAACTGCTCCTGCACCAGGACATGACTTAATTGCTAAGCTAGTGGAGCCTGGGAAGACAGTCGGAGAAGAGGCATTGAGGATGGCCGCTTGTGAGTTTCTGGTGCGTTCAGACAACGAGATGTTTGAACTGTTAGCAAACTATGTATTTAATCATGAAGGATCGGGGCCTCCTCCATGTCCTTAATATTATGTAATCCCATTCTACTTTTGAAATAAAATGAACTTTATTTACATTATTTCTCTGAAATGAAGTATACTATGTTTTAATACATAATATTTCTTAAGAAATTTGCCATTGATAGGCATCATAGCAACTCTGCCATCCATATCTGTTAATTGATAGGCTCTATTTGAGAAAACCTTATTTACCATATAGGGACCTTTCCATTTTTCCTCGAACTTGTCTTTGCTTATATTAGTCATAGTCATAGGATGTATGACTGTAAGAACTAGCTCGCCTTCCTGAAATGTTTGCATTCTGACTTTGCGATTAAAAGCTTTTGAGATCCGAGCTTGATAAAGTTCGATGTGCTGTTGAGCCAGCAGCCTTTTTTCGTCGAGTGCCTCCAATTCTTGAAGTCGTAGACGATCATTATTCTTAGTAGTAAGTTCATTAGAAATGGCGATTCTCAATGAAGGAATTTGAATTTCCAGTGGTAAGATAGCTTTATATCCATATACTAGCAAAAAAGGTGTGCAACCTGTGGGATTACGGACTGTAGTGCGATAAGCCCATAGACATTTTTCAAGCTTCTCACTCCAATTACATTTTTTAATAGAAACAAACTTTTTAAGGTGTTTGATAGTAGTCTTGAATGCTTCGGCTAACCTGTTAGCTGCAGGATTATAGGCCGTAGAATCGACATTATTGATTCTGTTGTCATCGCAGAACCTGGTAAATTTCTGACTGACGAACAGTGGTCCATTACCATGGATAATTCGATGAGGTACACCAAATTTGTATATCACATGATGTTTGATGAAATTGATGACACTACTAGACTTTACTTCAGCCAGAGGTATAGCTTCAGCCCATTTAGAGAAATAATCGGTTATAGACAGAATGTACCGATGTCCTTTAGATGAAGGAGGATTGATAGGACCGATTATATCCATACCCCAAGCTTCAAAGGGCCATGAGGTAGTGGTCGGATGAAAAAACTCCGACGGTTGGTGAATGAAATCTGTATGAATCTGACATGCTCAACATTTCCTTGCATAATCAATGGCATCTGATACCATAGAGGGCCAGTAATATCCCATACGCCTAATATGATCCTGAAGTTTAGGACCAGGTTGATGTGCTTCACAAACGCCATCACGAGCTTCGCGTAATATCTGTTTTGCTTCATCACCAGCAAGACATCTCAAAAGTAATCCATCAAAGGTTCTTCGATAGAGAGTCTTAGTTGTGTGATTATAATAGAATCTAAGTGATCCGCGACGAATACTTATAGCTTTCTTAGGATCTTCTGGCAATATGCCATGAACTGCAAAATCAATGAAAGGTGCGCACCAGTCTTCGCTAATAACATTGACTTCAGTTTAATGGCTGAATTCAATATTATGGTTATTTTTAACACAAAATAGTTCTATATTAGAGATAACAAACATTTGTTGTCTTTTGACTAGAACTGCCAATACCGCAGCTAGGTTAGCTAAGGCATCAGCTTCTATATTGCATGCGCGACGTACATGTTCGATGAAGAACCCTTTGAACGAAGAAGCTATTTTGGTTGCTGCTTCATGGTATGGTACCAAATCTTGATGTCGAACTTCATATATGCCTCTAACCTAATTAACAATCAGCTTAGAATCACCATATACTTCGAGATATTCAATATCCAGTTGTTTGGCTAATTGAAGTCCAATAACTAAAGCATTGTATTCTGCTATATTGTTGGAGCATGACTCATCTAAAGAATAAGCTCTTTGAATGGCCAATCCATCTGGTAAAACGAGAACAATTTCTACTCCAGCAACCAAGGTGCCTCCAAGTCCAATTCTAGAAGCTCCGTCAAAGAATAAACACCAAGTAGAAAATTCTTCTGAGATCATATTTGATTCCAGTGTTTCGTCTGGAATCTCGCCATAGAGTTTAGATATTTCAGGGACAGGATGAGCTGCTAAGAAGTCAGCAAGTGCTTAGCCTTTTATAGACTTTTGGGGAACATACACCATATCATATTGTGCTAATAATATGGCCCATGTAGCAAGCCTAGAATTAAGTGTACTTGGCTTCTTCATTAAGATCCGAAGAGGATTGACTCGGGATATAGCATGAATAGTTTGGCATATGATGTAATGTCTTGTCTTCTGAACGACAAACATTAAGGCCAAACATTCCTTCTCCACCGGACTATAACGATGTTCAGCTCCAATCATCGTTCGGCTAAGGTAGTAGATGGCTTGTTCATGACCTTCCTTATTCTTCTGAGCTAGCAACGCTCCCAATGAATGGTCCATTGCCCGGACATATATTAAGAAAGGTATTCCTGAGATCAGTGGTACAAGAACTGGTGGACTCATTAAATAATATTTTATGTCATCAAATGCTCGTTGACATTCTTTCGTCCAAACAAAAGATACACCTTTCTTCATTAACTGAGTAAACGGTCTGCAACGTCCCGATAATTTAAAATGAACTGCATGATGTACACAAGTCGACCTTGGAATTATCGTCTCTTTTAGGTTGCGTGGAGGACGCATCTCTTGAATGGCTTTAATTTTCTCGGGATCAACATGTATACCCTTAGAGGTAATGACGAAGTCGAGAAATTTACCACTAGAGACACCCAAGAAAGACTTGGTGGGGTTCATTTTGAGTTGATGCCGGCGCATTAGATTGAAAATAGTTCTTAAATCTTGAACGTGATCTTCTTTTAGACGACTTTTGACAGAAATATCGTCAACATAGCATTCGATAGTTTTTTACAAATGATCTCGAAAGATAGTACTCATAGCCCACTGGTAGGTTATACCTGCGTTCTTAAGACCAAATAGCATGACTGTATAACAGTATACTCTACAAGGAGTACAGAATAAAGTGTGTTCTTCATCTTCAGGATTCATTCGAATTTGATTATATCCAGAAAACCCATCCATGAAAAAGATTCATTCGAATCCACATGTATTGTCGATCATGACATCAGTAATTGGGAGAGGAAATTCGTCTTTAGGGCTAGCATCATTGAGATACCGAAAGTCTATGCAAACCTGAACCTTTCTGGTTTTTTTCAAAACTGGTACAACGTTGGCTACCTAGTCAGGATGCTGTTCTTCTCTGATAAAACCATAAGCTATAAGCTTTTTAACTTAATCATCAATTGCATCCATCATTTTAGGCTTGAATCGCCGTTGTTGTTGTTTGACCGACTTGGCATTTGGCAAGATATTAAGTTTGTGAGTTGCGACTTGAGGATCTAATCCTGGCATATCTTCATAACTTCAGGCGAAGATATCAATATATTCACGAATAAGGTGAATTAATTCTTGTTTATCATCTTCAGAGAGATTTTTGCTAATAAAGATTGGTCGTGATACACCCTCCTCTCTAATATCAATTTGGACTAGTTGATCCTCAGTAGGTGGTTCTCGTTGTTCAAAACAAAGTTCCTACTGATTGTCTATTCTTTGTGCCCAAGGGTCCACTTCAGGAGCTTCTTCAATGTCATCTTCATCATCTTCTGAGAATTTGGCAGACACCATGTTAGAAGATACTGTTATTCGATGAACATGACCAATACTGGTATCAGAATCCTATGAGATGGTATCAGAAGATTTAGATCGTTCTTCTTCGTCAAATTCGGAAGGTTCTGGAATCGGAAGTGGTGAAGTGTAACCTAATCCCCGCTTCGTTTTACTGTGGTATTATTGTGATTTTCCTTTTGGAACAAAAATACGAATAGGAGTTTGCCTTCCTTTACCGTTGTTGAGACCTGTTTTGAAATCATAGCCCATTTTATGGATGATTGCTTTGGATTATGGACTATAGCAGCGTAATTGTAGTCTTCCTGTATCATCTCTATTTTTATTATAGAGCATAATTTTGTGTTCCTCTCTTTTATTGAAGAATATAGGCCTTTCATCTTTCTTTCAAGACGGTACTAAGAAATACGACTCTTGTATTGAATCCAATGATACCATATTTCGCAGAGATGATACGACTCCTATCGTAAGTGGTTTAAAACTATCTAGCATATCCAAATAACATTGAGTATAGTAAGAGACATCAGTATACTACAAAGTAGATGCTTTATCGATTTTTATACCATCATTTACAATAGGACCTTTAGCCTTAACAGGTTTAGTCAGATTGATGACAAGAGGAGGAGAAGAAGAACGAGAAGGAGGAGGGGGCTTCTTACGACGTAGGTAGATTACAAGCGACTCAGAAGAGGTGAGCTCCCTTTGTCCTTGACTATCACCAGGAAGCTGCTTCTCGTGGGAAGGAAGATAGATAGTCAGTGGTTTGGAAGACTGAGGACAGAAAAGATGCCCTTTGACAGGGATCACCAGAGTATCATTTGATACGCCTTTCTGTTCCTCATCTATGTCCATTGCCAATACCACCTTCATGAATTCCTCTTTATACATGTGAGAGTCGTTGCAGTACGCTTCAACTCCTTTGAAAGGATTCAGGTCTGCAACCTCTTTTTGGACTTCTCCATTACCATCCATATATTTGAAACATTGGTGGAGAGTAGAAGGTACAATATTGTGTTCATGGAAGAATGGTCTTCCTAACAAAGCATTGTATGAGCCATGATTGTTAATTATATAGAAAGTCACCTTTGTACGAAGATTGCCAAATTGAAGTTTCAGACGTATCTTCTCCAAAGGTTCACTTCTTCCTTGATTGAACCCCAAAATGGTAGTCATAGTTGTAGAAAGATTATATACCGGGATCTTCAAAGCATCTAGCAAAGACTTCGACATGATACTAAGAGCAGACCCTGGGTCAATCAGAATACGATCAACTTTTATGGTATCCATATACCCCGTGAAATAGAGAGGATGATCATGACAATAGTATTCTAACAACATGTCATCTTGTGTAAAAGTAATATTGGGCATTAACTCAAATATACTATGGCAATGTGCACAGCTGATTGGCTCCTTTTTAGGCTTTTTGAGAAGAGTAAGACAAGCATCAGCCTGCATCAAAGCTTCACTTAACGTCTCTCGAGTTTCTTTTGAGAGACGTAAGAGTTCAAAGATTGACAATCTTGCTGGAGTATTGGCTACTTGAGCCAATATGTCAAAATTATATGGCTTTTCAAGTCCAAGAAATGAAGACGTCTTCAATGCTTTGTCAAAATGGACAGGTTGTTTTCCTTTGTCTACTGATGTCGGTTTAGGGTGAGTTGGTTCCACTACCGGCAGAGATGTAGATGGTATATTCTCAGTAGAAGAAGATGATGTAGGAGAAGCATCAGGAGATAGGGCAGAATTCTGTTGAGTTTTGGGATATTCCCGAAGATAGGATTTTCCAGATCTAGTATCAATTAGAATTTCTTCTTCTGTTACTGGTTCAAAGGATACCATGTTGCAGCTCTTAAATTTAGTTTTGGAGTGCTTCTTTTACTTGGAAGAGGAAGGTGCTTCAAAATCTGCTACCAGATCTGGATGAATCCATATAATCTCCCCTCTGTCAGTTGATAGTGGAATAAGACCCTCATTTTGGGGAGGTAGAAGATTCACAATCTCGAGAGTAGTCCTTGGAATGGGGATAACACCATCTTGCACAAGTTGTGGTAGAAAGTCACCAAACTGTACAGAGACAATATTACCAGTCACCGTCTTCTCATCCTGCTGAAGAGTAATTGCTACAGAATTGACCATCTCCTAGATTTTGTCTTTGAGCACGTAGCATGCTTCGGTTGGATGCCCTATAAATCTGTGATAAACACAATATTTAGGGTGATCAGTTTTACCTACTTCTTCTGGCCGTTTTGCCTCTGGCAATTGAAGCTTATTGCTTTTGATCAAGCAATCGAAGATGCTCAAATTATCATCTTCATCAAAAGAATACTCTTCTTTTGGACGAGATATTTTCTGTGGGGGTGCTGATGGAGTGGATGCTGTCTGAGCAATATTAACAGCCAATGAATCCTTGCCCTTGAGATTAATGGCCAATGTTTCTTTACCCTTGCGGTTATTCTGGCAATTATTACCCCCGGGTGTAGAATGTTCATCTTGGTTAGGATGAGTCATTTGAACTCCTAACTGTTTGAACTTTTCGGCACAAACCTCTGCCGCCTTGGCATTCACAATGGAAGAAGGCCAATGTTTGCCATTGATTGTGAAAGTACAGAACAATTTATATAGGAGGACTGAACTTAGACTCACAATACAAACTCGCTCGTACAAAAAAAGTCTAGGGACGAAAGCCTAGGTATAGCAATCTAAGTACAATTATTTATTTTTGATTCTGGGGGGTGACGATAGAGGCTCGGGAAAGCGACGACAGCTCTGCCTTACTCCTTGGACGATCGGACGCAGTCTTGGCTCTGGGGAAGAAATGCTCTGTGTCTGGCTCTGCCCGTATCTGTCTGTGCTCTCCTTTTTGTGTATATGCTCCTCTGCGCGCCTCTCTCTGTATACGTCTGTCTCCTCTGTCCTTTTTGTAAGGGAATAGCACCTTGCTATTTATAGGAGCGGGGGTGATCATTAGGGTTTGTAATGATTACCCATTTTGAAAAGTCGGCGACTTAAGAGTTATCAATCTGGACCGTTCATCTTGAATATAATAAATTTGAGCAATTAATATGATTGCGTCAAATCTCTGTGGGCAATAAATATTGATTGTCATGAATATTCATGATTTGTGATAGCCTGCCACGTATCCAATTTGCTTGATTTGATTTGATCTGGGCAATTATGACGATCATAATATATCTGATTTTGTTAGGATTTATTAGCACCCATAATTCCAGGGAAGATAAGACTGCCACGTGTCTCAATTGTCGTGAAGAGCGCCACGTGTCTCAACTGGACCGTCCTGGCAGAGCCGCATATAGGTGGTCCTCTCAGCCGCATGAAGCATACAGCCGTATGAGGATGGACAGCTGCATGAGGATGGGCAGCCGCATGGGGATAGGCAGCCGCATGGGGATGGGCAGCCGCATGGGGATAGGCAGCCGCATGAGGATGGAAATCTGCGTGGGGATGGGCAGCCGCATGGGGATGGGCAGCCGCGTGCAGATGGGCAGCCGTATGCAGATGGAAAGTCGTATGAAGGATGCAGCCGCATGAAGTGGGCGGCCGCATGAAGTGGGCGGCCGCATGAAGTGAGCGGCCGCATAAATGCAGCAGCCGCATGAAGTGACCTCGGGACTTGGTGGATCTTGCCAGCTGTAAGAAGATTTTCTCCTCTTCTCTAGGAACACGCCATTATGTCAGAGTCATTATTACGTCTTTATTTCAGAGCTGTCATAGCTGTCATTTGTTAGAGCAGCCGTCAGGGCATTACATGCAGCAGAATGTAGAAAAGAACTGTTGAAGGCCACGTGGCTTCTTTCTGGGCCGTATGGAACTATCCGAGCCGTATAGACCCTTGAGCCGCATGGACTCCTGAGCCGCATGGACTTCTGAGCCGCATAGGGATCTTTCTGTCGGAGCCGCATAGCCCTTTCTTTATTCTTTTCCATGCTTCTACAAGACCCCCTTCAAAGTTTTCAATTTGCAAAATTGAAATACTTTGAATAAGAAGCATGGCCATGTAAAAACTCTTCGGGCCGCATAAGATGTTCTGGCCGCATGGATGTCTCAGCCGCATGGCCTCCTCAGCCGCATGGCCATCTGAGCCGCATGGGCTTTCCAGCCGCATCGGCTGTCTGGCCGCATAGGCTCCTTGCCACGTCTTCATGCCACGTGTGCAAATCTTTGCATTGATTGCCTTTGATTTGCTGTCAGATTTAAAGCCGCTTTTTTGGGGCAGGATCCCAAGAGTTTAGCCTTGAATAGTCGGATCGCTTTGATAACCGAAGAGTCGGTTATACTGCACATGGATCGATGCGTCGGTCTATGGGCTCCGCCTATAAATAGCAGCGTGTTTGGAAAAAAGTCGTCTTTACTTTTTGCTCTTGCCCTAGCTTTTTTGTCTTCGTCTTCCTTCTCTGATCATCAGCAATGGCTCCCAAGTCCTCCAAGGTTGCGGTGAAGACTGCGACGAAGGGTAAGGGCATGGCCTCGACGTCGGCTGCGGCACCCAAAGCTCATTCCGACGTTCATCCTGCCGTTAAGGGTAAGGATTTGGAGAAAGTCATATGCTTTGAAACCCTAACAAAGTCGGCTCTGTTGCATGCTTTATGCACAAGCCTTTAATTTGAATTGTTCAAATTGTATGGGCCGCATACATGTCCCATAGCCGAGCCGCATGGGGGTATACCCCATGTCCGAGCCGCATGGGAGTTGTCTTAGTGGGCCGCATGAACACTTCATAAACTGAACCGCATAATAACCTGTTGATCAGAGCCGCATGGACTCTTTTGAACCAAACCGCATGGAGCCCCCCTGGACTCATCCGCATAGGGCTGTGTACAAACCGAACCGCATAAGCTCCTCTGAATTGAGCTGCATAACGGCTCGTTAAGCATAATTGCATAAGTGTACGCGAAACAGAGCCGCATAAACTTACACTAATTAATGCCACATAAGCTCATGTTCAACAATAGAACCACATAAGTTCTTTGTAGGCTTGGCCGCATAAGCCAAAGCCCCTCTTTTCACTTGTTTCTTTTGTCTGTTTTTAGTAAATCTGCCAGTTAATACAGCGGGGGAACTTCTGGTGGGTCAGGCCCAATTTGCTATGGGATATCGGTATGACCATATAGTCGAGCATATGATGAAGCAGCTTCCGAAAGATCCTTCAGAGAGGTTGACTGCCATCAAGAAACAGCCTTTCTACTTTCTCTGCACCATGATGAACTCAGGACGATTGGATGGGAAATATCTGAAGCCAGCGTTCCTCTTTGGGGATGCTTTGTCTATAAAGAATACCCGAGTGCTTGAGGTATCCGAGAGCTGGGATTTTACTCTTGATGGGGTGGAGATCCACATCCCTCCGATGAAGCGCCATTTTCCCCTTTCATGGTTCAATATGTTACCGTTGGAGAGGAGGATGGTGGAGTCCCTGACTCCTAGCAGGTCAGGGATCTTTGTGGGGGACATCCATTACAACGGACAGTTGAGGTCTGCGTATGCGAAAAAGGAACCGACCAGTCGGTGCATGACGGGATTGGCCCCGAGTTCCTTTATAAATGCACCGGGCCCCAACTTCACTTTCTCTCAAGCTGACACCTTCATAAACCAGCTTGCGCAGAAGGGGTCCTATCCTGTCGGCCGGTTGGCGCTGCCGAACTGGATAAACCCTATCCCTACATGGGCCAATTTGACTTCATGGATTTTACGGAAGTACGAGGTTACCCTGCGTGAGATCGGCCTATACTACGCCATTCGGGGTACCAGTCACGGCTTACCCATAAATAAGCCGTTGTTCATGGCCCTCTTGGAGATGTACAACCGACAGATGGGAACTTTCTTCACGCCTGCCGGGGAGTTAGGGCTTGCTCTTCATGAGATGCACGTTATCTCTAAGCTGCCCTGGGGCACAGAAGTCTTTGAAGTATACACCCCTACGAGTGAAGAGCTCGAGGGTTTAGATCAGAAGTTCCCAGGTTTTGTTGCCGTATATCGAAAATTGATATGTTACCATAGTACTTGCCACCAAACGGCCATCAAGAAGGATGGTAGCTCAGAAGGGACGATTCCTCACACTACGACTTGTGTCTCATACCTTTTCACGCTGGACACATCAGGCCGAGTTTTCTCCCGAGATCCTCAAACCCGGGAAGAGGTGCAAACCCTACTGTCGACCGCCAAGAGATTGGGGTCTACGAGCGACACATTTGGGGGTCAATCCGACACCTCTAGTTATTTTTATCACTGTACTCAGCAGCTGTCGGAGAAGGCCGTTCTTGCAGGATTTCTGATGGTATGGCTTCGAAACTGCGTAGTCTCTGGAGGGGCGGGCTCCATCGAGAGGCTTAGTCGCCACTTCATCCTTCCTGTTGTAAAACTCATTTTTGGGGTCAGACTGGCCCTTCTTCCGACTATGGTGTGCAGCATACACCATGGCCTTCGCACCTTTTCGTCCAAGGTGATCGCCCGTGATACGACGATGAATTTTGAGCGCATAGAGCTGCCATACCATTATCTAATAGGGTGGCTGTTAACGCACTGCCGGTCTCTGATGAGGCCTGGCCCAGAGGATGGTGTCACGGCTGATGATGCCTTCATTTTCCGATTCTGTCGTCAGCCCTGGGAGTATAACACCATACCAGCTTGTTGAAGGGCGCTAGCGAGAGTGGACGGATACGACTTTTTTGTGTCTGTTCCTTCTTTTACCGCTGAAGACGTGAGGAGAGGTCATGTTGATGGTACCGAACCTCCTCTTCTTTTGCCCGAGAGACTACTCTGTTGGCTACGCAATATCTATCCAGCACACTTAGTATATCGTCACCGCAATAATGTTTACCTGGAGCCCTATTTGCCTAGCAAGTTTTCCCGCCAGTTCGGGTACAACCAGCTACCTTTTGACAGTCCCAGCCCTTGCCTGGGCTTTGAAGGTAGCATCCTGGATGGTATCAAGGCATAGCATTATTATGATGCGATTCATACTCGAACCACCTTCTCTGTCCCTAATGACGAGGCGCCAGTAGAAATTCTGTATATGGCGGCCCTATACCATGTAACGGTGAATAAGCCTCCCGTTAATTTTGACCCGAGAATCAGTTTCATCGCGGGTACTGGCCTGGCGGAGAAGCCTCAGGGGTCGAGGACGAGGAAGCAGAGGGCGAACGCGGTTCCTGTGCCAGACTCAGAGTCCACCACTGCGGACGAGGAGGATGATAACCCTGACGTCGATAGTTCCCTCCCTCCTGTAGAAGAGGAAATGGCGGATCAACCGCCAATTGTGTATGATGAGTTGGTGGCGGATCAGCCGCCTGATGTGCCTACTGAGGTGGTGGCAGATCAGCCGCCTGTTGTACCTAATCCTTCGTGCAAGCGAAGTAGACTTGACCCTGCTGGTGGCAGCAGAACATATTCTGTGAAGCGGGCCGCGATCAGGTATCGCGGGCTATTCATTAAGGAGAAGGACGAGGATGTCGACGCCATTTCAGAGGTGAGTTAATTTACGGCTGTTTTCTCAATTCTTTAGTTTTTCTTTTTCTGAATTATGTCCTGATCAATTTTTTTTCCCTGTAGGCGTCAGAAGAGTCGGATTCTCGGGAACCGGCTGCTGCTTCTAAACTTGATCCGGAGTTGAGCACTTTGGTTAGTGACATGTGTGCCACGATCATCTCTTCTGGGGTTCTCCTGAAAGTGGCTGAGGCTACTTCCATCGCTGAGGTCTCGACCCAAGGCGATGGGGTTTCTGAACCCATCCTTGAGACTGTCGAATTTCAGCAGGGTGACGCTGAACCAGTCGTACTGTGAAACCCATAGTTTGTAATTAAATTATTAACTAATGTTTTGGAATTATTATTACTAGTATTTCAAAATTATTATTATTAATATTATTAAATATTTTCGAGTGAAAAAGAATTTCAAAAATTATAATAACAAGGCTTTTTGATTTTCGAGCCCAGACCCAGGCCTGAGCCCAAATCCATTCTTTTTCCAAATCTTATTTTTACTTGGTTATTTAAAATAAAAAAATATATATATAAAAAAAATAATGTTACTCCTAAGGTTTGAACCCTCACCTTTCCAAACCAAGTCATAGGACACAACCACTACACCACCAAGTGTTGGTTGTCATATAAGAGTAGATTTGTTTGTTATAGTATTAGGAATGAAACCCTTTACAAATTAGAACGGATGACCCATCCATTCTTCTTCTCCATCGGTTCCTTTCCGAAAGGAAAACCGTAAGAGTGATTTCTCCATCAATGGAGACTCTAGGGTTTCCATAACCCCCATTTTCTCCCTATAAATTCTATCCCTCTCCATCTTTTCCTCCACCACTCTCCCAAACCCTCAAAATCCAAATCCTAGACAGCCGACCCCGGCAACTCTACGCCGACAGTACCCCTGCCGACCCGCTGTTCCGCCGAGTCCGTCGCCCACATGCCGGCCAAGCCGCCGCCTCCTCCAGCGCGCGCGGACCCCCGCGCTGTCCCGAGCTCCGGCGTCCTCGCTCCCCGCGAGCCCCGCCGTCCGGTGACCGACGCACCCGAGCCCCGTCGCCGCCCTTGCGCACGCGAGCTCCACCAGCGCTGTTTCCGGCGCGCGCCCGTGCAACAGCTCCCTCCGGGGACCCCCTTCGAGCCGCGTGCCCTAGTTCCGTTCTCGGCAGCGCCTCTGGTACTGTCTCTAGCCGAGCTCATTTCTCTTTGGGCGAGTGTTCTCTGGATTTGTTCTGCTGTGCCTATTTCGGAGTTTTCGACGTTCGACGTCGACGACGTTGGGTCAGCATCATTTCGGAACGTCGCTGCTGGATTATTCTTCTATTTTATCATCTGAGAGCTCTAGCCGAGCACCCGAGGTATAAATTCTCTTTCCCGTTGCTTTTCATTGGTAGTCTATGATGATATCGGAACCCGGTTTCCCCTTCGGAAATCCGGTTAGCTACGTGGTAGTTTCGGTTAGCTACGTTAGCATTTTCTGTGATATTGTCTGCTGAGATTTGTGTTGTTGGTTTGATTTCGGATATCCCGGGTATTTCGGGAAGGTTCTGGTGGTTGGAAAATTATTTCGGTGGTTATAATTTCGGGATTATTATTTGGTTGGAGCAATTGCAGGTTTTATGGCACATTTTCCAGTTTTGGGTTGTCCCGAAATAGAGGAAATGCTGCCCAAATTTTTACAAAAACTTTATCTATTTGGATTTTAAATTGGTTTTCGGAAAATGATTTTAAAACTGATTTTCGGGCGATGACCGTACCGGTCTGTGGGCCCTAGCGAAATGCAAATGCACCGGTCCGACCGGGCGTTGAGGTATTAGCTAGATTTGATGATGGACCGAGTCTGAGACTCCAACTTTTAATTTAAAATTATTTTTATTTAATGTTTAAGTTATTTATTATAGTTATCTATTTACGGCACATTTTATTTAGTAATTAAACATTTTCTCTTATTTTATGTAAAAGAATTGTACAGGGCATAAGCCCATAACTCTAGGATGATTAGCTGTGCCCATGTATTGCATAGTGTAGGTTTTACTTTCTTTCTGGGTGGATGTTGATCTTGGATGGTTTTGGTTTGAATGGATAATCGTAGTTAGAGCGTAATCATATAATTAATTAAGAATTAAATAAAATGGAAAAAATATTAGTAGGATAACTAGTTCATGATTTGTCACTGTAAGAAAATATATTTTTATAGATATATTACAAAAAGCACAAAGTTTTCCAAAGATAATTGATTCTTGTTAATATTCCCAAATAATCAAATTAACCGGTTAAATCAACGCACGTAGCTTGCGACGTAACCGTTAGCTGTAGCTTAATACAACTTAAAACCTGACTAGGACTTACTACTAGAGATTGCAACTAGCACACTTAGCTTGGTTATATAGCGGATCTAAGTCGAGTTCTCAACTGTAGGAACTCGAAGACATACCTGACGTTCCTCCTCGGTACCAACTCATCTCTCCAGTCATTTTCCTGAGGCAAGTATAGTTTGTGTTAGTTTTACAGTTATTTCTATAATCGTTTTACTGCATGTTTAAACCACGATGCAAACACGAAACTCTCTCGGAGAGTACTGATTGTGACTACTGTACTGATTGGGACTGGGGGAATAGAGTAATGATTATGAACAAAGCCAACTGTAACTACTGACTGTATTAGCTTTCCCCTCTTTACACGGGGACAAGCCATATCGTATCGCTAGGATACTACTGTACATCCCAAGCCGGTCATAATTCATTGCCTGTTCAAATCACACTGTTTTACCGCTGAAAACTATTCTTTCTTCAAACTGTTTAAAACTGCATGATTCTATTATTTACTTTAACTGTTTGAAATTAGCATGAATTATACTTTGCTCCCTCCTGACTGGAGACCCAACATTTTAGGTATCACTGATGAGGCTTTGTTCCGCGATCCCAAGACGAGGAATTCGAGACTGATGAGCTGTTTGCCTAGAGTTTTATTTTATTCTTGATGTATGTAGAAAATGGTTTAAGTTGTATCTTTCATTTCATTGTAAAAGTTTAATAAAGTTTTAAATTTTCCGAATTTTGAGTTGTGACAAATATAGTGTTGTTGTATGGTTACCTGCTACTGAACAGCTTACTGCCGCCGTCTCAACAACGGTGCAGGCTGGGCATGATCCGATTCGACCCAAGAAATTAGGATCGGGTCGTGACATGTTTTTAGTGGTGGCCCATGCAGGTCTGAACAACAACTTAGGAAAACATATTTAGAAACAACTAGAACACTAGAACATCAATTTGTCACAACATAGGACCGAAATATATTATAAATAAATATTTTTGTTTGACTATAGACTGGTAGGATACCTTGCTTATGTATGCATCCTAAACCTTCCATAGAATGACCATTGACAAGACCAATCCTGCTGGCGATGAGGTGTCATCTCCGGATCATACCCCATCTCCTCAACCAAGTCCAGGGTTTATTCCCTCGCAGCTGATTGACTGTCCCCATAGTGCATCCAGTGAAGTTTTTACTACACTGGTGATTCCTACCTCTCCTCAAACTGAGTTGCATTTCCTTGGTGGAGTATCCATTCTTGTTGCTCCACCAGTACCAGCAAACACCTCCCAAATGGTTGCCCTATTTCAAGAAATCCTGGAGTTCCAGAAAGCTCGAGATGAAGCCCAGCAGAAACAGATGAATAACATGAGAGAAGACATGAAGAACGTCAATGATGTAGCCTTAGCTATCTTAAACCAAGTTGGAGCAGAACCTCGTCTTCGGAGGGAAACCCCTGAATCTAGAAGATATTTGAGCCCTATCCGGCAGTCATATCATAAGAAGCTATTGGTTTGTGACTACTGTAAGAGGCCTGGTCATCTAGCCGTTAGTTGTCGCAAGAGATTGGGAAATGTTTTGGCATGTGGATCTGCTGAACATCGGGTAAAGGATTGCCCCTTATATTTCCATCATACCAGAGTATCTATCCCAGTTGTACCTGTTATGCCACAACCTGGGGACTCTTTTCCCATCCAGCAGACCTTACCTTCTACACCTACTGCAGGAAGGCATGATGCAGACTCGAGGATCATAGAAGAAGATGAAGCAGTTGGAGACTGCTCATGCAAGAGCCAGAACCATGAAGAATAGTACCTAGGACTGCTGAATAGCATTATCTATTGTTATAAGAAGTTGTAACAGGATGTCCTTAAAGACCTAGGATTCACCATTGACCTAGTCCCCGGCTCTTTTCCCTATTTCTAAGGAATGCTACAGAGTCAACCTGAAGGAGGCCAAGGAGATGAAGGACCAGATCAATGAACTGAAGGCTCTGGGGTTCATTCGAGACGGAGCTTCACCCTGGGTAACACCTATCTTGTCTGTGCCCAAGAAGGATGGAATAATACGAATGTGCGTCGACTATCGGGCACTAAAGAACAAGTACCTTTTTCTGGATTGATGATCTGTTTGATCAATCTGAGTGGAGTTAAGGTATTTTCGAAGATTGACCTGATCACCATTAGATCAAGGTCAGGGAAAAGGACATTTCCAAGACGGCATGCAACACCAAGTATGGATTCTTGGTCATGTCGTTTGGACTGACGAATGCTCCTACTGTGTTTATGAATCTCATGAACAGAGTCTTTCGTGAATATTTGGGTCAGTTTTGTTGTCATCTTCATTGATAACATTCTGATATATTCGAAGACTGAAGAAGAGCATAAAGAACATCTGAGGAAAGTTCTAGAAACTTTGAAGAAAAAGAAGTTTTATAGTAAGTTATCTGAACGTAGATTTTCTTTGACAATGTGGACTTTTGGCCATGTTGTCAAGAGAAGAAATTTCGATGGAAGATAGCTGCTGTTGAAAAGTGGTATACCCCAAGCTCAATTCGGAAGTTTCTTGAACTTGGCTGGCTACTACCAGAAGTTCGTGAAGGATTTCGCCAAGATTGCTGAGCCGATGATGAAGCTCACTTGGAAGAATGAAGAGTTCATCTGGACGAAAGATTGCCAGGCGACATTAAGGAGCTGAAGAAGAGACTTACCACTACACCAATCCTTGCGCTACCCGCAGGAACCGGTGGTTTCTCAATTTACAGTAATGCCTCTGGAAAAGGACTGGGTTGCGTTCTTCAACAACATGGGAAAGTAATTGCTTACACATCTAGGCAACTACAGACTCATGAGAAGAATTATCCCACACCTAATTTTGAATTTACTGCAATTATCTTTACTTTGAAGCTATGGAAGCATGATTTTTATGGAAAGGGAGTGAAAATATATACGGACTACAAAAGTCTGAAATATGTCTCCACTCAGAAAGAGCTGAATGTTAGACAAATAAGATGGCTGGAGTTGATGAAGGATTTCAACATCGATTTGCAGTACCATTTAGGTAAGGCTAATATGGTCGTTGATGCACTTGGTCGATACTGATGGCGGAGTTCTTAGCCAAGGACTAGCACCTGTTAGAAGACATCGAGAAGTTTGGACTGGAGGTTATACTACCTGGAGATAGACGAACGGAACTGGATGCTGATTTAGTATTGATGAAGTTCGAGGCTGATGGACAAGAGGACGTAGTTTCAAAACGAGGCACTTTGCAGGCTTAGGGATCAAGTGTTGGCAGGAACACTTGAGGGTTTCTAAATTGATCATCAGTAGAACTCTGAAGAATGGTACGAGACTTTGCGTATCGGCTGACAAACGGAGGAACGAGTTGATGAAAGAAATACACCAGTCGCAGTATTCCATATATTCAGGAGCTAATAAGATGTATCGGAATATGCCTCCATTGATTGGTGCTATGGAATGAAGAAGGACAATTCCAGGTGTGGGATTAGATGTAAATTTATCAACATGAGGAATTTAGCAAGAGAACAACAAGTTTGTTGGAGCCGCTGGACAATTCGGAGTGGAAGTAGAAGCATATAACAATGAACTTTGAGTGAGGTTTGCCTTGTTCCTAAGGAGGGAAGGGCACCAATTAGATTATAGTGGACTGACTGACTAAGTCATCACACTTTATTCCCTTCAAGGTTAGTTTGTTCACCGAGAAGTTGGCAGTATTGTACGAGAGGCACCCCACCGGATTTATGGAGTACAAACCGGCAGACAATCAAAGAAGATAATCCAGACGCCTGAAGATATGTTAGGTCTTGTGTTTTGGAAATTGGAGGGTCTTGGAGAAGATCATTTAAAATTGGTAGAGTTTACTTACAACAACTACCAAGTTAGCATCGTCAATCAGTGGAGTTTGAAGAAGGAGATAGCGTCTTTTGTGAAGATTTTTTTCCTACCAGAGGAACGATCAGTGTTAGCAGAGCATGAAAGTTAAGCCAGGTACATCAGGCCATTTGAAGTTTTAAGACGAGTTGGAAGCAACGTACCGGTTAGCTCTACCAGCTAAACTTGAGAGTATGCAACGTCTTCTACGTCACAGCTCAGACGCTACATTCCGGATCCGAGTTCCATATTGGATAATTCAGAGCTGAAGATTGGACTCAACCTTTCAGAGCCAGAGAAACCAGTTGCAAGCGTAGTCAGAGGTGAGAAGAAGATCAGATTTTGAGCCATCATTTAAACTCCTATTCCTTATCTTTTCGTTCTAAACTTGACTGATACTGCTAAGTTAGCCTAGTTTTGCAAGCTGTCTCTTTTTCAAGCTTGATCATGACGGTATTTTATTGGGTGCACCCACTAATATATTGTCTAATCAGGACCGGTGCATGATGGTCTGATCAACCTCGTGTACTTTGGTTCGCTTTCGTATTTTTCTGCATGGATGATATCATAAATGAAATTTGTCCCTAAACCGTCTCATCCACGACTGCCTTGAAAATTCTTATTGTTGGACCTGAGTTACGGGCGTAGTACCCATAGCTGTTTGATTCTCCTACCCTGCCTTTGAATTTCGAGGACGAAATTTTCTAAGAAGGGAAGATTGTGAAACCCATAGTTTGTAATTAAATTATTAAATAATGTTTTGGTATTATTATTACTAGTATTTCAAAATTATTATTATTAATATTATTAAATATTTTTGAGTGAAAAAGAATTTTGAAAATTATAATAACAAGGCTTTTTGATTTTCGAGCCCAGACCCAGGCCTGAGCCCAAATCCATTCTTTTTCCAAATCTTGTTTTGACTTGGTTATTTAAAATATAAAAAAATATAAAAAAAAATAATCTTACTCCTAAGGTTTGAACCCTCACCTTTCCAAACCAAGTCATAGGACACAACCACTACACCACCAAGTGTTGGTTGTCATATAAGAGTAGATTTGTTTGTTATAGTATTAGGAATGAAACCCTTTACAAATTAGAACGGATGACCCATCCATTCTTCTTCCCCATCGGTTCCTTTCCGAAAGGAAAACCGTAAGAGTGATTTCTCCATCAATGGAGACTCTAGGGTTTCCATAACCCCTATTTTCTCCCTATAAATTCTATCCCTCTCCATCTTTTCCTCCACCACTCTCCCAAACCCTCAAAATCCAAATCCTAGACAGCCGACCCCGGCGACTCTATGCCGACAGCACCCCCGCCGACCCGTTGTTCCGCCGAGTCCGTCGCCCACATGTCGGCCAAGCCGCCGCCTCCTCCAGCGCATGCGGACCCCCGCGCTGTCCCGAGCTCCGGCGTCCTCGGTCCCCGCGAGCCCCGCCGTCCGGTGACCGACGCACCCGAGCCCCGTCGCCGCCCTTGCGCACGCGAGCTCCACCAGCGCTGTTTCCGGCGCGCGCCCGTGCAACAGCGCCCTCCGGGGACACCCTTCGAGCCGCGTGCCCTAGTTCTGTTCTCGGCAGCGCCTCTGGTACTGTCTCTAGCCGAGCTCATTTCTCTTTGGGCGAGTGTTCTCTGGATTTGTTCTGCTGTGCCTATTTTGGAGTTTTCGACGTTCGACGTCGACGACGTTAGGTCAGCATCATTTCGGAACGTCGCTGCTGGATTATTCTTCTATTTTATCATCTGAGAGCTCTAGCCGAGCACCCGAGGTATAAATTCTCTGTCCCGTTGCTTTTCATTGGTAGTCTATGATGATATCGGTCCTCGGTTTCCCCTTCGGAAATCCGGTTAGCTACGTGGTAGTTTCGGTTAGCTACGTTAGCATTTTTTGTGATATTGTCTGCTGTTGTTGGTTTGATTTCGGATATCCCGGGTATTTCGGGAAGGTTCTGGTGGTTGGAAAATTATTTCGGTGGTTATATTTTCGGGATTATTATTTGGTTGGAGCAATTGCAGGTTTTATGGCGCATTTCCCAGTTTTGGGTTGTCCCGAAATAGAGGGAATGCTGCCCAAATTTTTACAAAAACTTTATCTATTTGGATTTTAAATTGGTTTTCGGAAAATGATTTTAAAACTGATTTTCGGGCGATGACCGTACCGGTCTGTGGGCCCTAGCGAAATACAAACGCACCGGTCCGACCGGGCGTTGAGGTATTAGCTAGATTTGATGATGGACCGAGTCTGAGACTCCAACTTTTAATTTAAAATTATTTTTATTTAATGTTTAAGTTATTTATTATAGTTATCTATTTACGGCACATTTTATTTAGTAATTAAACATTTTCTCTTATTTTATGTAAAAGAATTGTACAGTGCATAAGCCCATAACTCTAGGATGATTAGCTGTGCCCATGTATTGCATAGTGTAGGTTTTACTTTCTTTCTGGGTGGATGTTGATCTTGGATGGTTTTGGTTTGAATGGATAATCGTAGTTAGAGCGTAATCACATAATTAATTAAGAATTAAATAAAATGGATAAAATATTAGTAGGATAACTAGTTCATGATTTGTCACTGTAAGAAAATATATTTTTATAGATATATTACAAAAAGCACAAAGTTTTCCAAAGATAATTGATTCTTGTTAATATTCTCAAATAATCAAATTAACCGGTTAAATCAACACACGTAGCTTGCGACGTAACCGTTAGCTGTAGCTTAATACAACTTAAAACCTGACGAAGATTTACTACTAGAGATTGCAACTAGCACACTTAGCTTGGTTATATAGCGGATCTAAGTCGAGTTCTCAACTGTAGGAACTCGAAGACATACCTGATGTTCCTCCTCGGTACCAACTCATATCTCCAGTCATTTTCCTGTGGCAAGTATAGTTTGTGTTAGTTTTACAGTTATTTCTATAGTCGTTTTACTGCATGTTTAAACCACGATGCAAACACGAAACTCTCTCGGAGAGTACTGATTGTGACTACTATACTGATTGGGACTGGGGGAATAGAGTAATGATTATGACCAAAGCCAACTGTAACTACTGACTGTATTAGCTTTCCCCTCTTCACACGGGGACAAGCCATATCGTATCGCTAGGATACTACTGTACATCCCAAGCCGGTCATAATTCATTGCCTGTTCAAATCACACTGTTTTACCGCTGAAAACTATTCTTTCTTTAAACTGTTTAAAACTGCATGATTCTATTATTTACTTTAACTGTTTTAAATTAGCATAAATTATACTTTGCTCCCTCCTGACTGGAGACCCAACATTTTAGGTATCACTGATGAGGCTTTGTTCCGCGATCCCAAGATGAGAAATTCGAGACTGATGAGCTGTTTGCCTAGAGTTTTATTTTATTCTTGATGTATGTAGAAAATGGTTTAAGTTGTATCTTTCATTTCATTGTAAAAGTTTAATAAAGTTTTAAATTTTCTGAATTTTGAGTTGTGACAAATATAGTGTTGTTGTATGGTTACCTGCTACTGAACAGCTTACTGTCGCCGTCTCAACAACGGTGCAGGCTGGGCATGATCCGATTCGACCCAAGAAATTGGGACCGGGTTGTGACACGTACCCCCCTCTGGGGCGGCTAAGGCAGAAGAACATGTTGAATTTGACTCGGAGGTTGCTGGTGAGGGGACTCCGGCGGTTGGGAGCGATTCGCAGCCTCCATGCTCCTCCCATGGTAAGATAAGCCAAACCTTAACTTGTGAGGAGGCTTATCTGCTATATTATCACATCCTTCGAGTTAGACTGATTGACGGTTGCTCTGGACATACAGGTCCTGTCCCTCCAGTGCCGATGACGGACATCGTCAGGGTGGATTCTTCCGGAGGGGATCTGGCGGAGGGGAGCATACCTCCTCTTCTCCCGACTCATATCGAAGGGCCTCCTGCTGGCTCGGGCTCGGGAAGTCAGATGGCAGCACAGCCGGGGCAGGGGACAATGGTCCCTGCGTCCTCCTCTGTTCAGGCGGCTCTGCGAATCGACTTTTCTACTTTGTCGAGTGTCCAAACTCTTCGGGTGGCGGAGGAGGAGTTAGCTGCTATCCGTACATCTTTTTGCTCGAAATTTGTCTCCCTGGTGGCAAGTTCTAGCGTGCCTCCTTCAACACTGCCAGCCACACTTCCTTTGACGCCGTCCTCTACGGAAGTTCTGGACGAAGCGTCACAGGACGTGGTTGACAGCTTCTATCGCCACCTAAAGAGAGGGGTCACGGATGCTGTGGAATGGAGGACCCCTTTTGCCGTGGCCCGGCAATGCGTCTAAGGTCACGTTGATATTCTTAAGACTCTTTCCGGCGGGTCGGGGATAGCTGCGCTTCTGGAGGCAAAATTGCTGGAGGCGGATCAGCTGGTGGCCCAGCTTCAGGTGCTGCGGCAGGCTGATCTGCCTGCTACTATAGATCAAGAGCACGGTTTCCTCATAACTGTCGTAGAGAAAATAAGGGCTGCTCAGGATAAGACCAAGCCGGTCATACTGAAGGACCTTCGCGATCTGTCTCAGCTATATGATCAGTTGAGCCGCGAGAGTGAAGATATTACGGCTGGGGAAGCGACTGCCTTTTGTGGGGTCATTGACACGCGGGAGCAGATCCTTGAGCTTCAGAGGATGTTAGCTTTTCTGGAGTCTGAGTTCGAAGCTGCCCGTACCGAAAAGGGGCTGATTATCCAGGAGGCTGACAGAGTTAGTCGAGCTTCTGCTGGCCTGGAGCTTGCCCTGAAGAAGATGGAAGACGGCTGGCGGGCGCACATGTATTTGGATGATGCGGAGCAGTTATCTCAGGAGGCCGAGCGTCGAGCTAAGCAACGGCTTGAACGGGGGATCGCCTTGGTGAGGAATCGTCTCCTGGAATTATGTACCGCCGAACCATAGATGGCATTTTTTCTTCTTTTGTTTCCGTTCTTTTCTCTCTCTTTTTGAGAGGGACGCAGTCCCAGAACATGTAGTACTTTTGGCTTTCAAATAAAAGAGTATGTTTTATTTTACCCTTTATTTGTGTTGCTTATTGGGTTTATGGTGTTGTGGTGGTATTTGCCCCGCTTGGGGGACTGTTTGTGGACCTGTTACCCTTGGCATACCTGGGATTTAGGTATGGATAACAAGTTTGATGGGGATACCTAGAACAATTCTACGGTAAGGTGGTCATGGACGTTCCTGGTATCGGAAGAAAGAATGTCATGGAACAGCTGGGCTCCCGGGGCATGATGAGAAATAATGTACATGTAATAGGAAACTTGGTACAGCATTTGTAGTCAGCAGAGGACATTTGTGGGCCTATTATCCTTGGCGTACCCCGGTTCAGGATACGGATAATAAGACGAGAGAAAACCAACATACTTACTCAGAGGTAATGAGGACATGGCAAGTATGGAGGTTTTACCGCGGAGTCTTCCTACTCAGAGGTAATGAGGACGTGGTTGGAGTGGACTCAGAGGAGGATATTTGTGGTCAACAGAGGACATTTATGGACCTATTGTCCTTGGCAAACTCCGATTTTGGGTACGGATAATAACTCGAAAGGGAACCAGCATACTTACTCAGAGGTAATGATGACATGGCAAGCATGAGGGTTTCTTCGATGAAGCCTTCCTACTCAGAGGTAATGAGGACGTGGTAGGAGTGGGCTCCATGAAGGGGTACATAGAACGACTCAGAGGTAATGAGGACATAGAGGTTCTATGTAGAGGGATGATTTGTTTTTTGGCAGAAGTGAGACGACTCAGAGGTAACATCGACGTGGTCGTTTTGGGAATTTTGTGGATCCGTTACCCTTTTGTGCACTGAGACTGCGGGTAGTGGATTATGAGGGAGGAGCTCTTTCAGAAGAATAAGTTCAGAGGTATGGTCATACATGACTTACTACCTAAAAGAGTGACCGGAATGTAAGTTCAGAGGCACCTGCGGGTACATAACTCAGCAATCTGGGATATTTGGGGGAGGAATGTGAGTTCAGCGGTACTGGAGGGTACATAACTCAATAATTTAGGATTTTATGAATGTGAGTTTAGCAGTACTGACGGGTACATAACTCAATAATCTGGGGTTTGGAGAATGTGAGTTCAGCGGTACTAGAGGGTACATAACTCAACACTCTGGGATTTGGAGAATGTCTCTTAGACATAATATTTCTTCAGGAACTTGCCGTTGACGGGCAACATGAGCAAGTCTCCATTTTGTTTTACGAGGAGGTAAGCACCGTTGGAGAATACAGCCTCAATGATAAATGGACCTTCCCACTTTGGCTGGAATTTGTCGACGGTTTTGTGAGTCATAACCATCGGCCTCCGAACTGCCAGAACGAGATCGCCCACTTAGAATGTTCTGATTTTAACCTTCTTGTTGAAGGCTCCGGAGATGCGTACTTGGTATAGCTCGATTCGTTGCTGAGCCAATAGGCACTTTTCATCTGAGGCCTCCAACTCTTGTAGCCGGCGATGGTAGTTATCGTCCGTCGTCAATTGGTAAGTGAGAGCAACACGGAACGAGGGTATTTGAGTCTCCAATGGAAGAACTGTCTCACTCCCGTACACCAGGGAGAATGGTGTGTTCCCAGTAGCCGTTCGGACTGTAGTACGGTACGCCCATGAGCATTCACCAAGCTTCTCGTTCCAGTCGTATTTGTTGGATGATACGAACTTTTTGAGCAACTTGATGATGGTTTTGTTGAATGCTTCTGCCAACCCATTTGCTGCCAGATTGTATGGCGTCGAAGCAACATTCTGAATTCGGTATTTGTCGCAGAATTGATAGAAGGCGTGGCTTGTGAACTGAGGACCATTATCTTGGATGATCCTTCGGGGCAGTCCAAAGCGATAGATGAGTACATGATGCTTGAGGAAGATGATCACGTTTGAAGTCTTCACTTCTGCCAGCCGAACAACCTCCGCCCATTTGGAGAAGTAATCTGTGATTGCGTGTATGAAGCGATGTCCTCGGGAAGAAGGTGGAGTGATCGGACAAATGATATCCATTCCCCATGCTTCGAATGGCCAGGACGCCACTGTCGGATGTAAAAATTCGGATGGCTGGTGGATGAAGTCCACGTGGACTTGGCAGGCTTTGCACTTTCTTGCATAGTCTATCGCATCTGCTACCATCGTGGGCTAGTAGTAGCCCATTCGGCGAAGACGGTCTTACAATTTTGGGCCAGGCTGATGGGCCCCGCAGACACCGTCATGAGCTTCGCGTACGGCTTCTTTGGCTTCTGTGTTTGACAGACATCGAAGCAATAATCTATTGTAGGATCGACGATATAGCATTTTCGTCTATGTATCGTAGAAGAATCTGAGAGAACGCCTTCTGATAGAGGTGGCTTCCTTTGGGTTCTCGGGCAGGATATCGTAGACTACGAAGACTATGAATGGTTGTCTCCAGTCTGGTACTTCATCGATCATCTGAGCGGAATAACTCGCCACGAATTGAACGTTGTTCTTGGGACAGACCAGTTCATGGCCTATCACATCCACCAAATGACGAATATGGTTCGGCACTGCTAGGAAAGCGGCAAGGCCTACTAGGGCATCGGCTTCGATATTTTGGAGTCTGGAGACGTGTTCGATGAAGAACCCTTCAAATGACGAGATGATGTTGATCGCTATTTGGTGATGGCGGACTTCGTATGAACCCCGGATCTGATTGACGATTAAGTGTGAATCGCCGTATGCTTCAAGATATTCTATCCCCAGCTCTCTTGCAAGTTGGAGGCCAATGACTAAAACGTTGTACTCGGCAACATTGTTAGAGCAGGGTTCCATGAGGGAGTAAGCACGATTGATCACTAGTCCGGAAGGAGAAATCAGCACCACCCCGACTCCGACGACGATGTTGCCCTTGGGTCCGGTCCTTGAAGCACCGTCGAAGAACATTCGCCATATATCATCGTAAAAGGCCGCATACGAGTCAGCGATCTCATCTGGGATTTCTTCGTATATTCTGGCCGACTCCGAGCCTGGGTAGATTGCTAAAAAGTCTACCAGAGCTTGACCTTTAACAGCCTTTTGCGGAACGAAGATCATATGGTAGGGGACAGTAATATTGCCCATTTAGCGAGGCGAGAGCTGAGTGCCCCTAGTTTAGTCATGAGGACCCTGAGGGGGTTGACTCGTGATATCACATGTATGGTTTGCCCCGTGACATAGTGTCGTGTCTTTTGAATGGCGAACACCAGGGTGAGGTATTCCTTCTTCACGGCGGTATATCGGTGCTCTGGCCCGATCATCATTCGGCTGAGGTAATATATAGCTTGCTCATGGCCTGCATCGTTGTTTTGGGCTAGCAGAGCGCCGAGGGAATGCTCCATTGCTCGTACATAGAACAGGAATAGTTTTCCAGCAACCGGAGCTACCAGGACTGGAGGGTTCGACAAATATTCTTTGATGCTGTCGAAGGCACGCTGGCATTCTTCATCCCATACGAATGAGACGCCCTTCTTCATGAGATGGGTAAATGGCTGACATCGCCCGGAGAGGTTGGACATGAACCTCCTGATGTAAGCTAACCTCCCTTGAAGGCCTCGGAGTTCTCGAAGATTTCTCGGGGGACTCATCTCCAAGATTGCCTTCGTCTTCTCAGGGACTACGTGGATACCCTGGGAGGTGATGATGAAACCCAAGAACTTCCCGCTGGATACGCCCAAGAAGGATTTCGTGGGGTTCATTTTCAAATTATGCGCTCGCATCAGGTCGAACACTGTCCTTAGATCACGCAGATGATCTTCCTTAGAGCGGCTTTTGACGGCAATGTCGTCAATATAGCAATCTACTATTTTGCGCAAGCGGTCTTTAAAGATGATGCTCATAGCTCTCTGATAGGTGGCGCCAGCGTTCTTTAAACCGAAAGGCATGACTGTGTAGCAGAACGTGCATATTGGTGTTCGGAATAATGTATGCTTTTCGTCGTTGGGAGACATCTTGATTTGATTATACCCCGAGAAGCCATCCATGAACGACATACGTTCGAAGCTACAGGTGTTGTCAATCATGATGTCTGTGATAGGAAGGGGGAAGTCATCTTTGGGATACGTCTCGTTCAGATTACGGAAGTCGATGCAGATTCGAATCTTCCCATTCTTCTTGAGGACCGGTACTATGTTGGCGACCCAGTTTGGATGTTGTTCCTCACGAATGATACCGCTGGCTATCAATTTGTTGACTTCGGCTTCAATCGCATCCATGATGCCAGGGCGGAAGCGTCGTTGCTGTTGTTTGACTGGCTTTGCATCTGGCCGAATGTTGAGCTTGTGAAGAGCAACATCGGTGTTTAGCCTTGGCATGTCTTCATAGCTCCAAGCGAACACATCAATATATTCTTTGACGAGTTCCAGTAGCGATTCTCGCTCTTTGTCTGTCAGGCTTTTTCTAACGAAGATTAGTTTTGGAGAAGAGTCGCTGTCGAGATCCACTTGCATGACCTCATCTTCAGTAGCAGGATCTCTTTGTTCAAACCGCTTCTCCCATTGCGCATCCAGCTGTTGGGCCCACGGCTCTAATTCGAGGAGTTCAGAAAAGTCTTCACCTTCTTCGTAAGCATCGGCGAATGCCATATTGACAGACAGGACTTGCCTGAATACATCCCCGATGCTGATATCCGAATCAGAAGTTGGTGATCCGGTTGAGTGTGAATGCCAGTCGCATTCCTTATCTGAGCTTTCAGGGGTCGTTGCAGGAGTAACATATCCCAGTCCGCATCGGGTCTTGTTGTAGTAGTCCTGTGGTTTGCCAGCCGGGACCGGCGACTTTAAAGGTAATCATCGACCAGTGTCGTAGTTCAAACCTGGCGTAGTCTCCAGATTATACCCCTATTTTTGCATGAGGTATTTGGATTGGAGGCTATATAGATAGAGAGGCAGTCTCCCGGAGTCCGATTCGAGATCGACTTCTTCTATGGTGAAGGGTTGTGGATCATTCATCCAACCGAAGATGATTGGATGGTCCCCTCCCTCAATTATGCGGTAAGCGTCTTCCACGGGAGTAAGTTTATTTGCGGTGTAAACATTTGTCACCTGTATATGTAGGTGAGTGCCTATACCGTGTTCCATAGCATACATTGTACAAAGCTTATTAAGCTCGATGTAGTTCAAAGATAGCCCTTTATTGATGAAGTAAGGTATCTTTTCTAACGGGATTACATCATCTGCGGATGGAATATCAGTGTGAGCAACCATATACTTGGCCAGTTCTGGTTCTTCTTTGGTCACCCCCTGTATAAATGAAGACTGAGAGGATGCCTTGGGCAACTTGATCATCAGGGGTTCCTCTAGTGGAGCAGAACGTGGAGTCGTTGGCAAACTAGCAACCCCTAGTTTGGTACTCGATGCTGGGTGGGGAGTGGTTGGCTCGCTAGAAGCCCCAGACTTTGCATCGGGCTGACGATTCTTTTTGGGAAGACGTATCGTTATTGGCTGTACGGACACCATGTTTGTTGCCACGGCTACCTCCTCGAAATCAATGGCCAGAGCCTTCGAATCGATGAGATGCTGGATGTATCGCTTCAGTTGGTAGCAGTCGTATGTAGCATGGTGGACGTAGCGGTGGTAATGGCAGTACTTTGGGCTATCTATTTCTGCCGGCCGAGGTTCCCGTCTTGGTGGAGGGAGCTGAATTCTATCTCCTTGTATGAGCATGTCCAAGATGGGTTTGACATGGCCGTCTTCGAAGGAGTAGGTCATTTGCGGCCATTGCTTGTCTGCTGGTTTTGACTCAGGTTTCTGGGCTGTTTCGGCCACCATAGCCTGCTTGTCCTTGTTCTCTCAATTGTTGGAGGAGTTACCACCATTGTTGTTGTTGGTATTAGGGCGCTTGCCTTTGTCCTCTCCCTCCGAGATGTGCAATCCCAGTTGGCGAGCCTTCTTCAACCTGTCTTCGGCGCTAGTGGCACTGATGATGAACGTCTTCCAGTCCTTGAATTGACTTTCACCCATCCAGAGGCTGATTGTTGAGAGCAGTCTCTTTTGGCAAATTTCAATCAAGGAGGAATCCGGATTACCCGACGGCAACTTCATTACGGTTTGGCAAAATCGCTCAATATAGTTTCTTGTCAGCTCTTTCTCCCCTTGAACGACGTCCATGAGGGTGGACATTGTGGCGTCCTGTCCTACTTCGTAGAATCTCTCCAAAAACATGTGCTTGAAGCTGGCGAAGAAGTGGATGCAGTTGTCTGGCAGGTTACGGTACCAGTCGAAGGCGACCCCTTCCAATGCCCCGATGAATAATCGTGTAAGGATGGCATCGTCATGGAGCAGATGGTCGGTGGTGACCTCGAAGTAAGTGATGTACCGGGATTGATGTGGAATGGTTTATATTTTGGTGGGAAGGGAACATCTCTCCACGTAGCGGGATACGGTTGTCGTATCCGGAGGTCTTGGCAGTTTTTTCGGGCATGGAACATGGCCCGGAGCTCCTGGACCTCTCTTTTTACCTCCCTGGCCTCGTCTGCAGCGGTAGGAGCCGATATTTCAGGAGCATTATTGTCCAGGTTTGGTGCCACTGAGTTCGTGTCTGCATTGACCGCGGGACCCAACCTTGTTTGGCTAGGTGTTCTTCCTTGCAGAGTTGGAAGGACCGCTTTGATCTCGTCCACAGACTTGACCAAAGCATGTAGTATGCCCTCTAGAGTGTCGATGCGTTGGCAATCACTGGAACCTTCTTGGTTGCTGTCTGTCATGAACACCGTCCTCACATGAGGAGAGTTGGAAGGAACGGTAGAGGATGTGCCCTCTGAGTCATACCCTTGTGCAGAGAAGTCGTCCGGGTATGTAGGAATATTCTCCTCTGGTTTGGATTCAGAAGGGATAGTACCCCCAGCTTCAGAGCTTGCTTCATCTTGAGAGTCGTGGACGTCCTCGGGGACGTCGGCACCTGTTGTATGTGATGGGAGAGTTGTTTCCCCGGGCTCGTCTCCTTGGAACATCGGATTGTCATGGATGTTCGGAGGAGTGCTACCTCCAGTTCCAGCGACCCCCAGTGATGTAGATGATGAATCTCCCACTGTAGCAGATTTCATCTTTGAACGGGCACCTTGGAAAACTCCTGTGGTGGACAACCGTTTAGACGACAGTTTCTTAGTCACAATGGTTGAAATCTTCGGGCTGGAAACGTTTATCTTCTTCCCTCTCCCGTCGGCGGGGATTTTTTGAGTAGAGTTGCAGGAGACGACGGAAGGCGCCTCATCCCTTGAGCTCGACTGTTGTAATCTTTGGAAGACGGACTGCCGGTCTCCTCTTACTGCCGCGTTGTTGCAACAGCAGTTGATAATGACTTGGGTGTAGTGATGTCCATGGGAGGACTCTTTGCACACTGAGGCCTCTTCTCTTTCCTTGCGCTTGTGGAGGATAACCTCACGCAAGTCAGATGGGTCTGGAACAACCCTGTTTGCTCCCTGGGTTTTGGGAGACTTTTGGGAACCACTCTGTCCGTTTGTCGCCGGGGGCTGGACTCGAGTGGTTCTTGTGACACCCAGTTTTTCAGATGAGGGTAATTTTGAAATTTTATAATTATAATTATTATTTATTGATTATTATTTTATATTATGATTTTTGGTGATTTTTAATCATTTTTAAACTATTTAAAATTATGACTTGTGATTTTGATATTTTACTATTGTTTGGTTTTAATTTCGAGGAATTTGTCACCCCCAGTTTTCAGGAACATGGGTATTTTGTCATTTTGTATTTTTGAAATATTTTTAAATTTATTTTATTATTTATGATATTGTTTTGGGATTATTTGAGTCGGGTTCGAATTTCAACTCAATCCGACTTGAAACGGGGACCCGGGGGTAGTTTGACTCTAGTGGGACCCACACACTAGTTAGGGATGGCCCATATGATATTAATTTTAGTTCACATGATAGAAATATTTTAGGTAGAGGTTAGACTAATTATTATGGATAAGGTTAGTGTGATTAGAGACTTTAGAATGACTAATTTAGCCCCAACTAATTAGCCCTTTCCAAATACTAATAGAATAGGTTAGTGGGGGCATTTTGGACCTTACCATAATAGGACAAATAGCCCCATATAGCCAGCCACTTTGGGAGAGGATAGGCTCAAGTTCATTTCATTATTCTCATCCACACTCTCTCTCTCTTGTTCTTCTCCAAATTCCTAGAGAGCAATTCCTAGCAATTTCTCCACCAAATCCTTCCATTTCACCACCAAATCTTCTTCTTTCCTTCTACATTCTAGCCAAGGAGGAAGCTACCCAAGTTTGGGAGGATTCGGAGATCGTTCGTGTCCTTTTAGAATCTCTACGTGTCGGTGTCGCTCCGGGAAGGCTTTTCTTCGATTCGATCTACCGGGAGGTATAAATCCCTTCTCCTTTTTCATTTTCTCATGCATATAGGTCTATTTTGAACCCATAGGAATGACCCCCATGGTTGTATCTCCATTTGTGTCCATTTCGTGTCCATTTGGAGGTCATAGGAGTGTCCTTTGTGTTGCGGTTGTGTCCATGTGGGAAAATCCCAAATTTGGACACACTATGTGTTGTTGTTATGTATGAATGAATTATTACATGTTTAATCTCATATTTTTGTATTGAAGATGTGTTCTATAGTGTCTCATATATATATATATATATATATATATATATATATATATATATATATATATATATATATATATTTTTTTTTTTAATATATATATATATATATATATATATATATATTAGTGTAGAGAGTGAGTTCTTGATATATTATGTTATATACTTGTGTTCTTTTGTCTCAAACTACCTAAATCCGTCATGATTTTTATCCACGTTTTTAATTTCAGCCCTAACTTAGAAATATCATAACTTCTAGCTCAAAGCTCGGTTTAATCTCTCGTTTTTTTTAAAAGAAGCGTATTGAAGTTATCTTTCCAAAAACGTATATTAATAGGCCTAATTCTTTCTGTAACTTTTTGGAAAATTATTTGAGTGTCAGCTGTACGAAGGACAAACGCGTTCTCGGTGTTTTTGCGATTCCGGGAGTTTTCGAAAACGAAAACGCGATCCGTTTGAAGTTTCGGAAAGCTAACACATAGATCTATAACATACTTTAATCCTAGATTTTAATTCATGCTGAGATGGTACAGTATTGATTATTAGCAGAAGTTACTATTCGGCATATGCATTTTGTGTACCCTTGTGTGTAATATAATGTTCTATTTGATTTTAACCCATGTTAATGTATATACATTATGTAATTAAATAGAGAATACAAGCATGAGTAAATGGTTAAATAAATGATGTATGAGGTGTAAGTATCCTATCTAATGTAAGCATGTATAAGTATGGCTTGTAATGAATATGTAGGTTCCATAGTATGTAATGTATGGTGCATTTAGTGGTGCAAGAGAATAAATGAATGATGAATGAATGCAAGCATGAATGTAATGTAATAATAGATGTAATATATGTAATATACAAGTTAATGAGATGTAATGTTCTATGTTAACACAAATCCTATATTACCTCATGTACCCCCTTACACTATGTTGACACTATCACACTTGACACATTGTTCACTTACACTTTGACACTCTTTGATATGTATATACTATGTATGCTCATTTAACCCTCACTTGCCCCTTTGCCATGTTCACATACACACACATAGCCTCTTAAATAAGTAATTATGAATATAGTTAACTTAGCTATGTATGTATATTATATATATGTTAGCATATTGTGTTGTAATATATAAGTTTATATAACCATTTGAAATGCCATGATTATAGACCTAATGTTGAATACCAATATATACATATGTATATATGTGTAGACATATATAGCTTAAAGTAATAGATTACCTAGTGTATATCCAATGTGAATTCTTGCCTATTTGAGTATTGAATAATTGCATGCTATATAGAGTTGGGTGTATGTTGTCTTGTATAGCCTTGTATTGATGTGTGCTTGCTAGGATAGTCTTGGTTAGGCCTAGTAAGACTCGCTGGGTTAGGACATGACCTAGTTTGACCTAGTTTGACTAGTGCAGTTGACCAGAGTTGACCAAGGGTTGACTTTGGCCTAGTTTGACCTAGATTCATGTAGAATGCATTATAGTGCTTTATATTACCCTTCTGGACATGTTGTGACTTGTGCTGTTCTAATTAGGAGCCAGACACCTCTCCTCGGACAGTATCTTTACCTTGGACATTCAGACATCAGGCGAGTACATTCTCTGATAGTTTTCTCATTTACTTGTCAATTACTGTACTTCAGTTCTAGTTAGTTGTATACGATTCTCTGTTACAATATGTGTGGATATTTCTGGATTCATGTATACGACACACTTTTATTTTCTGGCCTCTATTACTGGTATCATCTCTATTACTGGAATCACCTACTGGAATTATTTAACTGGAATCATTTTACTGGAATCATTTACTGGAATCATTTACTGGTATCATTATATTTTGGCTGGACTCATCTTGAATCATTGTGTCGGAATTCTAGATTCACTTGCTGGGAGGGGAAATACTAGAGTGAGACATGTAGACATACCCCAATCTGGAATCTCCTTACTGGAATCTACTGGAAGCATAGCCATCTCTCGCCTGATCAGTGAGGGATGTGCCTGATTACCCACAGTCGTTTACATGTCGAACTCGGTATTTTAAAACACACTGCTAGAGTATAGGCTGGACTCACCCTGGAATCGTTGATCACTATAACTGGAATCGTTCCTTACTGGATTCATCTTCTATTAGATTTATCCCGTACTGGATTTACATAGGTTTTACACTGGCTACATTTTCTGTCTGGACTTTATATCATATTACCCTGGTTCAGCTAGTTCTATTTTTACAGTCTTCATTGCTTTGATTCTTCTCTTATTTAGTATTTACTTTCCTTACACTTTATCTCTCTTTCTTACCATCACCTGAATATAAACTGCCATTTTCATAAATATAACTGTCTATAACTGCTGTATAGTTCTCTGTCATTTACTTGGGTTTTCTAGATGAGATGTGCTCGTTCCTGTCCTGACTGGACCTGTTGATAAATTTTATAGATAGCCTGGAGGTTGCCTGCTAGCCTATAGGAGATACAGTAGAGGTTGTATAGTTAGTTATTTCAGTTGTATTGAGTTGTATTTATTCTATGGATTACTGTATTGAGCTTTGAGATGTTTTCTGGGTTTGTGTATCTTAGACACTTAGACTTCTATCTGCTGTATCTCTTTTGGATTTTATGTTTTACCTATCTTTTATCTCGCTCTACCTTAATTGTGATTGAGACTGTATCTGCTATGTCACCTCCATTCGGAGAGTATATACTGTACAGGTACCTTTATATTGTTAGATGTTTGACCTAGGACAGCTTTACCGTCGACACTGTGGCGTAGGCTGGACGTACCCACGTCTCGTGCCCTTACTCTAGGGTGCGGGTCGTGACACGTTTTTAGTGGTGGCCCATGTAGGTCGAGTTTATGTAGTGGTATTCAAACTAGAGTATCACTACAGCCTGCAGTAGGATTAGGATATTTTTGGAGGTACTCAATCACATTAGGAAAAACTCTTAATCCGATTCCTTTTATTTAAAATTGTTGCTTATTGACTTCCCTTGAATATAAACTGTTCTCCTTTGAATTTTTGCTTCATTCTCAGAAATTGCTTCTTGTTTTGATCTGTCTTCATGATGGTTATGAAGACACGATCTCATCGCTTCGGTTCGGGGGATACTATCGAGAGGCTGGCCACCTCTCGTCCTGTTCATCAGGGCCTCGAGACCGCAGCTTCTGTTGTGCCGACTCAGGTTGGCATTTCTGCTACATTGGAGGTGCACCTCCGTCTGTACAGAGACTTTTTCCTTCGTTTTCGGTTTCTTTCAGCAGCAGCGATTCATGCAGCATCAGCAGCAGAGATTTATGCAGTATCAGCATCAGGCTGGAGGAAACCAACAGGGCGAGCTATCGTCAGGATAGTCGAGGATGCACAGACCGTTGGAGATCTTGCTGCAAGTTTCGTTCTTCTCAATTTTATTTCCGCAATTGTCTTTTATAATTACCTTGAAATCCGATTCTATCTGTTCTTTGTTGATTGATTAATTTTGTCATGTTACTCTTTTGTTGTGTTGTTTTTCTTCTGAGAAAATCATATGGGCTAGATCGCCTAAATCATGGGATCTAGAATCCTCGATAGTCGTGTTAGTTGGCATAGTGAGGACATATAGTCAGATTTTGGATGTATTCTCGGGTATGGGAATTTAAGGTTTTCGCCGTCGCATACGGCAGTGCAAAAATTTTAAATACCATGAACCTAGAGGTACGTACCTTAGTCAAGGACTCTGTGATTATCGTAGCCTTGCTCACTAGCATGATGAAGACTCTGGACAACATGATTTTGGACAGACGCATATGATTAACAGATTGTATCTTGAGAAGGTTTAAACATCATATCCTTTCGATTGTTATAAATGACTTAGGAGTAGGGATATTTAGTTTTGTAGAGCTTATTTATAGGTAGTTCCTTCATAGTATAATGGTATAATGACTTGTTGAGTGTCTGTACCCTAGAGGTAATAGTTAGCATTGGTGTTAGAATAGTAACCCATTGCAGATAATTCTCCTGTTATCTATAATACCAACCAGTTACACATAGGATGTTAGTATGCCTTACAGCCTTGATGATTATTACTACTTTCCCTTACCTTTTCCAGTGAGGCACCCATGACCAGAGCCTGCCTTTGAGTATAGTTGTAGTTTTACCTAAGACCGAGAGGTCTATTTGCATAGATAGATTGCAGATGATATTGGCATATGGGATATAGGTTAGTTGGTATCTATAGGCCATTGTTGTATAGGATTATAAACATGTTGTTTAGCTTATACTTGGTTCAGTTTTCCATTTTAGTTAAGTTCTTTTCGTGTTGAGTTCCTTTGTGTTGATCACCTTTATAGGCAGTGTGCAGACCCTTCACTAGATACCATGTCCCCTTGATTCAGACCATTCATCCTTAGCCTTGTTCTAAGCATTGTTGCAGACCCTTATAAGTTTAGTCTGTCTTAACCCTTGGTTGATCAGTCATGTATATATATAGATGATATACTTAGGATATATGTGATGGGTTGTTGTTCTTGAGCATATATATATATATATATATATATATATGTGTGGTATTTGATATTCATGTGCTTAGCTTGTAGGTATTTAGTTATAGGTGACTTGATAGGATTGGGAAGTTAAGAGCTAGTCTATTATAGAGTTTCTCTTTTGCTAAATTCTAGTTGCCAACACCTAGATAGCTAGCATAGGTAAAACCCTAAGAAGTTGACCAGTTGATGACCAAGTACTTGGATGTTGAGAAATTGACTAGTGATTGACCCTTGACTATGTTTGACATAGAAGGGGGTGCGATCATCTTAATTTCGAGGACGAAATTTTTATAAGGTGGGTAGGATTGTAACACCCAGTTTTTCAGATGAGGGTAATTTTGAAATTTTATAATTATAATTATTATTTATTGATTATTATTTTATATTATGATTTTTGGTGATTTTTAATCATTTTTAAACTATTTAAAATTATGACTTGTGATTTTGATATTTTACTATTGTTTGGTTTTAATTTCGAGGAATTTGTCACCCCCAGTTTTCAGGAACATGGGTATTTTGTCATTTTGTATTTTTGAAATATTTTTGAATTTATTTTATTATTTATGATATTGTTTTGGGATTATTTGAGTCGGGTTCGAATTTCAACTCAATCCGACTTGAAACGGGGACCCGGGGATAGTTTGACTCTAGTGGGACCCACACACTAGTTAGGCATGGCCCACATGATATTAATTTTAGTTCACATGATAGAAATATTTTAGTTAGAGGTTAGACTAATTATTATGGATAAGGTTAGTGTGATTAGAGACTTTAGAATGACTAATTTAGCCCCAACCAATTAGCCCTTTCCTAATACTAATAGAATAGGTTAGTGGGGGCATTTTGGACCTTACCATAATAGGACAAATAGTCCCATATAGTCAGCCACTTTGGGAGAGGATAGGCTCATGTTCATTTCATTATTCTCATCCATACTCTCTCTCTTGTTCTTCCCCAAATTCCTATAGAGCAATCCCTAGCAATGTCTCCACCAAATCCTTCCATTTCACCACCAAATCTTCTTCTTTCCTTCTCCATTCTAGCCAAGGAGGAAGCTACCCAAGTTTGGGAGGATTCGGAGCTCGTTCGTGTCCTTTTGGAATCTCTACGTGTCGGTGTTGCTCCGGGAAGGCTTTTCTTCGATTCGATCTACCGGGAGGTATAAATCCCTTCTCCTTTTTATTTCCTCATGCATATAGGTCTATTTTGAACCCATAGGAATGACTCCCATGGTTGTATCTCCATTTGTGTCCATTTCGTGTTCATTTGGAGGTCATAGGAGTGTCCTTTGTGTTGTGGTTGTGTCCATGTGGGAAAATCCCAAATTTGGACACACTATGTGTTGTTGTTATGTATGAATGAATTATTACATGTTTAATCTCATATTTTTGTATTGAAGATGTGTTCTATAGTGTCTCATATATATATATATTAGTGTAGAGAGTGAGTTCTTGATATATTATGTTATATACTTGTGTTCTTTTGTCTCAAACTACCTAAATCCGTCATGATTTTTATCCACGTTTTTCATTTCAGCCCTAACTTAGAAATATCATAACTTCTAGCTCAAAGCTCGGTTTAATCTCCCGTTTTTTTTAAAAGAAGCGTATTGAAGTTAGCTTTCCAAAAACGTATATTAATAGGCCTAATTCCTTATGTAACTTTCTAGAGAATTATTTGAGTGTCAGCTGTACGAAGGACAAACGCGTTCTCGGTGTTTTTACGATTCCGGGAGTTTCCGGAAACGAAAACGCGATCCGTTTGAAGTTTCGGAAAGCTAACACATAGATCTATAACATAATTTAATCCTAGATTTTAATTCATGCTGAGATGGTACAGTATTGATTATTAGTAGAAGTTACTATTCGGCATATGCATTTTGTGCACCCTTGTGTGTAATATAATGTTTTATTTAATTTTAACCCATGTTAATGTATATACATTATGTAATTAAATAGAGAATGCAAGCATGAGTAAATGGTTAAATAAATGATGTATGAGGTGTAAGTATCCTATCTAATGTAAGCATGTATAAGTATGACTTGTAATGAATATGTAGGTTCCATAGTATGTAATGTATGGTGCATATAGTGGTGCAAGAGAATAAATGAATGATGAATGAATGCAAGCATGAATGTAATGTAATAATAGATGTAATGTATATAATATACAAGTTAATGAGATGTAATATTCTATGTTAACAAAAATCCTATATTACCTCATGTACCCCCTTACACTATGTTGACACTATCACACTTGACACATTGTTCACTTACACTTTGACACTCTTTGATATGTATATACTATGTATGCTCATTTAACCCTCACTTGCCCCTTTGCCATGTTCACATATACACACATAGCCTCTTAAATAAGTAATTATGAATATAGTTAACTTAGCTATGTATGTATATTATATATATGTTAGCATATTGTGTTATAATATATAAGTTTATATAACCATTTGAAATACCATGATTATAGACCTAATATTGAATACCAATATATGCATATGTATATATTGTAGGCCTTTAAAAATGACAGTCACGCTGAGTTGGCCAGGACAGAGTCAAAAGTCACGCTCAGTTGATCCAGACAATATTTACAAATCACGCTGGGGAGACAGCTCATCATTTGTCAGAGAGTAATTATGACTGACAGCACAACAGTCGAAGAATGTCTCTTCGTATGCCACGTATGTACAGAATTCGAGAGATCACAGCCGTCTATTGCGTGATTTTTGAAATCTTCTTCAGCAAGACTCAACCTTCGTCAAGTTGGCGTACCAAAAGAGCTTCTTGTCATTTAATGCGACTGACAAAAGCAATCACTGTTAAAGATTTTGTGTCAGTCGAGGCACGCTGAATCAAGACAGCTGGCAGTCCTATCTCAAGTCTGCGTGTATTTTGAGCTTTCCCTCAAATCTGCGTGGATTCTGAAGTTTTCTTCTTCAAGTCTGCGTGTATTTTGAAGCTTTTTGCCTCAAGTCTGCGTGGATCCTGAAGCTTCTTGCCCCAAGTTTGCGTGGATTTTGAAGCTTTCTACCCCGAGTCTGCGTGGATTTCGTCTTCAACAAGTCTGCGTGGATTTTATCAAATTGGAGTACGTGGCAGCCATGCCACTGATCTCTCGTCTGCGTGTCCTGTAACTTGCACACGACTCATGCATGATTGCCATGTGTCCAACAGTTACAGGCCACGTCCAGTAACTGCTCACAACCTTGCGTATTTAAATCCTGCGTGATTTTCAACTAAGCTGTCATGCCCCAGAACCAGAATACTGGAGAGCGGGGGCAGACATAGCCAGCTACGTATATTGAAATAGAATACATCTCAACTATACGGTCACGGCTGTCTAGATATGAGGGTTTACTACAAGCCAGCAGTCTCTTAAGGTCAAGCCTATTATCTCAATCTCAAGCAATTAACAGAGTTTACAAGATATTAGAGCATCAAATATATATATAAGGCGTCCCAAATATTACATATTGGATGATCATGAAGCTAGTCGTACAAAATGATAGGACTAGCAAGAGTTCAGTCATACATGATCAACCCTAGGATTTGTTAATCATGTTTACAGCCCGTAGGCAGACAGTAAGTAAATGCATCGAGCTAACAAGTGCTCGTCGGCTAAACGCCTCAAAAGAATAAATTTACATATAAGTGGGTGAAACAAAAAGGAAAACCCACTCTTGGCCCGGATTCCGTCTAGTTGTCACCATTGGGCTGGAAGCTTGGTAGATCCTCGGGAGCTGCTCCGAAATCTGGCCACACAAAACCAGCTGGGTCAAACCCCAGAAAGAGCAAGTGCCACAAAGGAGGCCACAAATAAGAACAAAAGCCAGCATATCAGAACATAAAGAATAAAAGGAAAGTACAAGCAGTAAAGTACACAGGGCGATAAACGACTAGGGACGTGGAACCATTCCGGGAGCCAGGTTACAATCCTTAAACCAAACAAGGACCGGGATTGTAACCCTTCGCCTGAATAGCTCACTGCCTCTACCCATTTATCGTTAGAGATAAGTAAAACAATCATGATCAAGAGTTCCGGGTACAAGGCTAGACAAGACTTAGACAGGGCTGGACACCATTCATTCACAATCGGCCAAGCAAGTACTACGGCTTACTACTTTAACTAACTAGGGTTATCACAAGCCTAATTACTAACAAGATGCAAGTGAGAAACTCCCAGTCCCAAGCCCTGCAGACTATCCAGTTATCCTTCCGCAGGTTGAGAGTTATAGGTGGGTACATTGCCCGGGAGACAAATGTACCCTTAGGTGACTTAGAGGGTGCAACACATAACAGTGTGCTGGAAATGTGCTCTACTCGTCGGCAAGCTACAAGTCCATTAAAGCGCCCAGATAACGAGATTGCCTGTGACTGGGAATTCTCCATGTTCTAGTTTGATCTAATAATTAGCCTAATCCAATTTAGCGCGAGTCCCTGGCCGTGGTACCCAGGAAGTCACGTCCTAGACATGATGCAAGACAAGACAAGTGGATTGTACAAGCAAGCAAGCAGGAGCACCCACGGTGTCAAGGCAAGTCAAGTCAAGTTATCAAGTTACAAGTCAAGTCAAGTCAAGAGTGCGCCGCCACGGGCCACTATCAAGTTATCAAGGTAAATCATGTCAGGGTACTTGTCAGGGGTGCACCACGACGGGCCACTGTCAAGTCAGGTTGGTCGTGTCAGGAGTGCACCACTACGGGTCACTGTCATGTTATACTAGTTCCTTGTCATATCATGCTGTGTACAATAGTTATTCCAAACATATTAAGCAAAATCAAGTTCATGCCAAAAGGCGAAAGGATATAAAATGGGCGTAAAATACCTAATAAAATACTAATATAAAATAGGACTATAGAAGAGCCAAGATCAAGAAATAACAAATTCATCATAGACAAGTAGGTTGTGCAAGGGGGGTCAGGGGTAGGTCTGCGCAGGGTGTGTACTGCGCATGGAAGAGCTGCGCAAGAGTTGTCTTGCGCAAGGGTAGACTGTGCAGGGGGGTTACCTTGCGCAAGGGTGGTTTGCGCAAGGGTGGGTTGCGCAGAAGTGAATTGCGCAGGAGCGGTTTACGCAGAAGTGAATTGCGCAGGGGTTACTTTGCGCATGGCTGGATTGCGCATGGCTAGCTTGCGCCTGCGCAGTCCAGCGCAGCGCAAAGCGCTGGCCAAGTGACTGCGCAAACGGCCATGCGCTAAAGAGCACAGGCCAGGGGTGCGCAATCGGCCATGCGCTAAAAAGCGCAAGGCAGGGGGCTGTTCTTCCTGGCCGAGAGCAGTCCAAAAACACCAAGAACTTCAATTCTTCATATTTTTGTCAAATCAAAACCAAATCTAGATTTTCAAAGTTCTAACTTGAGTAAAATCGAATTCTCTTCCACATGGAAGCATCAAAACAAGCAAAAATCAAAGTTTAATAGATCAAAACCAAGGATTTCCGAAAATGGTTAAAACCTAGATCTAGAAGAATGAAAGCTCCAAATCACAAAATTCCAAGTTCTAATATTGATCTACATGTCCTAATCTATCAAATGGACAAATAAAATTGGGTGCTTATTTGTTGGCAAGGTGCACTTGCCTATTGGTCGGGGAGTTGTGTGGAAGAAGGAAGAAGAAGAAGTTTGTAAGAAATAAATGAGAGAATAAAGAGGAGAGAGAAAAGTAGGTGGTGTTATAAAGTGGGGGAGTTGTGGTGTGTTGAGGGAGGAGTGTAGGTTAAGGTGTTCCATTTATGAAGAACCAAACTAAACCAACTTTCACAAAATAAAACCAAGCCATGGTCCAAAACCCATTTACGAGAAACCAAAATCTGCAAGTCGAGAAAATAAAATACGTGCCAAAAATCAAATACGAGCATAAATACGAAATACAGGAAATGGGGGTGACATAAGCACAGGCTGTGAAGACAGTTATCTTTTTAGTTATTATTTTTGACTCTATAAATAGAGTTCTTTTTCTCATTCATTGCACAGATACATAGTTATCTACTGTCAAAATTTTGAGAGCTTTTCTTCTTCGCATAGTCCAAGGGATAAAGTGATCGTCTTCTAGATCAGATTCCCACAGTTGTAATTTTCCCAGATACACAATAAATAAAGGAATTTATTTATGGAAAACAAATTGACGACTCTGCTGGGAAAAAACTATCTCCTCTTCTGAGATGGCAACAACTCAATGCGACACTTCGTCAATCGGTTCGACGAAGAAGGTGATGACGATCAAATTCGATCAACTCGCCTATGAAGAAATGTAGCGGGCTAAGAGTGGTAAGCCCAGTACAGCCTCCATCATCACTGCCAAGTCGAAGGGACACTCTGTCTATGTTCCTAAGAATCAGTTGGCAGCCAATGGTGAAGTCTCTGCCACAGTATCTACTCCTAACACTGGCAAGAACTCTACTGCAAGCACGCACACTCTTGTGCGCTCGAAAATGACAGCAATCAAAGATCACGCTAACAGTACTGGCTCCTTAGCCAAATCTGTTCCAGTGTGTGTCTCCAAAGTTTAAAGTCACGCTGACAGTACTGGCTCCTTAGCCAAATCTGTTCCAGTGTGCAATTTCAACCTCAAAAGTCACGCTGACAGCACTGGTTCCTTAGCCAAGTCTGTTCCAGTGTGTAATTCTAAAATCAACAATCATGCTAACAATATTGGCTCCTTAGCCAAATCTGTTCCAGCGTGTATTTCCAAAGTCAAAAGTTACGCCAACAGCACTGGTTCTTTAACCAAGCCTGTTTCAGCGTGTATTTCATCTAAGAAGAATAGCTCTTTAGCTATCTCTTCTTCTTTGCCAAGTTCTACTAGAACTGGGGGTGGTCTTCCACACAAAGTCCCTTCGAAAAGGAATAACTCTTTAGTTGTTTCTTCTGCTCCTGTAGTCTTTACTTCAGGAACAGCTTTGACTGACAATTTTGTTAGTCAAAGAAAAGGAGATGGTCTTTTGACTACTCTTCCTTCTGGATATTGTATGTCTCAAAACTTGAATGAGTCTAAGAAGAAACATTCCTTAATGTCTTCTTCTATGACTTCTTCGAATTGGGCACAGAATTTGTCTAGAAAAGGTCTATTACCAACTCCTAATCAAGGGGGTGGTTCAACTCTTCCTTCTCTGCAAATATCCAGATCAATAGAAGGAAAACTCCATGTTTCCAAAACCAATGTGTCACCTCCAACTGATCTAAGAACAAAAATTAACATTTCTGGTGTTAAGAAACCATATCAGTTGGAAACAAGGATAAAAGATCCAGATGCAGAGTATACAAGAAATTATGTGGCTCATATTAATCATTCTCTATATAATCAAGAGCCATCAAGACCCAAGAACAGGAAATATACTCCTCAATCTTCACAAACAGATTTACGAGAATATCTTCAACAGAAAAGAAGGAGTAATTCTGTGATAAAGGACCATGCTGAATGTGACTTCTATCCAAGAGTCATAATTCAATGCAGATATCAATCAATGGATTATGACCATGTTGATCATGAATGTGACTTCCAGCCAAGAGTCACAATGCAATGCAGATGTCAAACAAAACGACAATCTGTCTTCAATCGGATTCAGTGTGAACCTATGCCTGATGAAGATGAGCCTTTGTTTACTTTTGTCAATATGACCTCTCGGGATGTTGGGGGTAGAGTTGATAGTCCAGATGGAGTATTTAGAAATACCAGAGCAAGAGTCCTGGCCTCTAGTCAAAGAAATTTGATCTCTGAAGATGATTCTGAATTCCTTGGAGAATCTAACTTCCCACCTCTTCCTACTGGGAGTAGTTCTCCTATAATTGACTTTGATGCACAAAGCAATGATTCAGAACAAACAACATCCACCAGTTCATCAATAATTCCTCGTACAGTCACGACTTATATGGTTGATGGGAATACTGATGAACCTTCTTCTTCCTTGACTCCTCAAGATCAAAGAATTGCTTCTTTGGAACAACAAATGAAGTCTATGGCTGATACTATGAAGTCGATGTATGAACTCATGGCAACACAGATGCAAAATCGACAGACTGTACCAGATGCCATACCAACTGACACTGATATGAGTCCAGTACAAGTTCCTCCAGCAGTACAATCCAATACTCCTGGACCAGCTCAACCAAACCCTAGTCTCTCTGGAGCTGGGGGTAGTGCTTACAATGCTGTTCCTCCTCCCAACTATTCTCTATAAGTTACAACTCCACAATCTTCCAGAGTTGTTAATGAAGAATTGAGGAATCTCAAAACTCAATTCGAGGCATTCAAACAGAAAGATGGTTTACAAAGGTTAGGCATCAAATAACCTTATCCGATAGAATGGAAGCAAGTATCGTATCCTCCTAAATACAAGCCTCCCACTATCTCATTCTATGATGGAACCACTTCTCCAAGTCAGTTCATTAATCACTTTGAAGTGATGACTGATCAGCTGCAACCAAGCGATGCCCTCCTTACTCGGGTGTTTGTTGGATGTCTCAAGGGAACGGCTTATGAATGGTATAGAAGTCTCCCAGATGGGAGCATTACCTCATTTTACGGTTTCAAACAGATGTTTCTTGAACGGTTCTATGAAGGGCTCAATGACATGACTATGTCTGCTCTTATTAGAATCAAGCAGAAAAATAATAAAACTACAGAAGAGTACATTGAACGGTTTCGAAGAGAAGCTCTGAAGATGCCTCTTGGAACTCCTGATGTTGTCACCATCGACACATGTAAATCAAACTTGTTGCCAATCATCAGCATGTGGACAGGATCCACTCAATTCCAAGACTGGCCTTCTTTCATAGTTAGTGCCAAGGCCACAGAAATTAGTGCTGAAACCTTCAAAGGTTTAGGAGTACAGATGACTCCTAAAGAAACAGGTCAAGGTACTAACAATAAAAACAATGCTCGCAAGGGAAAAGAAACTCTTGAAGTTAATCTTCAGAGTAAAGATGTATCAACTGTTCAAACTCCTACAACTCAACAACCAAGAACATCTCGCCCCAAAGAAGAATACTCTTTCGATGATGACAATATCCTTGGTATCTTTGAATGTCTGCTGAAAGGTAATAAGATACAATTACCTGAGATCAAGAAACCTGATGAAGCTGGTAAAACAGATCATCCCAAATACTGCCCATATCACAGAATGTTGGGTCACACAATTCGTACATGTTATGTACTGAAAGGAAAGATCCAAAAAATGATTAAATCTGGAGCTATCTCTCTTACTCCAAAAGAGAAGACCGTCACCTCCAACGTCGTCTCTATGCAATTCGAAGATTTCCCTCCTCAACTCCTTGAAACTGGGATCGTTCCTATTCCCAAGGCAACTCTTGAGATAGTGAACATTCTTCCTCCACAGTCTGAAGGATTAGTGCCAATCACTTTGGAAACAGGGGAAATCATGTGGATCCATCCTGATCTAGTGGCAGATTTTGAATCGCCTTCTCCTCAAAAGACTACTTCTCGAAAGTCCAAGAAGGCTGGAAAGATTAAGTCATGTCATATGACTTCTCTTGGATCTATTCCTGACACAGAGCCAAAAGAGAAAGAAGAAGCACTTGTTAGTGCTACTCGAACGGGGAAACCTTATCTAAAGGATTATTCCAAGAATCCTGAGGATCCTCTTGATATCCCTCCAGCTGATAAAGATGCTTCTAATGTTCCTCCTGAAGAAGAATCATCCACTGAACCTGTTCCTTCCAAGCCTACAGCTCTGGAGAAAGGCAAACAACAGGCTCGGTTTGATAAGCCAATCAAGAAGTCCTCTCCTCTTGGACTTCAGAAGCCTTATAATTTTGACATTTTAGCTCAGCTTGCTAATACTCTAGCTAGAATGTCCCTCTTTGAACTTCTACGTCTTTCCAAAGAGACTCGGAAGACATTAAGTGAAGCACTTCTACAAGCTGACTCTTGTCTTGCACAATTGAAGAAGCCAGATGCAGAACCTGCCACTTGCTTACATTGCAACAGTGTATTGGAGATTATCCTAAATATTACCTTTACACAAGACGACATGCTACTGGAGGATAATCGACATGATCGGCCTCTCTACTAGACCGGTTATATCGATACGATGAAGATAGATCGTATCCTCATTGATCCAGGATCTGCTCTAAGCATCATACAAAAGAGTTTATTGGATGAACTAAAAATCCCTCTTCACAAACTCTCCAAGACGGTTACTACTATCCTGGGATTCAATCAAAGCCGAAGCGAGCCTTTGGGAAAGATTCATCTGAAGCTTCAGATAGGCGATTTCAGATCCAAAGTCACTTTCTATGTGATTGAGATCGTGGGATCCTATAATCTTCTTCTGGGGAGGCCCTTTCTTCATGAAAATAATGTGGTGCCTTCTACTCTTCATCAGTGTTTTAAATACATTGATAGCAATGGAAGAGTACAAAAAGAAGTTGCTGATATAAATCCCTTCCATGGGGTTGAAGCTTATTTCAATGATTCCCGAATGTACAAAGAAGAGTATACAAGGGTTATACAAGCTATGGAGAAAGAGGATTCACAAAGTGAGACCTTAATAATTCCTGTTAAAGGTCGAACTATTCAGCAACAATCTCCCAAACCCTCTGAAGAAGGTTCTTTCATCATTCCGGTGAGTGGACGAATTTCTCCGTTACCTCAGTCGTTTGCTCAAGACACAATGATTATTCCTGTCAGTGGGCGTACTGCAATTCCTGCATCTCCATATGTGAAACAGGATACTCTGCTAATTCCAGTTGGAGGGCGGATTATTCTTCCATCTCAAACTTCAAGGGAGCTCACCTCTTCTGAGCCATTTGTTATCGATCTTAATCGAAACAACGCTTCTTTTCGTTCTTCTTCTCCCCCTTTAGTCATTGACTTGGCTAAAATCTCTAAGGCTCAGTCTTCTTCCAATGTAAATACTGCTACTTTTATATTTAATGAAAAGTCTCCATCTTTGCAGTATGTTGATATGTGTAATTATGTTCATAGTTATTTACATTTGTTAGATGACTTGAACGCAATAACCATAGGGGTTGTACAGACTGTTCATACAGATGTATCCCTAGAACCTGTACAATCTTCATACTTTCTAGTTCCCAGTAGAAAGCCAGGAGACATTCCAATATTCTTCTATAAAGGGCCCCAAATTCCTTCTGATTTAGAAGATGAAGACAAAAATGATGATACTGGAAGATTACAACTACGTCGTTATAGTCAGCAATCTAAAGACATCATCAAAAATATGGGCTATGACTTCAGGACTGGCCTCAATAGTGGAAAGGGAAGAAAAATGCATGTTCGTATTCCTCCTCTGAAATATGGAAGGACGAAATGCGGATTGGGCTATATAGCTCCTACTCTTTTTATCAATATTATCCATGAAGATCCCGAGTCTGACGAAGATAAGAGATCTGATTCTTCTAGTACCACTTCTTGGGATTCCGATACGAGTATCGGTGACTTCTATTACAACCTTCTGTCTTCCAACATGGTTTCCATTGACCATTTTGAAGAAAGTGATGAAGACGAAAAAGAGTTTGAAATCTCACCTGAATCAGAACAATGGGCCCAAAGATTAGATAATCAATGGGAGTTCCGTTTCGAGCAAAAAGAACCTCCGACTGAAGACAAACTTGTTCAAATAGATGTTGGTGAAGAGGGATCTCCCCAACCAATATTTATCAGTGAAAGTCTTTCTGAAACTGATAAGCAAGACATGATCAAACTCATTCGTGACTACATCGATGTCTTCGCTTGGAGTTATGAAGATATGCCAGGACTTGATCCACAAATTGCAACTCACAAGCTCAATATCTTGCCGAATGCTAAACCGGTCAAACAACAACAGCGACGATTTCGTCCAGACATTACGGATGCAATTGAAGCTGAAGTCAATAAACTCATAACCTCCGGGTTTATTAGAGAGGAACAACATTCCGATTGGGTGGCTAACATAGTTCCTGTCCTTAAAAAGACTGGCAAGATCAGAGTATGCATAGACTTCCGCGATCTCAATACGGCTTGTCCTAAAGACGAATTCCCTCTACCAATCACTGATGTCATGATTGATAATACCTGTGGATTTGAACGGATGTCATTCATGGACGGGTATTCTGGATACAATCAGATTAAAATGTTTTCAGATGACGAGAAGCACACTTCTTTCAGAACACCGATCGGTATATACTGTTATACAGTTATGCCATTCGGTCTCAAGAATGCAGGAGCAACTTATCAACGAGCTATGAGCACTATATTCTGTGAACATTTGCGGAAAATAGTCGAATGCTATGTTGATGATATTGCAGTCAAAAGTCGACAAAAGGAGGATCATATCCAAGATTTGAAGACTATATTTGATCTAATGCGTAAGCATCAATTAAAGATGAACCCTACTAAGTCCTTCTTAGGCATCTCTAGTGGTAAATTTCTCGGCTTCGTCATTACCTCTAAAGGTATACACGTGGATCACGAGAAGATCAAAGCCATCCAAGAGATGCGTCCTCCACGCACCTTAAAAGAGCTACGAGGATTTCAAGAAAGGATCGCTTATATCAGGAGATTCATCTCTAATTTATCAGGACGCTGCAGACCATTCAACAAACTTATGAAGAAAGGTGTTTCTTTTGTCTGGAATGATGAATGTCAGAAAGCATTCGATGATATAAAACAATATCTGATGAGCCCTCCAGTATTGGTACCTCCCGTTTCAGGAATTCTATTTCTCCTATATACTCGAGCAATGAGTCATTCATTGGGTGCGTTACTCGCTCAAAAGAATCAAAATGGTCATGAACAAGCCATCTACTATCTCAGTCGTACTATGACCGGAGCTGAACCTCGATATTCACCGGTCGAAAAAGAATGTCTAGCCTTGATGTTCGCTGTTCAAAAGACACGACAATATATCATTGGCCAGACTATTCATGTCATCTCCAGGATCAATCCTATACGGATCATGATGAAGAAATCCAGTGTTTTGAATTCTCGATTAGCTAACTGGGGAATCCTACTTGCTCAGTATGACATGCATTATATTCCTCAGAAGTTAGTCAAAGGACAAGCTTTAGCTGATTTTCTGGCTGCTCATTCAATTCCAGAAGATTCAAAACTCTATGACGAAATTCCAGATGAAGTCCTAGATTCAAACCAAATTGCTGAAGAAGATCCTACTTGGCGTCTATTCTTTGATGGAGCTTCAAGGATAGGTCCTAATGGTGATATTGTCGCTGGAGTTGGAATCGTTCTTGTATTGCCAGAAGGTCTTGCTATCCAAAGAGCTTATTCTCTCGATCAGCCGTGTTCAAACAATGTAGCTGAGTACAATGCATTACTCATTGGTCTTCAACTCGCTAAACATCTAAATATTCAACATTTGGAGGCGTACGGAGACTCTAAACTCATTGTTAATCAGATAAGGGGTACTTATGAAGTCCGCCATCAAGATCTAGTTTCTTATCATAGATCAGCTATAATTATGGCTTCTTCGTTTGAAGAATTCTTCATTGAACATGTTAGGCAAGCATGTAACACAGAAGCTGATGCTCTAGCTAATCTTGCAGCGGTGTTGGCTATCCCAATTAGACGACAACAAATGATTATTGTTCGCAATCGAGAATTATTTCATCTTGAAAATAACCTGACCCTAGGACTTCCAGTTGACATTGAAGAATCAACATCTCATGACGTCAACACAATAAGAGGATTTGGATTTAGTCGTAAATCTTTATCATCTTCATCTGATTCCAGCATGGAATTCATCTTCAGTAATTCGACCGAGAATCAAAATACGGATACGGATTGGAGACTTCCTTTCTTAGATTTCGTATTGTATGATATTCTTCCGGATGATCCGAGTAAGGCAGCATCTATCAGACGACGATCACTCCGATTCTATTATAATTATACAACAAAGACCTTATATCGTCGAGCCTATGATGGTTTACTTCTTTGATGTGTTGCCGGTGACGAGGCTCAACAAATTATTCGTGAAGCACATGATGGAATTTGTGGAGCACATCAGCCTGGACCAAAACTTCAAGACCGTATTCGACGTATGGGTTATTATTGGCCTACTATGGTATCAGACGTCATCGAATATGCAAAAAAGTGTAAAGCTTGTCAAATCCATGCGGATTTTATTCATCAACCTTCAGAATTTCTACATCCGACGGCAGCATCATGGCCCTTCGAAGCTTGGGGCATGGACATTATTGGTCCGATCAATCCGCCGTCATCCAAGGGTCATCGGTTTATTCTTACAATAACCGATTACTTCTCCAAATGGGCCGAAGCCATTCCTTTGTCTGAAGTTAAGACGTCCAATGTCATTTGCTTTATTAAGCACCACGTCATCTACAGATTTGGTGTTTCTCGACGCATTATTCATGATAACGGACCACAGTTCGTCAGTCAGAAGTTTACTCGATTCTGTGACGATCACCGGATCAACAATGTGGCTTCTACCGCATATAATCCGGCAGCTAACGGATTAGCAGAAGCTTTCAATAAGACCATCATCAAACTCCTAAAGAAGTTTGTCTCTACTAACAAACGTAATTGGAGTGAGAAGCTCGGTGAATGTTTGTGGGCTTATCGCACTACAGTTCGTAATGCTACTAAATGTACACCCTTCTCTCTGGTGTATGGTTGCGAAGCTGTTCTTCCATTAGAGATTCAAATTCCTTCTTTAAGGATAGCAATCGCTAATGAACTCACTGCAGAAAATAATGATCGTCTTCGACTTCAAGAATTAGAAGCTCTGGATGAAAAGCGATTATCTGTTCAACCGAATATTGAATTCTATCAAGCTAGAATTTCAAGAGCTTTTAATAAGAAAGTCAGAGTTCGGGCGTATCAAAAAGGAGAACTTGTTCTAACAGTTAGACGTCCTATGACTATGACTCATATGAACAAGGGCAAATTTGACACAAAGTGGGAAGGACCCTATATTGTGAGCAAAGTTTTCTCAAATGGAGCTTATCAACTCTCAGAATTGGATGGTCGAAAAGTTTTGATGCCTATTAATGGCAAATTCCTTAAGAAGTACTATGTATAAATGTAAATGCTTGTAATCATCAGACAGTTTCATGTTTAGAAATAAAATTTTTATTTTATTTTTATCATGAATGATGATACATGATATTAAAGAAGATCACTATCATCCTTTTCTACATTTGGACGTGGGCCACTGCCGTCCTTCTCGAAGACGCGATCAGCAAAAGAACTGAGAACCTCTTTGCTGGAACCCACGAGAAATTTACAAGCAGCCATCATTATGGATTCTTCTTCTTCAGTCCTTTCTGGTTCGAGCAGGAAGTCCAGAATATCCCTTGGTGGCGTGGGTACAGAAGAACCTTCGCCTGCTACCGCCTTCTTCAATTGAATTGGATCAGCAGGGCATTCTCCAGTGCCTTTCTGAATCTTCATGGCAATTCCGGCTTTCTTGGATGCTCCTTCAGACGACATTTTTATGTTTGAAAGAAGAAGTGTTCGTTCTTGTCAGATTTCTACTATATTTATAGGCAGAAGTTCTACAAATAATGAAACGTCACGTTCATCCGACGGTTCATCCATCCATTAATTGCGTTCATCCGACGATTCACACATTCATTAATACTTGACGGTTCATCCGTTCATTTATTCGTCCGTTCATGATCTTCTATCAATTTATTAAATGGGGATTCGTTAATGATCACGTTTTCATAACCTCTGAATCAATTCCGAATCTACTTGCTCATTTGTCATTTTTGACCTCTGCATAGAAATCAATCTATTTTCTTTTGAGTTCCTACATATTATCACGTCCATAATACCTCTGATAATATCATATACTCTAAAACAGAAAAGAAGATTTCATTATCTATCATGTCCACAATTTATCCACAAATACAAATTATTGAGCATAGAAGAATTATCATTTCCATTCTCATTTCACCATAAAAAGTCTATTACATTTTCTTAGACTTTCTTACAAATCATAATGGAAATCTATTACGATCTTGGATTTTCATTCTACACCACAACAATAACCTAAAAGAGATCTAGCTTCTTCTTTGGATCTTCTCCGTCGGACCTTCTCCGTCAGGTTCGTTGTTGGTGGCAGTTCCTGACTGTCTGAGTCCCAGTCACGACCAGATCAGCAGGAATCAAACTCTGGTCTTCTCTCTTAGACGAGAGGAGAACCACAAAGGATGGCATCTCGAAGTCGTGGTGCTGCCAATACAATTGGTGGATTAGGAGCGACCTTTCAGAGGAGACAGGAATGTATCCAACCTTGGGATACAATTCCTAGTTCTCCCGTGAAAGGAACTCTACTACCCAATTTCTCGGGGTAGAGTTGCCTCCACCATCCAACTCTCGTGTATAAAGGCTCTTCCTACCATCTGAGGAAGACCCTTCTATCCCACGAAGAGTTCTGAGTTGTCTGATTTACGCGTCAAAAGCGTATGAGCTCCCTGATGTAGATGTCAGCAAGATATTCTCCACAGCATCCACATCCCCAATGCCAGTTCTGAAGAAAATTTTCAGCCAAGTTTCTGCAGAAAGTATTAAGAAGAAAAAAATTAGATCAACAGAAATCATTTAGCGTACATTTATCAAACAGAGACAGGCGTGTATTATTCAAATCAGAAACAAGAAACAGAAAGCCTATCTTCAACAGCAAAAATAGTACACGTATTACACTGACTTACCTTCAAGTTTGGTGCTAAGGATTGGCAAACTCATGTTTGATACAGTGCGCAGAAGTCGAACATTAGAAAACATTGCTTTCCTGTTTAAGAGTGAAATCTCCCAAAAATTTCATTCTCAGAGAAGAAGAAGAGGAATGGGAGATGAGTATCTGTGAAACTCTTCTATCTATTTAAAGGGCAAAGTACATGTCTATTCTTGGAAAAGATCCGCATAAATAGCGCTCGTAAACCGTGGAATGAGTGTCACGTGTGCTTTGGAAGACAGAGCAACATTGGAAATAGTCAAAGGGTGCTAATTAATATTCTTCATTAATGCACGCAGATTAAACTCAGAAGTTGCACTTCATTCTTCAAGACAGGCACTGATGGCCTTACAAAAGACAAAACAAAAAGAGTGCAACTAAAGCACAAAAGACACGCTCTATTTTCCAGAGCGACTGAGCTTAATGCCTAGTTCTTCTACGCTTTTGACCCCCATGCAGTGTAACAGAGCCTTCAACATTTTACGCTACTCTATGAGGCTGCGCCTATCAGAAGAGAACAAGCCATCTAAGCCAAAATAGCTCAAGAAATTCTTGGCTAGTTGCAAGGGATCATCTTTGAGTTCGAAGACAAGGGGCTCTGGCTCTTCACCCCCAAAAGTGGGGTCATCATGGGAACAAAAGCCCAACTTGCGTGCTTCTTCCTCAGCTTTCTTCTTTGGTGTCATGTTGACGTATGATGAAGATTAAAAATGAATCTTCTCCCTGTTTATATAACAGAGCTCGCCGGCGGTTCATATTCCACCATAAACTGGATGCAATCAGTCTCGGAAAATGAAGAGTCATCATGACATTTAATAAGTTCATTTGGATATTTTCAAAGAACTTCGAAGTCTTTCCGACTTCCAAAAAATTTTGAAGTCATCTCAGCGTGACTGATTTTATTTTATCATCTTATTTTCAAAGTATTTCGAAAATTTTGAAGTCTTTTCAATTTTTTGAAAACATTGAAGGGGGTCTTGTAGGCCTTTAAAAATGACAGTCACGCTGAGTTGATCAAGACAGAGTCAAAAGTCACGCTCAGTTGATCCAGACAATATTTACAAATCACGCTGGGGAAACAGCTCATCATTTGTCAGAGAGTAATTATGACTGACAGCACAACAGTCGAAGAATGTCTCTTCGTATGCCACGTATGCAAGAATTCGAGAGATCACAGCCATCTATTGCGTGATTTTCGAAATCTTCTTCAGCAAGACTCAACCTTCGTCAAGTTGGCATACCAAAAGAGCTTCTTGTCATTTAATACGACTGATAAAAGTAATCACTGTCAGAGATTTTGTGTCAGTCGAGGCACGCTGAATCAAGACAGCTGGCAGTCCTATCTCAAGTCTGCGTGTATTTTGAGCTTTCCCTCAAATCTGCGTGGATTCTGAAGTTTTCTTCTTCAAGTCTGCGTGTATTTTGAAGCTTTTTGCCTCAATTCTGCGTGGATCCTGAAGCTTCTTGTCCCAAGTTTGCGTGGATTTTGAAGCTTTCTACCCCGAGTCTGCGTAGATTTCATCTTCAACAAGTCTGCGTGGATTTCATCAAATTGGAGTACGTGGCAGCCATGCCACTGATCTCTCGCCTGTGTGTCCTGTAACTTGCACACGACTCATGCATGATTGCCATGTGTCCAACAGTTACAGGCCACGTCCAGTAACTGCTCACAACTTTGCGTATGTTAAATCCTGCGTGATTTTCAACTAAGCACAGGCTGTGAAGACAGTTATCTTTTTAGTTATTATTTTTGACTCTATAAATAGAGTTCTTTTTCTCATTCATTGCACAGATACATAGTTATCTACTGTCAAAATTTTGAGAGCTTTTCTTCTTTGCATAGTCCAAGGGATAAAGTGATCGTCTTCTAGATCAGATTCCCACAGTTGTAATTTTCCCAGATATACAATAAATAAAAAAATTTATTTATGGAAAACATATATGTGTAGACATATATAGCTTAAAGTAATAGATTACCTAGTGTATATCCAATGTGAATTCTTGCCTATTTGAGTATTGAATAATTGCATGCTATATAGAGTTGGGTGTATGTTGGCTTGTATAGCCTTGTATTGATGTGTGCTTGCTAGGATAGTCTTGGTTAGGCCTAGTAAGACTTGCTGGGTTAGGACATGACCTAGTTTGACCTAGTTTGACTAGTACAGTTGACCAGAGTTGACCAAGGGTTGACTTTGGCCTAGTTTGACCTAGATTCATGTAGAATGCATTGTAGTGCTTTATATTACCCTTCTGGACATGTTGTGACTTGTGCTGTTCTAATTAGGAGCCAGACACCTCTCCTCGGACAGTTTCTTTACCTTGGACATTCAGACATCAGGCGAGTACATTCTCTGATAGTTCTCTCATTTACTTGTCAATTACTGTACTTCAGTTCTAGTTAGTTGTATGCGATTCTCTGTTACAACACGTGTGGATATTTCTGGATTCATGTATACGACACACTTTTATTTTCTGGCCTCTATTACTGGTATCATCTTTATTACTGGAATCACCTACTGGAATTATTTAACTGGAATTATTTTACTGGAATCATTTACTGGAATCATTTACTGGTATCATTATATTTTGGCTGGACTCATCTTGAATCATTGTGTCAGAATTCTGGATTCACTTGCTGGGAGTAGAAATACTATAGTGAGACATGTAGACATACCCCAATCTGGAATCTTCCTACTGGAATCTACTGGAAGCATAGCCATCTCTCGCCTGATCAGTGAGGGATGTGCCTATTACCCACAGCCGTTTACATGTCGAACTCGGTATTTTAAAATACACTGCTAGAGTATAGGCTGGACTCACCCTGGAATCGTTGATCACTATAACTGGAATCGTTCCTTACTGTATTCATCTTGTATTAGATTCATCCCGTACTGGATTTATATAGGTTTTACACTAGTTACATTTTCTGTCTGGACTTTATATCATATTATCCTGGTTCAGCTAGTTCTATTTTTACAGTCTTCATTGCTTTGATTCTTCTCTTGTTTAGTATTTACTTTCCTTGTACTTTATCTCTCTTTCTTACCATCACCTGAATATAAACTGCCATTTTCATCAATATAACTGTCTATAACTGCTGTATATTTCTCTGCCATTTACTTGGGTTTTCTAGATGAGATGTGCTCGTTCCTGTCCTGACTGGACCTGTTGATAAATTTTATAGATAGCCTGGAGGTTGCCTGCTAGCCTAGAGGAGACACACTAGAGGTTGTATAGTTAGTTATTTCAGTTGTATTGAGTTGTATTTATTCTATGGATTACTCTATTGAGCTTTGAGATGTTTTCTGGGTTTGTGTATCTTAGACACTTAGACTTCTATCTACTGTATCTCTTTTGGATTTCATGTTTTACCTATCTTTTATCTCGCTCTACCTTAGTTGTGATTGAGAGTGTATCTGCTATGTCACCTCCATTCGGAGAGTATATACTGTACAGGTACCTTTATATTGTTAGATGTTTGATCTAGGATAGCGTTCTACCGCCGACACTGCGGCGTAGGCTGGACGTACCCACGTCTCGTGCCCTTACTCTAGGGTGCGGGTCGTGACAGTTCTGTACAACTTCCCATCAGAGGCCCGCATAACAGTATATGGAACGCTCGGATGGTCAGAGGTCGGGACAACGAACTGAGCTCACTAAGCTCGCACTTTCCTAGACTTCCTTACTCTAGTACGTGATGGCACATAGTAGGAAGAGTCTAAGTGGTGCTGCAGAGAGTCAGACATATTTTCTCGGGAGCATGAGAGATCAGGACCATAGGAAAGGCGATCGAAGACTGATCCTGAGCCACGTAGAGCAGACGGCATGCGGCTGGAATCAACAGTCTTCATGCGGCTGGCAATCGTAGCCGCATAGGCTTTCTTCATGCGGCTGGAAGTCTCGGCCGCATAAGTCTTCTCCATGCGGCTGGAAATCTTGGCCGCATGGGTATTCTACATCCGGCTGGCAGTTTCGGCCGCATGGACATCATGCATGCGGCTGGCAATCTTGGCCGCATGAATGTTCAACCTGCGGCTAGTACCTTTGTTCGGCTTCTTCCTGGAGCACATAGAATCACTCTTTGCCCCTGCAAGTCCAGCATCGTAGTGCTTTTCTCTGTCGGACTTGGGGACAGCAGAGTCCTATATGGCTTGAAGTGGGACCGCATGAGAGTTGCCTTCGCCGTCTTGGGGAGCAGAGAGTACTCCGTCCAGAGCTTGGGGAGGAGCAAATGATTTTGGCCTCCACTCCCTGCAAGCCTTCTTTGTGCGGGTTCGCTTCTGGACCGGGCCAGCTCTCCCGTCGGAGAGCATTTCTTCAAATGCCTATTGGTCGAAGTGGACGACCATCTTCTGTTGTGTGGAGCCAAGTTTGGCTGCATCCGATTGCGTCACCAACTTCTCAGCCGTGGAGAAGTTTGTCCCCAGCAGAGTCGTCATAATATTTGCCATTGATTGTGAAAGTACAGAATAATTTATATAGGAGGACTGAACTTAGACTCACAATACAAACTCGCTCATACAAAGAAAGCCTAGAGACGAAAGCCTAGGTACAACAATCTAAGTACAATTGTTTATTTTTGATTCTGGGGGGTGACGATAGAGGCTCAGGAAAGCGACGGCAGCTCTGCCTTACTCCTTGGACGATCGGACGCAGTCTTGGCTCTGGGAAAGAAATGTTCTGTGTCTGGCTCTGCCCGTATCTCTTTGTGCTCTCCTTTTTGTGTATATGCTCCTCTGCGCGCCTTTCTCTGTATGCGTCTTTCTTCTCTGTCCTTTTTATAAGGGAATAGCACCTTGCTATTTATAGGAGTGGGGGTGATCATTAGGGTTTGCAATGATTACCCATTTTGAAAAGTCGGCGGCTTAAGAGTTATCAATCTGGACCGTTCATCTTGAATATAATAAATTTAAGCAATTAATGTGATTGCATCAAATCTCTGTGGGCAATAAATATTGATTACCATGAATATTCGTGATTTATGATAGCCTGCCACGTGTCCAATTTGCTTGATTTGACTTGATCTGGGCAATTATGACGATCGCAACAAATCTGATTTTGTTAGGATTTGTTAGCACCCATAATTCCAGGGAAGATAAGACTGCCACGTGTCTCAATTGTCGCAAAGAGCGCCACGTGTCTCAATTGGACCGTCCTGGCAGAGCCGCATATAGGTGGTCCTCTCAGCCGCATGAAGCATGCAGTCGCATGGGGATGGGCAGCCGCATGGGGATGAACAGCCACATGGGGATGGGAAGCCGCATGGGGATATGCAGCCACATGAGGATGGGAAGCCACATGGGGATGGACAGCCACATGGGGATGGGCAGCCGCGTGCTGTCACGACCCGCACCCACTGTGAGGGTACGAGAACGTAACAACGCCCAGCCTACGCCGCAGTGTCGGCGGTAGAGCTTTGTCCGTCAACATACATCTAACAATATATATCTAAACAGTTTATACTCCCCGAATGGGGATGACATAACAGTAAAACTCAATCACAACTAAGGAAGAGATAGCACGAAATGAAATAGAACTCAAGAAAATAAATAGATGAAATAGCAGTAGTCTAAGATAATCCCAGCAATATCCAACAGTACAAGGTCTCAGATGAAAGAATATATACAACTCTGAACTCCAAATAAAGTCTAACTAAAACATGTCTCAAGACTGCATAAAATAAGATAAGCCTAACTAATCTAGTCTAGGCAATCGTGGTGATATCCTCAGCTAGAGCTGGGTCCTCCTGAGGGTCCAGCTCGCAGGTGTCATCTAAGGCTGCCCCGTAGTAAGTGTCCAGGCAAGCCTTATCCTCGTCCTCTATAATATTTTCAACAGGTCCAGTCAGGACAGGAGCGATTACAGTACATCTCAACAGTTCATAGCAGGTTAGAAGATATAATCATACAGTAAAGTAAGATACAAGTACTGAAAGAAGTGCAGTATGTAAACAGAGAGAAAGCTGTAAGAGAAATATCTACTATAAATAGAGAACTATCATGTGACTAGTGAGTCAGAGTACAATATAGACATGTAAATGGCATAGGAGATTCTGATGCTACACTATGGAAGAGATTCTGATACTACACTACTTGGATATTATTCACATGTCCATTTCTACTCCCCCGTACCCCCAATCAATACACAAGGATCCAGCCAGGTTATGTTATGATTCCATGCAAGGCCCCAAAGGGTGATACATGGATGCCCATAAATGGGTGATTCTAGGATATTCTAGGATACCCAGTGAATGGGATAAGAGATTCTAGGAGACTCTACGATCATAAGAGTATATGTCGCAAGTGATCAAAGAACCAGTGAAGCATAGTGATACGCCATGTAAGTGAAACGCACAGAACATGAAGTACCCGATGCTCCCTAAGGATAACATCTCAAGAAAGGATCCATATAGTACCAATCTGTGTGACCATCGTGACAGTACAAGTAAAGTAATCTACTGTAGAAAATAATTCTAAGGAGGATATGAAATGATCAGAGAATGTACTCGCCTGTATCTGAGTGTCAATATGAAAAGTAACGTCCGAGGAGTGGTGTCTGGCTCCTAATCAGAACAACACAAGTCACAACAAGTCCAAAATAGTAAAATGGAGTCCTACTATGCATTCTACATGATTCTAGGTCAATCTAGGCCAAAGTCAACTCTTGGTCAACTCTGGTCAACCCTAGAAGTCAAACTAGGTCAACCAAGTCTAAATTAGGCCATACTAAGTCTAATAATGTTGTACAAGCCCTATCTAGTCTCACTAAGCTATACCAAACTACCTAGGCCTATTCTCAACACAAGTATATACATTGCCTATATATAGTAATACCCAAGTTATACACATATGGCATATACATGTACTGCATAACCCATACAACCCCAAGTATCTAATCTATATAAAACAACACTCATATATATAGGAACATATATCACAATGCACCTATTAACCTACATATATAAAATACATTGCATTATATATAGATATAGTCATATATATAGACTGTGCATTAGGTAGGCATATAGGAAAACATGAATAAATGCATGTGTGTGCAACATGAGATTGTGTGTGTGTGTATAAGTGTAGCTGTGTGTGTGTGGAAGGTAACCAATGTACAGGAATGTAATGTGTGTGTGTGTGCTATATGCATTGAGGCATATTTGAACAATGTGTATATCACTAGGTGGGCAAATCTGGAAACAGTACAAACATTCAACAGTGTGTGTGTGTGTGTGTAAACCAGTAAACAGTGAGCATGAAAATCCAAGCAGTGATAGAGATGTAAAAGTGTGTGGAAGGGTGAGGGTGCATTAGGGTGTCTATGTTATAATAAAAATCTGGAAATTACAAAACAGTGAGCAATAGGCAGTTATTGAACCATACATGAAGAAATCTGGAATCATTTCTCATTAACTTAGAAAAACAGTGAAGAGGGGGTGACACAAAGGCTGTGTGTGTGTGTGTGTCTTGCAAACAATGTGTGTGTTAACATGGATGTAAACGTGGAGAGGGAACTCAGTTCAGAAATCTGTGTGTGTCAATGCAAAATGGGAAGAAAACCCATTCAGTTTACAGTTCAATCAAATAGGAAACTGGAAACAACATGTCTGAACCAAGTTAATACAACATAGGTAAACAAATGGACATGAATCAATAGAGTGACAGTCCAAAAAGGAAAACTGGAACTCAGGTAATGAATATCCCATTCTCAGGTTCAAGAACCAAATGAAAGGGAAAGAAATCAGTTATCAGTTTGTATAAAATCAGTGTATCAAAGCATATATCAAACCAATAACATTTGAACTCAAAACCGGTTTAATAGTCCCGTATTCTACATTCCCAGGTTTCAACTTATATCAGTATCAGTTCAAAACAATCTCAGGTTTATGCCTGAACAAAATAGTTAACCTATCATGACATTCTCAGGTTATTAGAACTAAGGACCAATACATGTAATAAAGGGGAGGCTAATTCCAGGTTTTAACAGAGAACCTTAGTTAATGAATGGTGAAGTTTCATGTAGCAGTGAATGCTACAACAGTTATTAACAGTTCAAACAAACTCGAATACTAAAAATCCATTTCTACACATCCCAAGCTAATCTCGAATGCCTCATACTCAGCTAACATGATTTGTAACATGTAGGGACCAATATTAGTGAACAAACTTTAACCAAAATAGGAAATTAAATGAGTTGAATAAATGGAAGCACACGTATCAGTGATGTATCAGAAATTTACTATTCAAACCAATTCGAGCCAAAACTCCATATTAAAAACCTATCTAACATGTAAACTGGATTTAACATATATCAATAGTCATGGTTGGATCTAAATTAGCAGCTGAATTCATAATTTAAGGCATTAAAACAATCACACAGGAACACCTATAACAGAACTCTGAGAACACACAGTGCACGTGTCGTGCACAGTCGATTCCTTCCTAGACAAGACACGGGGGCACATGGGGCTTGACACACGGGGTGTCAGTCATGGCCCCATGCCACGTGTCAAGTCTCGTGTCCAAACAATGCGTTTTGCGTCCGCTACAGACCCCGATAGGCAGGGGAGCACTGTAGCGGTGCGCGTGGTCGTGTGCGACGCGTGTCCAAGCCAAGATCTCGACACAAAATGACACTGACACTAACACACAAGAATAGAAATCAATAAGCAAGATCTAAACTAACATTCCTGTTCAAAAACAAATTGAAAATATCACCAACAGCCCCTTTGTGGCATTTTCACAAACACCTGCGTAGGAACACAGACACGTGTCCAAAACGGACACAAAACCCAAGACACCCGACACGAATCCTATCCAGAATCTTAGGGGACCCTTAGGGCTTCCTATTGGTGAAGACAAAATGAAAATCCATGGAGAAATGGGAAAGTTACCTATTGATGAGCAATGGATGAAAAATCCCCAAATGGAATGATTTCCTCAACCACCCAAATCTCACAAATTGTTTCCTTCCTGCAAACAATCAATACCAACAGCAAGAATATTGATATTAGGATCTAATGCAACTATTTTGGGGGAAAAAGGACCTAAAATGGATTTATTATGAATTTCTAAAGATAGGAGCTCACCTCTTTCTTCTTGAAATAGATTTCCTAAGGAAAGGAGGCTAGCCCTAGAAATTAGGAGGGTTTTTATAGTGGGGGATTCCCAAGACATTAGGTGGCCGGCTACTATGCTTAGGGTTAGGGTTTGGTAGTTGGGCTTGGGCCAAGTTACATGAGTTATGGTTTATTTGATTAATAAAGACTCTAAGTCATAAGTCATGGCTTATGGCTTTCTAATTTCTATAGCTAGATAGGTTCTAATGACCTAACCATAGTTTAGGCTAGGTTAGACTAGAGTCCCAAATTCTAACCAAGCTCAAACTAACTAGGGTTAGCTCCTAGGTTGATCTACATGGGTCCAAACTAGCCAAAATCAATCTAGTCCAAACAATTCCAAAATAATTCCTAAAAATTCCATAAATTCTAATTAATTCTATTAAATTTAAAATACCCCAAAAATGACAAAAATACCCTCACACTAGAAATGTGGTAGTGACAAATCTACCCTCCTGAAAATAATTTCGTCCTCGAAATTGAAAGACGAAATACAACTGATGAGAAGGATAGAAAGCATACCTCACGGTCCAAAAAGATAAGGGTAGCGCTCGCGCATCTCATCCTCCCTCTCCCAAGTAGACTCTCCTGGAGAATGATGCCTCCATGCGACGCGCACCAAGGGTATCACCTGGTTCCTCAGAACCTTCTCCCGTCGATCCAGAATCTCCACTGGCTGCTCTGGATAGCTGACAGAAGGCCCAACCTCTATCTCTGAATGATCGAGCATATGGCTAGGGTCAGCCACGTACCGTCTCAACTGTGATACATGAAATACGTTGTGGACCCCCACAAGTAAAGGCGACAAGTCTAGCCTGTATGTAACATCACCGACTCTCCCGCTGATAACTAAAGGGCCGATAAAGTGCGGGCTAAGCTTCCCGCCTCCACCAAAACGTATCGTACCACGAGTCAAAGATATCCTCAAGAAAACCTGGTCTCCGACCTAATCACAAGCAAGGTCTCAATTAATATAATAAACAAACATGATCAAAAATCATAAACAATAACCTAAATCTAATCCTACTCTAATCTGTACCTCAAACTCCAAGGGCCTCCGGTGGCTATCGGTCCAGTGCCGATGTCTGTCATACGCCACGCGAAGTCTGTCCCGGATGAGCTTCACCTTCTCGGCCGTATCAACAACCATCTCTGGCCCCAGTAAAGCTCGCTCACCAACATCATCCCAGGATAAGGGTGTACGGCACCTACTCCCGTACAGAGCCTCGAAAGGTGACATCTCAATGCTGGCCTGGTAACTATTGTTGTAAGTAAACTCCACCAAATGAAGATGATCCTCCCAGGAACCTCCAAAGTCCAGGACGGACGTCCGCAGCATATCCTCAAGGGTCTGAATAGTCCGCTCTGACTGTCCGTCCGTCTGGGGGTGGTATGCAGTACTAAAGTTGAGCTGAGTGCCCAAGCTGGTCTGCAGACTCCTCCAAAAATGAAAAGTAAAACGGCTATCCCGATCTGAGACGATGCTGACCGGAACTCCGTGGATCCTGACTATCTGTCGCATATACATCTCCGCCAGCCTCTCTGTAGACGTACCCACCTTGAATGGCAAGAAGTGGGCCGATTTGGTCAACCTGTCAACGATGACCCAAATCGCGTCTTTTTCTCCTGGAGTACGCGACAATCCTGAAATGAAGTCCATCGTGATATGCTCCCATTTCCACTCGGGAATGGGCAGCGGCTGTAATAATCCACCGGGCCTCTATCTCTCTGCCTTGACCTGCTGACAGACCAAACACCTAGCCACGAAGCGAGCCACCTCCCGCTTCATCCCTGACCACCATACATGCTCCCGCAGATCTCGGTACATCTTGTTGGCACCCGGATGTATAGAGTACTGAGATCTGTCGACCTCCTGCATAACCTGCTCCCTGAGCTCTCCGCTGGGCACACATAATCTGGAACCGTGCCACAAGGCACCATCCACTGCAAGAGAAAACTCGCCCTCCAGCAAACCTGCTCGAACCTGCTCCTGGAGACACCGTAGAGCAACGTCCTCAAACTGTGCCGACTTGATCCTCTCCACCAAGTCTGATTGAATCTGCATCCCCCATAGCTGCATCTGCACTCCGGGCACGATCACCTCAATCCCAAGGCTCTCCAAGTCGGCAAGCAAATGCCGATCCATGGTCAAACACATGGCTGTCGGATACCTACTCAAGGCATCGACAACCACGTTGGCCTTTCCTGGATGATACTGCAGTACAATGTCGAAGTCCTTCATCAACTCCAACCATCTGCGCTGCCTCATGTTCAACTCCTTCTGAGTGAACACATACTGTAAACTCTTGTGATCTGTGAAGATCTCCACCCTCTCACCATACAGATAATGCTTCTACAGCTTCAGAGCAAATATTACTGCTGCCAGCTCCAGGTCGTGGGTAGGGTAGTTCTTCTTATGGAGGCGCAATTGCCTGGAAGTATAGGCAATCACCTTTCCATGCTGCTGTAACACACAACCCAGTCCTTTCCCTGAAGCATCACTATAAATAGTGAAACCACATGATCCTGAAGGTAACGTCAGAATCGGAGCTGTCGTAAGCCGCTTCTTCAACTCATCAAAAGCTATCTGACACTCCTCTGACCAAACATACTCAGTATCCTTCCGGGTCAACCGTGTCAACGGCTCTGCAACCCGGAAGAAATCTTGCACAAATCTCCGATAATACCCTGCCAGCCCCAGGAAACTCCTGATCTCTGCAACTGAAGTCGGCGCTGCCCATGCCTCAACTGCTACAATCCTCTTGGGGTCAACTGAGATACCATCTCCAGTCACCACATGCCCCAAGAAGTCCACCCGATCCAGAAAGAACTCACACTTGGAGAGCTTTCCATAAAGCTGCTCCTTCCTGAGAATCTCCAGCATTATCCTTAAATGCTCCTCGTGTTCCTCCCCAGTCTTGGAATATATCAAGATACCGTCAATAAACACCACCACAAACTGATCCAGATACTGGTGGAATACCTTGTTCATAAGGTTCATAAACACCGCTGGTGCATTGGTTAGCCCAAACGGCATAACCAAAAACTCGAACTGCCCGTACCGAGTCCTGAAAGCGGTCTTGGGAATATCCTCCCTCTTCACCTTCACCTGGTGATATCCCGACCTCAGATCAATCTTGGAAAATACCCGAGCTCTGCTCAACTGGTCAAATAGATCGTCGATCCACGGCAGTGGGTATTTGTTCTTGATCGTGAGGTTGTTGAGTGCCCTATAGTCAATACACATGCATACTGACCCATCCTTCTTCGGCACGAACAACACTGGTGTACCCCATGGTGACGAACTCGATCGGATGAAGCCCTTGTCCTGTAGCTCATCCACCTGCTTCTTCAGCTCCACCAGCTCGCTGTTGTTCACCCGATAGACGTGCTGAGAGATGGGTTCCGCTCCTGGAACCAAGTCTATCAAGAACTCAATGTCCCTGTCTGGTGACAGTCCTGACAACTCCTCTGGGAAAACATCCATATCATCTGCTATCAAGGGGTGTGGAATCGTCTGCTCCTCGACCGAGACTCCACAGAAGACTCCGCTGCTCTGCTCTGTCTGACGTCTGGAGTACTCAAACTCTGGCTCCCCCGGCGCTCTGAAGAGAACTCTACCCCCACTGCAATCAATGCTGGCGTGGTGCCTGCTCAACCAATCCATGCCTAGTACTATATCGTAGTTCGGCAATGGCATTACGAGCAGACTCACCTCCAACTCATGGCCTCCCAAAACTACTCTCCGACCCTTACAAACATAATTCACGAGGATAATACCACCCCCGGTCGTGATCTTGTAAGTCCTAGACCATGATTCAGCTATGATACCGTATCTAATCGCAAAAGATACTGATATGAAGCTATACGAAGCGCCAGAATCGAATAATGTAAATGCTGGACTATAGTCGAGAAGAATCGAACCTGCAATCAGCTCTCCCGTCACCTCCGCATCTCCAGCTGCCATGGCGAAAGCTCGCCTCTGCTGGCCTCCCCTGGCCTACTGCTGGTACTGGACGAACCTCTGCTGCTGCGTTGGCAGGGCTGCTCCCCTCTGCTGGCCTGCTGGAGCTCTGACTCCTCCTCCCTGGACTGCTCGTCCCATACGGCACTCCCTCATCTGGTGGTCTGCTGAACCACACACCATGCACAGGCCCAGCCTCTTTCGGCACTCATTGAAGACGTGCCCAGGCTTCTTGCAGTAGGCACAAGTGACTCCCTGTCTCTGACCCTGCTGGTGCTGTCTCGGCTGCTGCTGCTGAACTGGCTTCTGCTGGATCGGCTGTGGCTGAAACTGTCTCAGTTACTGATGCTGAAAGTGGGGCCTCATGGCCTGGCCCCCGCTGCTACTGCCTCCAACTGGGTCTCTCTCCCTCTTGAGCCTAAGCTTAAGATCATCCTCTGCCAACAGGGCTCCTGTCAAGATCTTCTCGAACATAGCATCTCTGCTGCCCTTGGTCAGGGACTTGACCTCCTTAACCAGACCCTTCCGGAACCTCTAGGCCTTCGCCGTCTCGCTCAAGCCCTCCACGAACCTGCCGAGACGACCAAACTCTCCAGCATACTCCTCTACTGAGAGCCTCCCCTGGACCAAGCTCTCAAACTGCGACTCTAAGGCTCTGACTACTGAATCTGGGAAGAACTTCTTCTTGAAGAAGCCCCTGAACTGGTCCCAAGTCTGCCCCGATACCCCCACCCTGGGGTCTGACTGATACCAGGTGCGAGCAAGATCTCGCATCCGGCTAGCTGCGGCCTCGATCTGAAGGTCTGCTGGAATCCTGGCCAAGCGGAAGATCTCCTCTATATGCTCGATCCACACATCGGCATATAGGATCCCCTCTGTCCCCAGAAAGTCTCTGGGGTTCATCTTCTGAAACTGTTCGATCCCCGGTGTCCTCGGCTGCTGCACCACTGGTCGAGCTGCGGCTGTCGTGACGGCCAACTCCATGCCTCTGTCCTGCCGAGCCTGCTGTCGGTCCATGAACTGCTGGAAATATGCGAACATCTGAGCTGCATCCACATGTCTTGGAGGCGGTGGCGGCTAGAAGGGATCCTCTGGAATGTTCGGGTCCTGCCTCCCAGTCGGTGGATGTATACCCCCTACTGCGGCTGCCGAGGTCTCAACACGAGCTGAGGTGGCAGGAGCTGCAGTCCCCTGGCCTCGCCGTGCTGGCTGAGAGCTAGCAGTCCCCTCTATAGCATCCTCATGAATGGCACGCTGCGATCTAGTCTCTACCATCCTGAAGATAGACAAACAAGAGTATCAATTTCTGAGAAAGAAGCGAAATAACAAAGGCGGACAATTATAATTCAAAGGATCAGCTGACAAAGGATGTAGATGGCAATAAAAGAAATTTTCCTAAGGTGATTGAGTATCTTAAAATTAATGCCCTATATCCTACTGCAGGCGGTAGTGATACTCTAATTCGAATACCACTACACTTCTAGTCTAGACCTGCATGGGCCACCACTAAAAACGTGTCACGACCCGCACCCACTGTGAGGGTACGAGAACGTAACAACGCCCAGCCTATGCCGCAGTGTCGGCGGTAGAGCGCTGTCCTAGGTCAACATACATCTAACAATACATATCTAAACAGTTTATACTCCCCGAATGGGGGTGACATAATAGTAAAACTCAATCACAACTAAGGAAGAGATAGCACGAAATGAAATAGAACTCAAGGAAATAAATAGATGAAATAACAGTAGTCTAAGATAATCCCAGCAATATCCAACAGTACAAGGTCTCAGATGAAAGAATATATACAACTCTAAACTCCAAATAAAGTCTAACTAAAACATGTCTCAAGACTGCATAAAATAAGATAAGCCTAACTAATCTAGTCTAGGCAATCGGGATGATATCCTCAGCTAGAGCTGGGTCCTCCTGAGGGTCCAGCTCGCAGGTGTCATCTAAGGCTGCCCCGTAGTAAGTGTCCAGGCAAGCCTCCTCCTCGTCCTCTATAATATTTTCAACAGGTCCAGTCAGGACAGGAGCGAGTACAGTACATCTCAACAGTTCATAGCAGGTTAGAAGATATAATCATGCAGTAAAGTAAGATACAAGTACTGAAAGAAGTACAGTATGTAAACAGAGAGAAAGCTGTAAGAGAAATATCTACTATAAATAGAGAACTATCATGTGACTAGTGAGTCAGAGTATAATATAGACATGTAAATGGCATAGGAGATTCTGATGCTACACTATGGAAGAGATTCTGATACTACACTACTTGGATATTATTCACATGTCCATTTCTACTCCCCCGTACCCCCAATCAATACACAAGGATCCAGCCAGGTTATGTTATGATTCCATGCAAGGCCCCGAAGGGTGATACATGGATGCCCATATATGGATGATTCTAGGAGATTCTAGGATACCCAGTAAATGGGATAAGAGATTATAGGAGACTCTACGATCATAAGAGTATATGTCGCAAGTGATCAAAGAACCAGTGAAGCATAGTGATACGCCATGTAAGTGAAATGCACAGAACATGAAGTACCCGATGCTCCCTAAGGATAACATCTCAAGAAAGGATCCATATAGTACCAATCCATGTGACCATCGTGACAGTACAAGTAAAGTAATCTACTGCAGGAAATAATTCTAAGCAGGATATGAAATGATCAGAGAATATACTCGCCTGTATCTGAGTGTCCAATATGAAAAGTACCGTCCGAGGAGTGGTGTCTGGCTCCTAATCAGAACAGCACAAGTCACAACAAGTCCAAAATAGTAAAATGGAGTCCTACTATGCATTCTACATGATTCTAGGTCAATCTAGGCCAAAGTCAACTCTTGGTCAACTCTGGTCAACCCTAGAAGTCAAACTAGGTCAACCAAGTCTAAATTAGGCCATACTAAGTCTAATAATGTTGTACAAGCCCTATCTAGTCTCACCAAGCTATACCAAACTACCTAGGCCTATTCTCAACACAAGTATATACATTGCCTATATATAGTAATTAATACCCAAGTTATACACATATGGCATATACATGTACTGCATAACCCATACAACCCCAAGTATCTAATCTATATAAAACAACACTCATATATATATAGGAACATATATCACAATGCACCTATTAACCTACATATATAAAATACATTGCATTATATATAGATATAGTCATATATATAGACTGTACATTAGGTAGGCATATAGGAAAACATGAATAAATGCATGTGTGTGCAACATGAGATTGTGTGTGTGTGTATAAGTGTAGCTGTATGTGTGTGGAAGGTAACCAATGTGCAGGAATGTAATGTGTGTGTGTGTGTGCTATATGCATTGAGGCATATTTGAACAATGTGTATATCACTAGGTGGGTAAATCTGGAAACAGTGCAAACATTCAACAATGTGTGTGTGTAAACCAGTAAACAGTGAGCAGGAAAATCCAAGCAGTGATAGAGAAGTGAAAGTGTGTGGAAGGGTGAGGGTGCATTAGGGTGTCTATGTTATAATAAAAATCTGGAAATTACAAAACAGTGAGCAATAGGCAGTTATTGAACCATACATGAAGAAATCTGGAATCATTTCTCATTAACTCAGAAAAACAATGAAGAGAGGGTGATACAAAGGCTGTGTGTGTGTGTCATGCAAACAATGTGTGTGTTAACATGGATGTAAACATGGAGAGGGAACTCAAATTCTAACCAAGCTCAAACTAACTAGGGTTAGCTCCTAGGTTGATCTACATGGGTCCAAACTAGCCAAAATCAATCTAGTCCAAACAATTCCAAAATAATTCCTAAAAATTCCATAAATTCTAATTAATTCTATTAAATTTAAAATACACCAAAAATGACAAAAATACCCTCACACTAGAAATGTGGTAGTGACACGTGCAGATGGGCAACCGCATGCAGATGGGCAGCCGCATGAAGGATGCAGCAGCATGAAGTGGGCGGCCGCATAAATGCAGCAGCCGCATGAAATGACCTCGGGACTTGGTGGATCTTGCCAGCTGTAAGAAGATTTTCTCCTCTTTCCTAGGAACACGCCATTATGTCAGAGTCATTATTACGTCTTTATGTCAGAGCTGTCATAGCTGTCATTTGTTAGAGCAGCCGTCAGGGCATTAAATGCAGCAGAATGTAGAGAAAAACTGTTGAAGGTCACGTGGCTTCTTTCTGGGCCGCATGGAACTATCCGAGCCGCATGGACTACTGAGCCGCATGGACTTCTGAGCCGCATGGGGATCCTGAGCCGCATGGGGATCTTTCTGTCGGAGCCGCATAGCCCTTTCTTTATTCTTTTCCATGCTTCTATAGCCAATCCTGGAATTGTGTAGATCTTGTCCACATGCTGATAACAGACAACAAGTTTGATTTGTAGGTGTCTATTGTTACAACAGATGGAGTTCCTAAAGGGATTTTAAGTGCCTCTCGGTAGAATCTTTCAATGAAACTCTCTGTAGATTCATTGTGTCTTTGTTTGATCTTAATGAGGGCAGACATCGTCATGTCGTTGACTCCCTCGTAGAACCGTTCCAAGAACATCTGCTTGAAACCTGTCACGACCCGCACCCGCTTTTCGGATACGATGCGTGTCCAAGCCCAGCCTACGCCGCAGTATCGATGGTAGTACGCTGTCTATACACAAGTCACAGCAATCTAGAATCACATAGTAAACTATATCTTATCCACAGAATAATCGAATCAACCAAGATCAAGGGAATACCAAAGAAACTGAATAATATGACTGAATATATCCAAGATTCAATATTACGTCCGGTGGACACAAATCCACTACCAATAGACGGAAGGAGGAATAAATACATAAAATACATTGACTGAATGCAACCTGCAAATCAAGGCAACCCAACTGCAAAGCTCCGCAGTCTGGTGCTAACTCTACCGGCTCAACTGCTCCTGACTCAACTCGGCTAAACCTGAAGAGATCATCATGTCCTCAGAGGACTAGCAAGATACATAAAAACGAGCCTTTCTAACAGTTTATTATGCATGGAGAAAATACAGAATAAACAAGTAAAACTGAGCAATGAATAAACATGAATCTGTACACTGTCTACACATAAATGAACTGCTGAACGAGGACGAGAGAACTCATGTCAAGATGTCACGGATAACCAAATCGAATACTCAAACCCTCGCCCCTAGTGTGGACTCGCAGGTTTGAACAACTACTAACCCTCGTCCCGAGTGTAGACTCTCTGGTTAGCTTCAACTACTAACCCTCGCCCCTAGTGTGGGCTCGTAGGCTAACATCAACTACTAACCCTCGCCCCTAGTGTGGGCTCGTACTCTAGCATCACCCTCGCCCCTAGTGTGGACTCGCAGGTGTGAACCATATACTACTAACCCTCGTCCCTAGCATGGACTCGCAGGTTAGCACCACCCTCGTCCCTAGTGTGGACTCGCAGGTGTCGACCAATAACTACTAACCCTCGTCCCTAGTGTGGACTCACAGGTTAGCTTAAGACACAGATAACTACTAACCCTCGTCCCTATTATGGACTCACAGGTTAGCTTCAGGATTTCAAGACACGAAAGTAAAGCAGTTCAGTTCACGACTTCTCGACCCATGGCACGACTTAAACAAGACACAAGTGAACACGACCAATAAGATACAAGCTAACTGCGAACACGGTCTACAAAGAAATTATACAATTATACAAGTAGGATATGAAAGATACATGCCAATAATATAAGAAAAATTGGATATAAATAAAAAACAGTGCATGTAAATAAAGCTGTGTCGAAAGGCAAGGTATACTTGCCTTAGATCCTGAGCTGCTGGCACGGGTCAAAATCTGTATCAAGATCCAAGTAGTCTGTTGCATGATTTTACAATTGTCAATGGTTGAATACACATCAAAATCTAATTTTTATTTGTTTGTTAGGTTTCTCGGCCAATTCCTACATCAACTTGGTTTCCTTGGCTTGATAGACAACCCATCTAAGTTACTTATAGTTCCTATCTAAGACACATCTACCTGTCATGGCCCTACCTACTAATCCCTTTGATTACTTGAAGTTGCCATCAAAACATAGTCTAGGAGCCTTACATTCTCTGCTCCCAGGAACCCCTACAATCCAATCCTACACATAACTCCTATACCCTCCTCCTGGACATTATTCCTAACTTTTCCTGACATAACAGAGGATATGATATCATGGTGGTATAGGATAAGCAATCCCCTCGTATATGACATGTGTAGCAGGTTCCCAGCATAATAACTTATATAAGAAAATCAGTCTGCAGTCATTAATGCAATTTAAACCAATGCTTCATGCACCATCCAAGTCACAGGAAACAAGGACAGAGCATATAACTTATACCAGTGTTCACTGGTAATCAGTTTAACCCCAAACAATCCAACCCAAAGGCAATGTATCTATGCATCAGTCGATTTAATAAGATGGCAGTATACAAGTTTGCAGGATATAAAATAAGGAGTGCACTGGCAGATAATTTTAAAGAACTTAACATATGTCCTGTACAATAGAGATTGAACAATCAATGTCTTTGTTCTGCAGTTGAGATGTAATTGAATGATACTCCAAGAGTATCAGTCAAGTAGCATACTCAAGAAATAAGACAGATGGACAGGACAATATTCAGTTGGTCATGACCAAGGGATGAGGGCTGAAACTATTAGGAAGGCAGGACAAACAAATAATGCAGGGACTGGCTTCCCATAGCCTAAGCAGTGAAGGGGGTGCGGCCTAATAATTTAGGGACTGAACTCATGAACAATGATGCATTGCAATTAATTATGAAGGAATGAGAGTGACCAGGACATGTAAATAGGTTATTGCTAAGATAAGGGACTGAACCTCCCAACTAATTTGATACCCAGTGTAAATTTCCATGGTACTCTCTCCTAATGTGTATTTACTGCTGTCTATTGTCACTTCTAATACCCGAGTATTTTCCATAGAAGTGTCCAGGATCTAGGGACCCATCTATAGCCCTGTATGTTCTGGCTTTGAGGGCCAGTGGTGCTCTTATACCCCTGCATACAGGATATTGAAATATTTGGGAATACCAACCTGTAGCAATCCTTTTAAAGTCTATCATCTGAGGCTAACCTCTCACTGTACTTGTAGTTTCCTTTGGACTATAGGACATCAACAATACTATTGAGCCTATTACCCTGCTGGTACACACAAGCAAAAGAGAGGACAGTGGAGGGCTTGTTGATTTGCTCCTGTACACAACCTGGTACAGTCAAGTAATGGTGTATCAGTACATCCTGATACATCAACACACCTGGCCTATCACAGGACATTAAGTCAAACCCAACTCTGGAACCAAATGCCTAATTCCTTCCTAGTCCTGCACATGTGCCATTCTCCAATATTCCACAACTACTCATACTCTCAATTTCCCTCTAACCCTACATGAATTCTCGTGTAACAAAGTGGAACCTGCAGTCAGTTCATCCCTGATACACTACAGGGATTAGATAACCTATACTAGGTTGGTACCAAGTCTGGTATAGGCTTGCACTAGTGTACCATTTCTTTGATACACCACTCCTTGGTATCTATATGTATAATCTTGCAGTACTCTGTTATAGAGCCTGCCTCTGTTTTCCCTTACTTAGGCCTATATGCACATACTGTTCTAATACAAACCCCATTGCAACTATTGCCTCAGGTGTCCCCTGGTGGATATCCACTCTGATACTTCTACATGGTACAACCGGATGTCCACAAATGTATCCACTCGACATGTTCTGTGCACGCCACCACTGATACCCAACTGCTATCAGGTATCAACTCAGACATCAAATTTGGAAGCTGATACAAGGGTCGAAAACGATACCAGGTATCCTGAACCTAAACTTCATATGGTTACTAGTATATGATATGCAATGTGTCCATGAATAAACTGGTAATTCATAGCCACCATTAAATGATACGAGTTTTCAAAATTTAGAAAAACTAAAAGCATGGTCCAAATGTTACAATACGATAATGCCCCCCTCTATATCTCACGGATTTGCAGTCCACCCATAGGCAAAGTTATCCTTCCCTAAATCAGTCATGAATGTGATAACACTTGAACCTACCTCACCCAAATACCCTTTTTCTTCTGATGGGTGTTGGCCAAGACAAGGCCTTGTTTCCTCTAGACTAAACTATACCAGATGATGACTTATTGGTACAGAACATCTATGATGCAACTGACACACTGTATATTCTAAGGCATTTGCAAGTGTTTTTGAATACAATGGGTCCTTTTGTACCTTGTGCGAACTGACCCATGTCTCCATCTCCTGTGTTCAAAGCCAGAGTATCCCCATAACCGATATTCACTCAGATGTCAAACTATACACAGCCATATCCTATTTAGTTTCTATTAGGCACTATCCCGAATACCTACTGCTCCATTCAGGTCATGACCAAGTTAATTTGCATTAGGAAAATCAATTGATGCGATTACGAAATTGGAGGATTACCTGCGAGGAACTTGAATATTCTTCCTGGTGATACTCCTCTTGAAACACAGGGATCCTTTCAACTCCCAGGCACAAGGAGATGTTTTTAGGGTTTTGGGAGATTCAAGGGATTGACTGCTAACCCTTATATATTTATACATCTAAATTAATAACTAGAAGTGATGAAGAGATTGGATGAGAAGATTTGTGTTGATCAGCTCTTTGAATACAAATCAGTTTCGTATCCTTCAGTTGAGGGTTCGGTTGAGAAGGGAAAATTTGAATTTAGGCTAATTTGCACAAAGGTCCCTATCTCAATGGGCCCTTATAGAATTCAAAGTTTGAATATTGCTCCTATCCCCTCTACTTTCAGGTCCTTGCATGAAGCATTTTCTTTTATGTTGGGGTGTGACATAGTCCACCCTGTTATGGCCTGTATAGCTTATTATAATATTAATTGAAAAATAGTAGAATAACTGAATAAGGATAAATAAGAAAGAAAAATTTTCATAAATAAAAGGAAGGGAAAATTCAGTCCAAGGACTCACAACTCTACCCCCCTTAAACAAATTTCGTCCTCGAAATTTAAATGAAGCTAGGATCTATGAGAATGAACAGTCTATTATATTACTATAAATTTTTATTACGAATATTCGCAAGTCAAACCAACATAGTGTCTACTACTATATTCTACTAAAAATTCTGCCATTTGCTCCTTGTGGTATCGCCGCATCCTCCTTGATCATGGCATAAGCTTGTCCTCCCTGTACGACTGGTAGTGGTGGTGCAGTCATGTTCTTCATGTCACGCGAGTCTATCTTAAATGTAACAAAGAAAACACTTTAGCCGTTGAAGCAATTTTCAAGCATGATGCAAGTCAAGGATTCAATGAAATTAAGGATAGGAATCAACAAAGAGTCAAGACATGCGGATGAGATCCTATGAGTCTAATCCTATTCGCAGGCTCACGACGGTACAGTGACGTAACCGAAGTGATTAATGTAGACCTACATGGGCCACCAAAAAACATGTCACGACCCGCACCCGCTTTTCGGATACGAAGCGTGTCCAAGCCCAGCCTACGCCGTAGTATCGGCGGTAGTACGTTGTCTATACACAAGTCACGGCAATCTAGAATCATATGGTAAACTATATCTCATCCACAGAATAATTGAATCAACCAAGATCAAGGAAATACCAAAGAAACTGAATAATATGACTGAATATATCCAAGATTCAATATTACGTCAGGTGGACACAAATCTACTACCAATAGATGGAAGGAGGAATAAATACATGAAATACATTAACTAAATGCAACCTGCTAATCAAGGCAACCCAACTGTAAAGATCTGCGGTCTGGTGCTTACTCCACCGGCTCAACTGCTCCTGACTCAACTCGGCTAAACCTGAAGAGATCATCAGGTCCTCAGAGGACTAGCAAGATACATAAAAATGAGCCTTTCTAACAGTTTATTATGCATGGAGAAAATACAGAATAAACAAGTAAAACTGAGCAATGAATAAACACGAATCTGTATACTGTCTACACATAAATGAACTGCTGAACGAGGACGAGAGAACTCATGTCAAGATGTCACGGATAACTAAATCGAATACTCAAACCCTCGCCCCTAGTGTGGACTCACAGGTTTGAACAACTACTAACCCTCATCCCGAGTGTGGACTCTCTGGTTAGCTTCAACTACTAACCCTCGCCCCTAGTGTGGGCTCGCAGGCTAGCATTAACTACTAACCCTCACCCCTAGTGTGGGCTCGCAGGCTAGCATCACCCTCGCCCCTAGTGTGGACTCGCAGGTGTGAACCATATACTACTAACCCTCGTCCCTAGCGTGGACTCGCAGGTTAGCTCCACCCTCGTCCCTAGTGTGGACTCGCAGGTGTCGACCAATAACTACTAACCCTCGTCCCTAGTGTGGACTCGCAGGTTAGCTGAAGACACAGATAACTACTAACCCTCGTTCCTATTGTGGACTCGTAGGTTAGCTTCAAGATTTCAAGACAAGGAAGTAAAGCAGTTCAGTTCACGACTTCTCGACCTATGGCACGACTCAAACAAGGCACAAGTGAACACGACCAATAAGATACAAGCTAACTGCAAACACGGTCTACAAAGCAATGATACAATTATACAAGTAGGATATAAAAGATACATGCCAATAATATGAGAAAAACTGGATATAAATAAAAGACAGTGCATGTAAACAAAGCTGTGTAGAAAGGCAAGGTATACTTGCCTTAGATCCTGAGCTGCTGGCATGGGTAAAAATCTGTATCAAGATCCAAGTAGCCTGTTGCATGATTTTACAATTGTCAATGGTTGAATACACATCAAAATCTACTTTCTATTTGTTTGTTAGGTTTCTAGGCCAATTCCTACATCAACTTGGTTTCCTTGGCTTGATAAACAACCCATCTAAGTTACTTATAGTTCCTATCTAAGACACATCTACCTGTCATGGCCCTACCTACTAATTCCTTTGATTACTTGAAGCTGCCACCAAAACTTAGTCTAGAAGCCTTACATTCTCTGATTTCGGGAACCCCTACAATCCAATCCTACACATGACTCCTATACCCTCCTTCTGGACATTATTCCTCATATTTTCCTGACATAACAGAGGATATGATATCATGGTGGTATAGGATAAGAAATCCCCTCGTATATGACATGTGTGGCAGGTTCCCAGCGTAATAACTTATATAAGAAAATCAGTCTGCAATCATTAATACAATTTAAACCAATGTTTCATGTACCATCCAAGTCACAGGAAACAAGGGCAGAGCATATAACTTATACCAGTGTTTACTGGTAATCAGTTTAACCCCAAACAATCCAACCCAAAGGCAATGTATCTATGCATCAGTCGATTTAATAAGATGGCAGCATACAAGTTTGCAGGATATAAAATAAGGAGTGCACTGGCAGATAATTTTAAGGAACTTAACATGTGTCCTGTACAATAGAGATTGAACAATCAATGTCTATGTTCTGCAGTTGAGATGTAATTGAATGATACTCCAAGAGTATCAGTCAAGTAGCATACTCAAGAAATAAGACAGATGGACAGGGCAATATTCAGTTGGTCATGACCAAGGGATAAGGGCTGAAACTATTAGGAAGGCAGGACAAACAAATAATGCAGGGACTGGCTTCCCATAGCCTGAGCAGTGAAGGAGGTGCGGCCTAATAATTTAGGGACTGAACTCATGAACAATGATGCATTGCAATTAATTATGAAGGGATGAGAGTAACCAGGACATGTAAATGGGCTATTGCTAAGATAAGGGACTGAACCTCCCAACTAATTTGATACCCAGTGTAAATTTTCATGGTACTCTCTCCTAATGTATATGTACTGCTGTCTATTGTCACTTCTAATACCCGAGTATTTGCCATAGAAGTATCTAGGATCTAGGGACCCATCTATAGCCATGTATGTTCTGGCTTTTAGGGCCAGTGGTGCTCTTATACCCCTGCATACAGGATATTGAAATATTTGGGAATACCAACCTGTAGCCATCCTTTTAAAGTCTATCACCCGAGGCTAACCTCTCACTGTACTTGTAGTTTCCTTTGGACTATAGGACATCAACAATACTACTGAGCCTATTATCCTGCTGGTACACACAAGCAAAGGAGAGGACAATTGAGGGCTTGTTGATTTGCTCCTGTACACAACCTGGTACAGTCAAGTACTGGTGTATCAGTACATCCTGATACATCAACACACCTGGCCTATCACGGGACATTAAGTCAAACCCAACTCTGGAACCAAATGACTAATTCCTTCCTAGTCCTACACATGTGCCATTCTCCAATATTCCACAACTACTCATACTCTCAATTTCCCTCTAACCCTACATGAATTCTCGTGTAATAAAGTGGAACCTGCAGTCAGTTCATCCCTGATACACTACATGGAACAGATAACCTATACTAGACTGGTACCAAGTCTGGTATAGGCTTGCACTAGTGTACCATTTCTTTGATACACCACTCCTTGGTATCTGGATGTATAATCTTGCAGTACTCTGTTATAGAGCATGCCCCTGTTTTCCTTTAGTTAGGCCTATATGCACATACTGTTCTAATGCAAACCCCATTGCAACTATTGCCTCAGGTGTCCCCTGATGGATATCCACTCTGATACTTCTACATGGTACAACCGGATGTCCACACATGTATCCACTCGACATGTTCTGTGCACGCCACGACTGATACCCAACTGCTATCAGGTATCAACTCAGACATTAAATTTGGAAGCTGATACAAGGGTCAAAAATGATACCAGGTATCCTGAACCTAAACTTCGTATGGTCACTAGTATATGATATGCAATGTGTCCATGAATAAACTGGTAATTCATAGCCACCATTAAATGATACGAGTTTTCAGAATTTAGCAAAACTAAAAGCATGGTCCAAATGTTACAACACGATAATGCCCCCCTCTATGTCTCACGGATTTGCAGTCCACCCATAAGCAAAGTTATCCTTCCCTAAATCAGTCATGAATGTGACAACACTTGAAACTACCTCACCCAAATACCCTTATTCTTCTGATGGGTGTTGGCCAAGATAAGGCCTTGTTTCCCCTAGACTAAACTATACCAGATGATGACTTATTGGTACAGAACATCTATGATGCAACTGACACACTGTATATTCTAAGGCATTTGCAAATGTTTTTGAATACAATGGGTCCTTTTGCACCTTGTGCGAACTGACCCATGTCTCCATCTCCTGTGTTCAAAGCCAGAGTATCCCCATAACCCATATTCACTTAGATGTCAAACTATACACAGTCATATCCTATTTAGTTTCCATAAGGCATTATCCTGAATACCTACTGCTCCATTCATGTCATGATCAAGTTAATTTGCATTAGGAAAATCAACTGATGTGATTACGAAATTGGAGGATTACCTGCGAGGAACTTGAATATTCTTCCTGGTGATACTCCTCTTGAAACACAGGAATCCTTTCAACTCCCATACGCAAGGAGATGTTTTTAGGGTTTTGGGAGATTCCAGGGATCGACTGCTAACTCTTATATATTTATACATCTAAATTGATAACTAGAAGTGATGAAGAGATTGGATGAGAAGATTTGTGTTGATCAGCTCTTTGAATACAAATCAGTTTCGTATCCTTCAGTTGAGGGTTCGGTTGTGAAGGAAAAATTTAAATTTAGGCTAATTTGCACAAAGGTCCCTATCTCAATGGACCCTTATAGAATTCAAAGTTTGAATATTTCTCTTAGCCCCTCTACTTTCAGGTCCTTGTATGAAGCATTTTTTTTATGTTGGGGTGTGACATAGTCCACCCTGTTCTGGCCTGCATAGCTTATTATAATGTTAATTGAAAAATAGTAGAATAACAGAATAAGGATAAATAAGAAAGAAAAAATTTCATAAATAAAAGAAAGGGAAAATTCAGTCCAAGGACTCACAAAACCAGCTAAAGAAGTTATGCAGCCATCTGGCAAACTACGATACCAGTCGTATGTTGTGTCGGCTAAACAATCGACGAACACTCTGGTAAGGGAGCATCATTTGACTGTAATTGGTCAGTCATTACTTCAAAGTGATTGATGTACTGGCTTGGAGAAGTGCTGCCATCAAACAACATAATGGTTGGAAGCTTGTACTTAGGAGGGAATGGATCCTCCTTCCATTTTGTAAGATACGGTTGCTTTATGCCAAGTCTTTGTAGGCCATCCTTCTGCTTGAAGGCCTCAAACTGAGTGCGTAAGAGTTTTACAGCCTCATTAGCATCCCCTGATGTTTAGAAATTTGTGGGCTAGTTAGAATTGTTGGGAGGAAGAATAGCGTAGTAATTACCACCCCCAGTACCAGACTGACTGGGATCAGCTTGAATTGGTACAGAAGCAACCTGAGGAGGCGGTACCCCCAGATTGACATTGACAGGTACAGAAGAAGCTATAAGCTCTGGATTTGTAGCAGGGTTTATAACCGGTGGCACTGTATGTTGAGCCACGATTATAGTATGCATACTTGCAACCATTTCAGCCATAGAATTCAGCTTGTCTTCTTGTGCAACAATTCGTTGTTCTTGACTAGCTGGACTAGAAGTGTCTTGATCTTCTGTAATGGCATATGTCATCACTTCTCTTGCTTCTATTGACGAGATAGTTTGTTCAGAACTTTCACTATCTGCATCAAACTCAGATAAAGAGTCCTCTCTAAGATGAGTGATGAGGAGATCTTCTTGATTAAAGACACCTTGGTTTAAATTTTGATTTTTTGATCTGGTGTATTAAAAGACTCCTTCACTGGATGCATGAATACGATCTAAGTATTGCTGACTAGGATTACGAGACACATTACGTCTTGGACGTTTTCTACCCCCAGTGCCTTGAGAAGTGTCACGACCCGATCCCAAGTTAATGGGTCGAACCGGACCATGCCCAGCCTGCACCGTGGTGAGACGGCGGCAGTAAGCTGTTCCATTGCAGGTATTCACAACAACACAAGTACATTTGTCACAACTGTTCTATTCGGAATTTGAAACTTTATTTGATAAAAAAAAATATTCAGAAATACAACTGGAAGGGAAATGCTGAAATAAAACTACAAACTCCAAATAAAGAAGAAAATGCAGAAAAGAAAACTATCTAAACATCTGGTTCTGTAGTCCCAGGATCAGCGTCCTCCAAAGACGGCTCCGGTACCGTCGCAGGGTAGAGGACCGGGTCATAATAGCTATTATAGTATAGCTCGTCATCCTCAGTGTTACCTAAAATGTTGTCTCCAGTCAGGAGGGAGCAAGAACGAAATATGCATCTCATAATTTAAATAGTAATTGAAAAGTGCAGGGTAAACAGTTTGAAATAATAATTTTCAGCAGTTAAAACAGTTCAGTGTGATTTGAATATGCAAACGTCTATGACCGGCTTGGGTTAATCAGTAGTATCCTAGCGATACGATATGGCTTATCCCCGTGTGTGAGAGGGGTAAGCTAACACAGTCAGTTCAGTAGGGGCTTTGGTCATAAACGTTTACACTATTCCCCCAGTCCCAGATTCAGTAACAGTAACAGTCGGTAGAGTTCCGTGCCATCAGTGTGGTTTAACATGCATCTTAACTTTACTAAATAAATACAGGAATACACAAATCGTAACTTGCCTTGTATTAGATTGACTGGAAGGACGAGTCGGTACCGAGGAGGAAAGTCAGGTAAATTTTCGAATTCCTACAGTTGAGAACTCGACTTAGATTCCTGAATAACCAGACTAAGTGTGCTAGTTGCAATCTCTAGTAGTCATGTCCTAGTCAGATTTTATGTTGTATTAATCTACAGCTAACGATTACGTCGCAACTACGTGCATTGATTAAGCCGGTTAATTGGATTATTTGGAAATACACGAGAATCAATTTAACTTTGGAAAACTTTGTGTTTTCGTAATATATTTATAAAATACAATTTCTTTTAGTGATAAACCGTGAACTAGTTATTTAATAATATATTATCCATTTTAATTACATTCGTAATTAATCAGTAAATCGTGCTCTAATCTACGATTACGCGACTAATCAAAACCACCCAAATTCACATCCACCAGAAAAGAAAAATAAAATAAAACTATGCTACACAATACAATGGCACAGCTAAACATCCTAGAGTGGGCTTATGCCCTGTACAATTATCTTTTACATCAAATAAGAGGAAAATGATTTAATTATTAAATAAAGTGCAGTAAATAAATAACTATATTAAATAGCCTAAATATTAAATAAAATAATTTAAAATAAATGCTAAGAGTCTCAGACTCGGTCCATCATCAAAATCCAGCTAATACCACAACGCCCGGTCGGACTGGTGCGTTTGCATTTCGCCGGGGCCCACAGACCAGTACGGTCGTCGCCCGAAAATCAGTTTAAAAAATTCATTTTCGAAAGCCAGTTTTGAAATCAATATAAGTATAGTTTTGTAAAAATTTGGGCAGCACTTCCTCTATTTCGGGACAAACCCAAAACTGGGAAATGCGCCACGGAAAACCTGCAAATATTTCTAACCCAAAATAATCCACAGAATATATCCACCAAAATAATCCCAAGCCACAGAAAATAATTCCAACTCCACCGAATAATTCCCGAAAAGTCCGGGAATCTCGTAATCCAACCAAATCACACCAAAGCAACACAGGAAAATAATCTAACGCAGCTAAACGATAATATACGCAGCTAACCGGATTCCCGAGAGGGAACCGGGGGACCGATCTATCATCATCGACTCTACGGGGGACGAACTACTGTGATTATCCAGAAATTACCAGATTTCGTTGGCGGGGAGCCGCGTGAAAAATTTCGGGAAAAATCCGAAACAAAGTTCGGCAGCAGGTCGCAGATCCCTGTCCCGGACAGCAACGCCTCACAACAACAGGGTCGCCCACGCACAGAAGAGGCGCGGAAGAGTCTCGCAGCGGCGGGGAGGTGCTGGAACTTGCCAGAAGGGCACGGCCACGGAGATGGGCGCGCGGACAGCGGCTCGGGGTCACGCGGGGTAGCACGGACGGCAGAGGCGGGGGAGCCGCGGAGGGGAGCTCGACGCGGGGTGCGGTCGGTGGGAGGTCGGCGCGGGGGCGCGGCCTCGGCTGCAAGGGACAGGGCCGGCGGAGTGGGGGAACGCCGGCGGTTGGCCTGACAGGGGCGGCCGCGGGCGTGGAGGTGCTGGAGTGGGACGGGAGCGGAGGTTCGCCGGAGTTGGCACGGCGAGGAGAAAAGGGCGCGCGCGAGCTTCGGGAAGGGAAGGGTTTGCTGGAGAAAGGGGGGTTTGGGGTTATGGTTACTCACTGTGAATGGGATTTTATGAGGGTGAAGCTTGGGGAAAAAGAGAAGAGGGGGTTGTCTCCTGGAGTTGTGGGTGAGTGAAGTTTAGAGTTGAGGGATTGTTCTTAGGTGAACGTGAAGAGGTGGGTGGAGAAGTGGGAACTAAACGTGGGGTTAATAATGGGGAGTTGGTTGGTTAACATGTGGAGTGTAGCAAAAGTTGGAAAAGTTGCATACCAATTCTCAAGTGAGAAAACGCTGGTCCTTCGGGACCAGTTCAAAACCGAGTGTTTATATATATTATTTTTTTATATATAATTCTTTGATTATTAAACCAATTAGAAATTTGAAAAGAAGGGAAAAGAGATTGGGTTCAGGCTCAGGCCTGGGTCTGGGCTCGGACTCGGGTCTGGGTCCGAAAACAAAAAGCCAAGTTGTTATAATTTTGAAATTACTTTCCACTCAATAATATTTAATAATAATAATACTAAAAAATGATAATAATTTTAGAAAAAATTTGCCACTAATATTAACACGAAATTCCATTGAATAATGGGTTTCACAAGAAGTCATGTTGACAGAAGCATATAACAGCTCGTCTTCATCTTCTATTATAGGTTTAGGAGCTGAAACATAGTTCAAACGATAGAAGACAGATCATTTAGCTAATTGGCAACAACACTTGATGACCACTTCATGAAGGAAGTGGCGATCTGAAGAGTGATTTAGAGGTGAAGGAGACATCCCTGCGATCTCCCATATTTGTGTTAGACGTTCTCGGAGATCAATTACCACTACAGGACGAGAAGAAGTCGGAGGAACATATTCCTTAATGATGTTAGGAAGATGCCTCATATTCTTCAGATGTTTAGTTCCCTGAGTGTACAAAGAGGTACTTAACTCATTAGCATAAGTGGTTGGGTCTTTCTTTTCAAACTTTGATTTCTAGTACAGATTGACCTTTGGCATAGGATTTTTACCTTTCACCAAAGTTGATACCGATTGACGCCTATTGAGATAAGCACGTAAATCAGAAAATTCTGCTCCAGGTGTCTCTGTTTGTGATACTATCAATTTTCCTTGCTTAGATCTTAAAATTTGCAAGGTTGGAAGATCTTGACCAGATCCCATAGGGGTAGGCAAGATGCCTCTTTGATCAGTATTCTTTCCCATGGTAGAGATCTGAAGACCTCTGTTTAAAGTAATATAATATGATATATCTTCCTCTGAGTTATAGACTAGGGAAGTTTAAGAAAAGACCAAAGGGTGCTTTTCTTTATTTTGTGGAGGGTTATCTAAGAAGCGTTTCCCTCTGTTTTATTATGGGACCATCTTAGGCACAGGTTGCGCTAGCTGTGGAAATGTCAAAGGATCCTTCCTTTTGTTCTGTCTAGTTTTGGCACTAGAACATCGTTTCTCCAAGTTCAGAACTGGAGAATTGGAAGAGGGAATAGCCAAAAGACTAGTTCCCTTGGGTTGCGCCAGAACAGCATGGTGAGCAACCTGCGCCTGGACAACTGAGTGCTTATGTTGCGCCATAGCCATATGAGCTACTGGTTACGCCCTAGCCACAGGTTGCGCCTTGGCAATAAGATGTGCTGATTGTGCCTTGGCAGCAGCATGATTAGACCGTGCCTTAGCAGCAGGAAGAGTGGACTGTGCGCGGGTAGCAAGAATAGTAGACTGTGCATGAGCAGCAGGAAGATTGAACAGTGCCTTGGCAGCAAATAGGGTAGGTTATGCACGGTCAACAGAAGCAGGCTGCGCCTGAGCCACATAGACAGATTGTGCCTGGGCAACTGAGGCAGGTTGTACCTGGGCAACAGCAACCATAGAAGACTTAGGAGTCCACACAATTTTGTTATTGGTGATTGCCATAGTGTGCTTGTTGCTCTTCTTGTTGATCATATCTTCATAGGTTGTCTGGTTGACTTGAACAACCATAGTCTTCTGCGTCTTACCGATCGATGCATCGTCACATTGAGTTGTCACCTTTTCATCAGAGGGGAAAGTCGTCCCCAGCAGAGTCGCCATTTTGTTTGCAAAAACAAAAAGTTGTTCTATTATAAACTTTAGAAAAGAGTACAAGAGTACAATTTAAATTCTGGAGAAGTACAACTATAGGAACCTGATCAGAAGACGATCACTTTATCCCTTGGACTATGTGAACTTGAAGACCGGAGCCTCTGAAGAATACAGCAGCAATTTTGCAAGAGTACTTGATCTCCGTGTCCTCATTTGAAAGTGATTGGAAACTCTATTTATAGAGTTCTGAAAATAACTGTGTTAGCAGTTATTCTGATGTGCGCGATGCTGGATTGTGCCACATTGGGTTGCGCCAACCTTGTGTTGTGCCAACTTTCATTCAGTTAACAATCGTGTACTAACTGTATTTAGACGCGTGGCATCATGTTATTGAGATGCGCGTGGTCGTGTACAGAATAGTGGACACGTCTTGAGAGATTAGTGGCATGTGCGCCACATCATCCTGTTTTAGAAATAAAAATTGTTTTAACTTTATCAGGTTGCGCGAGCTTCAGTCAACAAGTCAAACTGCGCCTGATTGGGTTGCGCCTAGGCACAACTTAATGTATAGGCATGTGGCAGCTTTTGAGAAGAAGTTGTTCGAATTGCGCCTAGGCGCAACTAAGGAATTTGTTTAGATTGTGCCTAGGCATAACTCATAAGATGTACAGGACAGCTGTCAATCAAATCTCCTCGAGCAACACAATTCGTGGGATTCGAAGAGATTTTCTCCGTTTACTGTGTTGTCAGTTGTCAGTACTGTCAGGCAATGATGGCAATTAAATATCAGACACCACGTAGACTTTGGCGTAATATGACTGAGCACAGCCAGATATATGGCGCAACCTGATCAGTGGCGCAGCTTGATCTTCGAGCTTCATATTAGTGGTGTAGCTTGATTTTTAGGGCACAATTTGATTGCTGGGTGATAAAATCATGACGCAACTTGATTTTTAGGCCCTACACCTTTATTGAACTAAGTCCTTTTAGACCCTTCTCTCTGCCAAATGGGTTTGGACTTTAATGAAGAAGTTGTTAACCCTACCAAGGCTGCCATTATGGTTGATCAGCCTCCGGAGAGAATGGCGCAGATCCGATATCAGCATTTGACTTATATCTAATACATGATGGAGAGTGGTAGACTCAAATATATTGAATCTGATAATGTGTCCTTCTTAAAACCCGAGTATTTGTTTGGTGATCGTTTGACTTCAACTGAAGCGAAGGCGTTGAAGGTCAAAGAAGACTGGTTCTTCAAGGCGAGAGATGTGAACATGTACATTCGGCAAGTGGAACGTCAATTGCCCTTGACGGCTTTCCGTAGTCTTACTTCCAAGAGGAGGATGAAGTGGGGGCTCACTCCATCTCAGAGAGGGACAGTGGCAGGAATCATCCGGATTGACACCATCTCCAATCAGAAAGATACGTTAGCCGCTTCGTGAGCCGGAACCTCTTATCATTTGTGAACTATGCATCCTGGGAGTATATATAGTGATATTCCTCCAAACACTTTCACCTTTAGTGCCTTGACCTTTATCAACTGTATGTTGGAGGCCAAGATCTCGTACTCGAAAGGGGAATTTTGGATCGAGGGCTGGTGCCATTATGTACAGAAGTGGGACGAGTTGACACTCTGGGTTCTGTCGAAGTTTAAGACTAAACTCAGAGAAGTTGGTCTGACTGCTGCTCTCCGAGCTACTCAGGTGGGCATAAATATAAATCGGCCTATGTTTCTTGCTCTCATGGAGATGTACAACACTCAAACCAGTACCTTCTTCACTCCCGTGGGGGAGTTAGGCTTGGCACTACATGAGATATATGAGGTCTCAAAGCTTCCTTGGGGGTCTGAGCCCTATGAGGATTATTGCCCTACGAATGAGGAGCTCCTGGCCTTGGAAGAGAAGAATTCTGAGATGATGGCAGTCTTCAAAGAGGTGGCAAGCCATTATTACTTGGCCCAACGGAAGGACAAAGGTAAAGCGTAGCCTCATGTGACTGCTTGGAGGGATTATGTCTTCAAACAAGATATAACGGACCCTTCAAAGGTTCGATTTGTTACTCCTCTGGGGCTTACCCATGTAGAGGTACTTGCTGAGATGACTAGACTTAGCGAACGAAATCCTCGTGAAAATGAGAACCAGGAGCCATCCGAGCATATCTACAGCTGCTTCTGGAATTATGTTCACAGAATGTCTCCAAAGGCAGTGCTGGCGGCCTATCTGATGATATGGCTTCGAGACCATGTATTTGCTGGTGGATCTGGCTCCATGGAGAGGGTGGCCAGAAATCTCATCTTGCCGGCTGTGAAGCTGGTCTTTGGTCATCTTTTGGCCTTGCTTCCCGCTATGGTGTGCAACCTGAAGTGAGGTCTGAGGGAATTTATAGATAATGTAGTTTATGAGATGGGTAAGAAGGGCAATTTTCCTCGTACAGAGCTGCCTTTTTATTATCTGATGGGATGGTTGATCTTGCAACATCCAAATATAATGACCCCTGGCTCGGAAGAGGATTATGTTGCCGGTAACGCCTTTATCCGTCGCTACTACAGAAGGAAGTGGATGTACACAGGCGTTCCAGTTTGTAGGAGAGTTCTGTCCTACCTCCAAGGGTGGGAGATCACCAAGGTTGGCCCAGTTTTCCTGGGTTTTAAAGCAGATGAAGAGCTGGAGGACTCTGACAAGGATGCGATCACTTTGCCAATGTGGAGATTCTATTGGCTGTAGAGCATTCGACCATCCCACTTAGTGTATCAGAACAAGAATTATTGTTTCTTAGAACCGTACCAGCCGAGTCATTTTGCTCGCAAGTTTGGCTACACCGAGTTGATGTTGAGAAACCCCAGAAATTGTTTGGAGTTTGTTGGAAGTTTGTTAGATGGGGTTCGGGGTTGGCAGTACTACAATACCGGGTGTACCAGAGTGCGTTTCACGCTGCCGGTTCACAATCCTCAGCCGCATATTTTGTTTTTTGTCGTGAAGCTCTATTGTGCGATGAATACTGTTTACCCTGGGTATGACCGGTAGACCAGTTTCAATGTCGGGATACAACTTGAGGCATCGGAGAGTATGCTGGCGAAGGCTCGGGCGTATTGTCCGCCTGATATAGCAGCTTTCAGGGCTGTCCCTGTAGTACCAACGAAAGGTTCTCTAGAGAAGCCCGAGGCAAGTCAGCTGAACAGGCGTGCTTCGGTGAAGGTAGGTTCATCGGCTCCCAAGAAGCCCAAAAAGATGTTAGCCACTAAGGATGGGGGAGTGTGGGCATAATACCGCCTTCAGCGGCATCAACAGAACCAACTCCTATAGTGGTATGTAATTTAGCATCTGTCTGACTCGGTATTTCCTCTTGTGCTTATATGTCTCTTCTTTGCAGGAGGTGTTGAAGAAGAAACCTCGATCTTTGAGGCCGGGTTCGAGTAAACCGAAGGAGTTGGAGAGCTCATCTGATGAGCATATCCCTCCGATTGTGTCATCTTCCATGGAGGAGACTTTGGATGATGCCATTCTGGTGGAGGTTTCGTCCTCTTTGGACCGGGCCAGAGATGATGTTGCAGCATCTGAGAACATTGAACCTTCTCCGCCAACTGGTCGGAGAGGTGAAGCAGAGTCTTCACAGACGGTGAAGCAAATAATTATAGGGGCCCTAAAGACTGGTGTGGGAGCCCCGAAGGAAGTTATCATGCAAGCTCCTCCGAGTGAGGGGGATGAATGGGATTCATTCTCTTCGGATGATATCCCCCAAGAGGATGTTGAGAACGTTGAAGAGGACTCCGTGACAGGCGGAGAGTGTAGAAGCATGGAAAATATTAAAGAAAATGACCCATGCGGCCAAAAGAACCCCATGCGGCTCAGAAAGCCCATACAGCTCAAAGAGTCATGCGGCATAAGAGACTATGCGGCCCAAGACATCCCATGCGGCTTCGAAGATACGTGACAGGATAGTCCTCTTCTCTGCCCCCTCGTATTAATTGATTGACGGCTGACAACTCTGAAAAAGTGACAGCCCTGACACAAAAAGAAGAAATTACGACTCTGTCATAATAACAGACTTCTAGGGAAGAGAGAGAGATCTCTGACACAAATCCTCCAAGAGCCATAAAAAGGCCACGTGGCCTTGCCACGTGGGCGTTCGTATGCGTCTCACGCAAAGACTTCTCATGCGGTTCAGAATGAATCCGTTCTATGCGGCTCAGGCCGAGACAGCCTCATGCGGCTCGAGCAAAGACTTCTCATGCGGTTCAAGAGGACCATTTCCATGCGGCTCGGGCAGATGTATCCCTATGCGGCTCGCAATGATCACCTCCATGAGAGGGCCACTACCCAGGCAGTCCTGACACGTGGCCCCAACCATATGCGGCCCAAAATCATATGCGGCTCACTCGTCATGCGGTTCAGATCTCCCCAATGGCTCCTAGGACACGTGTCCTAAGCCGATCAATTCCTCAGATCTATTGTAATCAAAGATTGGATCAAATCCCAAAAATCTGGGACACGTGGCTGGAGAATAAATCTAATTTATTCACATACATCAGAAGATCATTATGAGGAAGATTTATTCCAATCAGCATTAATTGCTGATGGGATTTGGTGTAATCTACACTCAATGGCCCAGATTCACCACACTCAAAACTAATGGCCTAGATTGACCAATCCACAGGCCGCCGCCATCTCCAGGAAGCAATCATTGCAACCTAATGATCACACCCCATTCCTATAAATAGCAAGGTGCCATTCCCTTACAAGATATACGTTCCCTGGCAATATACACTATCAGAGAGAGATACGTATACACAGAGAGCTCCCCCCTTAATAATCAGAAAGGAAATACACAAAGAAAGAGAGAAGCCAGAAGAGCAACACGAGGAGAGCATGAAGGGCATTTCTTCGTCAACGCCAAGCAGATCTTCTTCGAGCCAAGGCTGCATACCAATCGTCCAAGGAGTAAGGCAGGGCTGCCGTCGCCTTCCCGAGCCTCTATCGTCACCCCCCAGAATCTAAAATAAACAATTATACTTAGTCTGCTGTACCTAGGCTTTCGTCCCTAGGCTTTTCTTGTACAAACGAGTTTGTATTGTGAGTCTTAGTTCAGTCCTCCCATAAAACTGTTCTGTACTTTTACAATCAATGACAAACACGATGGCGACTCTGTTGGGGACAAACTTCTCCACGGCTGAGGAGTTGGTGACGCAATCGGATGCAGCCAAACATGGCTCCACACAACAAAAGATGGTCGTCCGCTTCGACCAACAGGCGTTTAAAGAGATGCTCTCCGAAGAAAGCGTTGGCCCCGTCCAGAAGCGCACCCACGGGATGAAGGCTCACAAAGAGTGGAGGCCAAAATCATTTGCTCCTCCCCAAGCCCTCGATGGGATGCCCTCTGTTGCTCAAGACGGCGGGAAAGACTCTCCTGCGGCCCCACCTCAGACCGTAGACAACTCTGCTGTCCCCAAGTCCGGCAGAAGAAAACACTATGATGCTGGACTTGCAGGGGCAAAGAGGAACTCTATGCGACCCGAGCCGTATAAGGGTATTACCCGCAGGGAGAAAGCTCATGCGGCTACATCCGCCAGCCGCATGAAAAAACTCATGCGGCCACATCTGTCAGCCGCATTGCTTATGCGGCTACAGTTGCCAACTACATGGATGAAACTCATACGGCTGTGGAAGCCAATCGCTCGCAGAAAACCCATGCGGCCACAGTTGCCGACCGCATACGGCCAGCCTGCACGGTCGTGGCTCCCAATCGTACAAAAACAACTCATCCAACGGCAGAAGACAACCGCATGCAGACAGCCTGCACGGTATCTAATTCTAGCCGCATAGCATCCGTTCTACGCTTCTCTCGATCAGTCTTCGACTATCTCTCATGCGGTCCTGACCCTGACGGTTCTCGGGGTGATAAGCCAGACTCTGTGGTATTCAACTTGGACTCCTCCTATTACGCACCCGCAAGTGCTAAAAGGAGGAAGTCTAGGGCAGCGCGGGCTCACCAAGCCCAGCCAGTTGTCCCAACCTCTGACCATCGGGGTGTCCCGCTGATTATCATGCGGGCCTCTAATGGGAAGTTGTACCGAACTACTCGAACCCAGCCCCCGACGGCAAACAGACAGAGTGGTTCCTCTGACCTGAGTGAGGCTATCCTCCACAAACGCAAGGAAAGAGAAGGGGCCCTGGCGTACAAAGAGTCCTCACACGGACGTCACTGCACCCAGATCATCGTCAACTGCTGTTGCAACAACACAGCGGTGGCGGAGGACCGGCCATCAGTCTTCCAAAGACTAAAGCATCCGAGCTCAGAGGACGAGGCACCTCCTGTTGTCTCCTGTAATTCCACTCAGAAAGTCCCCGCCGAGGGAAGAGGGAAGAAGACAAGCATCTCCAGCCCCAAGATATCAACCAATACAGCTAAGAAACTGTCATCTAAGCGGTTGTCCTCCACCGGAGTATTCCAACACACCCGTTCAAAGACGAAATCTGCTGCGATAGGAGATTCATCATCCACATCGCTGGGGGTCATAGGAACTGGGAGTAGCACTCCTCCGAACATCCACAACAATCCGATGTTTCAAGGAGACGAGTCCGGGGAAACAACTCTCCCATCAGATACAACAGATGCCGATGTTCCCGAGGACATCCATGACTCTCAAGATGAAGCAAGCTCCGAAGCTGGGGATACTATTCCCTCCGAGTCCGAACCCGAAGAGAACATTCCCACATACCCCGATGACTTCTCGGTGCATGGGTATGACTCGGAGAGCACATCCTCCACCGTTCCTTCTATCACTCCCCATGTAAGGACGGTGTTCATGACGGACATCAATCTAGGTGGTTCCAGCGATCACCAACACATCGACACTTTGGAGGCTATACTGCACGCCTTGGTCAAGTCTGTAGACGAGATCAAAGCGGCTCTTCCTACTCTGTAGGGAGTGACACCTGGCCAAACAAGCACGGGTCCCGCAATCAATGTAGATTCAAATTCAGCAACACCGAAACCGGGCAATAATCCTCCTGAAATAACGGCCCCTACCGCGACAGATGAGGCCCGAAAAGTAAGAAGAGAGGTTCAGGAGCTCCGAGCCATGTTCCATGCCCGAGAAAACGCTCAAGACCTCAGAATTCGGCAACCATACCCTGCTGAATGGAGGGATGTTCCATTCCCACCAAAATATAAGCCGTTCAATATCAACCCGTATGATGGCAAGACCTCGGCAAGTCGGTACATCACTTACTTCGAGGTCACCACCGACCATCTACCCCATGATGATGCTATCCTCACGCGATTATTCATTGGGGCATTGGAAGGAGTCGCCTTCGACTGGTACCGCAACCTGCCAGACAACTGCATCCACTCCTTCACTGGCTTCAAGCGCTTGTTCTTGGAGAGATTCTACGAGGTAGGACAGGACGTCATGATGTCTACCCTCATGGACGTCATCCAAGGAGAGAAAGAGCTGACAAGGAACTACATTGAGCGGTTCCGCCAAGCTGCCATGAAGCTGCCCTCCGGAAATCTAGATTCCTCTTTGATTAAAATTTGCCAAAAGAGACTGCTTCCAACGATCAGTCTCTGGATGGACGAAAGTCAATTCAAAGATTGGAAGACGTTCATCATCAGCGGCACGAGCACCGAAGAACGACTGAAGAAGGCTCGCCAACTGGGATTGCACATCTCGGAAGGAGAAAACAAGGGCAAGCGTCCCAACAACGATAATGGGGGTAGCCCCTCCAACAATCGGGATAGCAAAGGAAAGTAGGCTATTGTGGCCGATACAGCACAAAAACCTGAGCTGAAGCTAGCAGATAAACAATGGCCGCAAATCACTTACTCCTTCGAAGACGGTCACGTCAAGCCCATCTTGGACATGCTCATACAAGGGGACAGAATTTAGCTTCCTCCACCAAGACGGGAACTGCGGCCGGCAGAGATGGAGAATCCAAAGTACTGCCATTATCATCGCTATGTTCATCATGCTACACACGATTGCTACCAGCTGAAACAGTACATCCAAAACCTCATCGACTCGAATGCTCTGGCCATCGATTTCGAAGAGGTAATCGTGGCGGCCAATATGGTGTCCGTACAATTCGGCAGCTTCCCTCCAACGAAAACTTAGGACGGGGTGGTTCCCGTCCCTCTAGCGACAATGGAGATTACCAATCTTCCACCTCCCCGAGATCAGGCTGTCGGTCTAGTACCCCTCACCACATCACGAGGGGAGGTCATGTGGATCCATCCAGACTTGGTATCAGAAGTGACTCGGCCCATACCATCTTCCACCGACAAAAAGAAAAGTGGAAAAGTCAGAACCTACCACACAATATCGGCAGACAACGAGGAAGCTATAGCCGTCGTCACACGGTCCGGAGCGCAATCCCAACCTGTGGTTGACAATCCAGCTGAAAATCATCAACCCACTATAACTGATGCTCCGGGACCGGCTCAGCCCTCGACGACCGACAAGCCTAGGCCGAAGGAGACTCGCTTCGACAAATCCCTCCGAAAAGAGGCAGCCCAAGGGCTAGAGAGGCCCTACAACTTTGACATCTTAGTACAATTGGCTAACACACCGGCCAAGCTGTCACTGTACAAACTCCTAAGGCTCTCCAAGGACGTTCGTATCGTATTAAGCGAAGCGCTCCAAAATGTCGATGTCTATATGGCTCAATCCAACCTCACCGGGAAGGACTCACCCGTGGATCTCCAAGATAGTGCCTGCACAGGAGCAATGCCCAACTTCGTCTTCACTCTACAGGACATGCTCATCAAAACCAACTTACACGATCGCCCGCTATACTACACAGGATACATCGGTGACATGAAGGTGGATCGGTTGCACATAGATCCTGGCTCTTCCATAAGCATCATCCCGAAGGGTCTGCTACATCATCTCTGCATCCTAACACATCGCCTGACGCTTACAAGCACCGCCATCAGCGGTTTCAATTCGGGCAGGAGCTACCCTATTAGGAAGATTCGTCTGAAGTGTCAAATTGGCGACCTCCAATCCGAAGTCACCTGCTACATCATAGATGCAGACACTTCTTACAACATCCTCTTGGGGCGCCCATGGATACACGATTACATGATCGTGCCTTCCACGCTACACCAGTGCTTCAAATATGTCGACAAACACGGCTTCGTGAAGACAGAATTTGCTGACATCGATCCCTTCAAAGGGGTCGAATCTTACTACTCAGACTCCTGCCTATACGAAAAATCGAAGAGGCACCTTGGCGAAGGAAAGGAACAAGCTGGTACCGAAATGGCCACGGGAACGGAAGGACCTCTGACGATCCACCTCCAAGCTCGCAAACCGGGCAAGTCCGCACCCCTTACTGCTACTCTGCGGAAGGACGCGATCAGCCTCTCGGTGCAAGAAAAATAGATGATAATCCGGCTGCCAAGGTCCGGCCAAGTGCCGAGACCCACAACGGGGCCACTGACAATCAGACTACCGAGAGTCGGTCAATCCCAAACGGAGAAGCTCAATCCCTCTGATAGGCCACTGACGATACGCCTTTCCAAGAAGGGTCGTCACCCCGATGTAAGGTCTGACACTTCTAGCGAACCGGCCACTCCTCGCTCCACATCAAGTGCCAAACTGGGGGTCGCTAGTCTGCCAACAACTCCACGCTCTGCTCCATTAATTGAACCACTGACAATCAAGCTCCCCAGGTCATCCTCTCAGTCTTTATTTACACAGGGGGTAGCCAAAGAGGAACCGGAGCTAGCCAAGTATGTGGCTGCCCACACTGATGTTCCCTCCGCTGATGATGTAATCCCCTAGAAAAGATACCTTATTTCATCAATAAAGGGCTATCTTTGAACTACATCGAGCTTAATAAGCTTTATACAATATACGCTATGGAACATGGTATAGGCACCCACCTACACACACAGGTGACAAATGTGCACACCACAATCCAGCTTATTCCAGCAGAAGATGCTTATCGCATAATCGAGGGAGGGGATCACCCAATCATCTTCGACCGAAAAGACGATCCGCATCCCTTCGCGATAAAGGAAGCCGACCTTGGGTCAGATGCCGGGAGACTGCCTCTGTATCTCTATAGCCCCCAATCCAAATATCTCATACAGAAACAGGGGTATGATCTGGAGATAGCGCCAGGTTTTAACTACGGCACTAGGCGACGACTACCTTTGAAGCCTCCAGTCCCGGCTGGCAAGCCACGGCATTATTACAGCAAAACTCGATGTGGACTAGGGTATGTAACTCCCACAACAACACCTGAGAGTTCAGATGAGGAGTGTGACTGGCAGTCACATTCAACTGGATCACCAACCTCCGACTCGGATACCAGCATCGGAGACATATTTAGACAAGTCCTGTCAGTCAATATGGCATTCGTCGACGCTTACGAAGAGGACGAAGACATTCCTAAAATCCTCAAACTAGAGCCGTGGGCCCAACAGCTGGATGCACAATAGGAAAAGCGGTTCGAGCAGAGAGAACCTCCTACCGAAGATGAGATTATGCAGGTCGACCTCGGCAGCGAATCCTCTCCAAAGCCAATCTTTGTCAGTAAAAGCTTAACAGATGAAGAGCGAGAATCGCTGCTGGAACTTATCAGAGAATATGTTAATGTGTTCGCATGGAGTTATAAAGACATGCCAGGGTTAGACCCCAATATTGCTCTTCACAAACTCAACATACGGCCAGATGCAAAGCCAGTCAAGCAACAACAGCGACGCTTCCGTCCAGGCATCATGGACGCGATCGAAGCCGAAGTCAACAAACTGATAGCCAGCGGCTTTATTCGTGAGGAGCAACATCTCGATTGGGTCGCCAATATAGTGCCCGTCCTCAAGAAGAATGGGAAGATTCGAATCTGCATCGACTTCCGCAATCTGAATGAAGCGTGCCCCAAAGATGAATTCCTCCTTCCTATCACAAGCATCATGATCGACAATACCTGCATCTTCGAACGTATGTCATTCATGGATGGCTTCTCGGGGTACAACAAAATCAAAATGTCTTCTGAGGACAAAAAGCATACATCATTCCGAATACCAATTGGCACGTACTGCTACACAGTCATGCCTTTCGATTTGAAGAATACCGGTGCCACATATCAAAGAGCCATGAGCATCATCTTCAGAGACCACCTACGCAAGACAGTGGAGTGCTATGTTGACGACATCGCCGTTAAGAGTCACTGCAAGGGAGACCATCTGCAGGATCTAAGGACGGTATTCGACCTAATACGAGCGCACAATTTGAAAATAAACCCTACGAAGTCCTTTCTGGGTGTATCCAGCGGGAAGTTCTTGGGCTTCATCATCACTGCACAGGGTATCCATGTAGACCCGGAGAAGACGAAAGCAATCATGGAGATGGGTCCTCCGAAAAATCTTTGCAAACTCAGAGGCCTTCAAGGGAGGCTAGCTTACATCAGGAGATTCATTTCCAACCTCTCCGGGCGATGTCGACCGTTCACCCATCTCACAAAAAAGGAGTCTCTTTCGTATGGAACGAGGAATGCCAGCGCGCCTTCGACAACATCAAAGAATATTTGTCGAACCCTCCAGTCCTCGTGGCCCCGGTTTCTGGAAAACCATTCCTGCTCTATGTACGAGCAATAGAACATTCCCTCGGGGCTCTGCTGGCACAAAACAACGACGCAGGCCATGAGCAAGCCATATATTACCTCAGCCAAATGATGATTGGGCCAGAGCACCGATACACCGCTGTGGAGAAGGAATGCCTCGCCCTGGTATTCGCCATTCAGAAAACGCGGCACTATGTCACCGGACAAACGATACATGTGATCTCATGAGTCAACCCTCTCAGGGTCCTCATGACTAAACCAGGGGCACTCAGCTCTCGCCTCGCTACATGGGCAATATTGCTGTCCCCTTATCATATGATCTTCGTCCCCCAAAAGGCAGTCAAAGGTCAAGCCCTGGCAGACTTCTTAGCAGCCCACCCAGGCTCGGAGTCCTCCAGAATATACGAAGAGATCCCAGATGAGGTCGCCGACTCACATGCAACCTCTCACAAGGCTATATGGTGAATGTTCTTCGACGGTGCTTCGAGGACCTGACCTAAAGGCAATATAGTCGTCGGAGTCGGGGTAGTACTGGTCTTCCCTTCCGGATTGGTGATTAACCGCGCATATTCCCTCACAGAGCCCTGCTCTAACAATGTGGCCGAGTACAACGCTCTGGTCATTGGCCTCCAACTTGCAAGAGAGCTGGGGGTAGAATACCTTGAAGTTTACGGCTACTCCCAACTAATCGTCAATCAGATCCGGGGCTCATACGAGGTCCACCATGAAGACATGATCCCTTATCACCAAATAGCGATTGACATCATCTCGTCGTTCGAGGGGTTCTTTATCGAACATGTCCCCAGACTCCGAAATATCGAAGCTGATGCCTTGGCTGGTCTTGCCGCTTCCCTAGCAGTTCCGAATTATGATCGCCAATCAGTGGATGTGATAGGCCACGAACTGGTCTGTCCCAAGAACAATGTGCAATTTATGGTGAGTTATTTCGTACAGACGATCGAGGATGCCCCAGATTGGAGACAACCATTCATCGACTTCGTCGTCTACGACATCCTGCCCGAGAACCCAAAGGAAGCCACTTCCATCAGACGGCGTTCTCTCAGATTCTTCTACGATACAGAGACGAAAATGCTGTATCGTCGCTCCTACGATGGATTACTGCTTCAGTGTCTGTCAAATGTAGAAGCCAAAGAAGCCGTACGAGAAGCTCATGACGGTGTCTGCGGGGCCTACCAGCCCGGCCCAAAATTGCAAGACCGCCTTCGCCGAATGGGCTACTATTGGCCCACAATGGTGGCAGATGCGATAGATTATGCTAGAAAATGCAAAGCCTGCCAAGTCCACGCGGACTTCATTCACCAACCATACGAGTTTCTACATCCGACAGTGGCATCCTGGCCATTCGAAGCATGGGGAATGGATATCATTGGTCCAATCACCCCACCTTCCTTCCGAGGACATCGCTTCATACTTGCGATCACTGATTACTTCTCCAAATGGGCGGAAGCTGTCCCACTCGCAGAAGTTACGACTTCAAATGTGATTAGCTTCCTCAAGCATCATGTCATCTATCGCTTTGGACTGCCCCGAAGGATCATCCATGATAATGGTCCGCAGTTTTTAAGCCACGCATTCTATCGATTTTGCGATAAGCACCATATTCAGAATGTCGCTTCAATACCGTACAACCCAGCGGCAAACGGGTTGGCAGAGGCATTCAATAAAACAATCATCAAACTCCTCAAGAAGTTTGTCTCCTCCAACAAACGTGACTGGAACGAGAAGCTCGGCGAATCCTTATGGGCTTATCGCACCACAGTTCGAACAGCCACCGGGAATACACCATTCTCTCTAGTATACGGGAGTGAGGCAGTTCTCCCATTAGAGACTCAAATACCCTCGCTCCACGTCACCCTTACTTATCAATTGACGACGGATGATAACTACCGACGTCGACTACAAGAGTTGGAGGCCTTAGATGAAAAGCGCCTCCTAGTTCAGCAAAGGATCGAGCTATACCAAGCACGCATCTCAGGAGCCTTCAACAAGAAGGTCAAAATCAGAACATTCCAAGTGGGCGATCTTGTTCTGGCAGTCCGAAGGCCAATGGTCATGACTCACAAGACTGCCGGCAAGTTCCAGCCAAAATAGGAAGGTCCATTTGTCATCGAGGCCGTGTTTTCCAACGGTGCTTACCGCCTCGCTAAGCAAAATGGAGACTTGCTTATGTTGCCCATCAACGGCAAGTTCCTGAAGAAATACTATATCTAAACAAAATTCTCCAGATTATTGAGTCATGTATCCGCTGATACCACTGAACTCACCCTCATAGTTTGTCAGATTTTCGAGTCATGTATCCGCTGATACCACTGAACTCACCCTCATAGTTTGTCAGATTTTCGAGTCATGTACCCGCTGGTACCGCTGAACTCACGCTCACCATTCTCCAGATTCTCGAGTCATGTACCCGCTGGTGCCTCTGAACTCACATCCCGGTCACTCTTTCAGATGGAAAGTTATGTATGATCTTACCTCTGAACTTCCTTCCTGAAGGAGATCCTCCTCCATGATCCAACACCCGCACTTTTAGTGCACAAAAAAGGGTAATCGATCCACAAATTTCCAAAACGGCCATGTCCTTATTACCTCTGAGTCGTTCCACTTCTGCCAAAAAACAAATCACCCCTTACATAGAACTTCCATGTCCTCATTACCTCTGAGTAATTCTATGTGCCCTCCTTCATTGAGCCCACTCCTGTCATGTCCTCATTACCTCTGAATGGGAAGGCTCCGTCGAAGAAACCTTCATACTTGTCATGTCCTTATTACCTCTGAGTAAGTATGATAATCCCCTTTCGACCTATTATCTGTACCCACAACCGGAGTACGCCAAGGGTAATAGGACCACAAATGTCCTCTGTTGACCACAAATGTCCTCTGTTGACCACAAATTTCCTCTGTTGACCACCAATACCCTCCGTCGAGTTCACTCCTGCCATGTGCTTATTGCCTCTGAGTAGGAAAACTCTACAAAAATTTTCCTGTTTGCCATGTCCTCATTACCTCTGAGCAAGTACGTCAGTTCCCCTTCATCCTATTATCCGTATCTTAAACCAGGGTATGCCAAGGATAATAGGCCCACAAATATCCTTAGCTAAGTTTCTTAACACAAACGTACCATCTCATCATGCCCCAGGAGCCCAGCTGCTCTACGGCATTCCTTTTCTCAATACCAAGAGCACCCATGACCACTTTGCCATGGCCGCTTCAGGTACCCTGACCAAAACTTGTTATCTCTACCTAAAACCAAGGTATGCCATGGGTAACAGTTCCACAAATATATCTCCTATACGGGGAGTACATCACCACAATATCGCAGGCGCAGCAAGCAATACAAATGAAAGGTAGAATTGAAAGTACTCTTTATTTGAAGGAAGAAAAGAAGTATTACATATTTCGGGACCACATCCATTTCAAAAAAAAAGGAAAAAGAAAAAGCCAACTACATTTCAGTATTACTCAATTCTAGGAGGCGGTTCCTCACTGAGGTAGTCCCCCGCTCAATCCGTTGCCGAGCGCGACGCTCGGCCTCCTGGAGTAACCGCTCCTCATTGTCCAAGCCCAGGAGTGCCTGACAGTCACCTTCCAATTCCTTCAAGACAGTCTCCAGGTCAGTCGAAGCTTGAGTAACCCTGTCAGCCTCCTGAACAATTAGGCCCTGTCATTACGGGTAGTCTCGAGTTCAGACTCCAAGAAAGTCAACTTCTTTTGAAGCGCAAGGATCTGCTCCCGCGTCTCAGTAATTTCACGAGAGACAGACTCCTTTCGAGCCGTAACATTTTCATTCGCGTAACTCAATTGATCATACCAATCAGATACGTCACTGAGATCCTTCAGTATGGCCGGTCTGGTCTTATCCCAAGCAGCTCTGGTCCTCTCTATAACAGCGACAAGGGAATCCTGCTCCTCGTTTATAACAACAGACAGATCAGCCTGCCGCAATACTCGAAGCTCGGCCACCAGCTGATCAGCCTCCAACAATGTCGCCTCGAAGCGAAGCCATCCCTGCATCACCAGAAAGATTCTTAAGGATATTTACTTGACCCTGGGCGCATGTCGGGCCAAAGTGAAGGAGGTCCCTCTTTCCACAGCGGCCTCGATCCCCCTCTTCAAATGACGATGAAAACTGGCAACCACGTCCTGCAACGCGTCGTCCAGAGCTTCAGCTGAGGATGGCGTCAAGGGAAGCAGGGATGGCAACGTCGGAGAAGTAACGCTAGAGCTCGCCACCAGGGGAATGGAGTCCGAGTAGAACGATGCATGAATGGCGGCTAACTCGTCTCTCGCCGCCCGGAGAGCTTGGATACTCGGTAGGGCAGAAAGGTCGATTCTCGAAGCCACCGGAGCAGAGGATAACGCAAGGACCATCGTTCCCTGTCCCGACTGCCCCGATGACTGGCCCGTTAAACTCGAGCCCCCAGAAGGCCCATCAAGACAAGTCGAACGGTAAGGAGGTACACCATCCTCCACCGATGCCCCTTCGGTTGGGGTTGTCTCAGTGACGCCCATCCTCGGCACTGGAGGGGCAGGACCTGAATGTCCAGAATAACAATCAATCGACGTAACCCGAAGGACATGATGATAGAGCAGATAGGCTTCCTCACAGGTTAAGATTCGGCTAATCTTACCAGGAGAGGGGCATGAAGGCTGCAGCTCATCCACAACTGGCATGGTCCCCTCATCCGCGAGCCCCGAGTTAAACTCAGTCACGTCCTCTGCCCCCGTTACCTTGAAGGGGGATACAGATTGATCTGCGTCCTCTTGAAAAGGAACAGGCTCACGGCAGTCCCCATCATTCTGGGTCACCGCCTCGACATCTTGAAACTCTTCTTCTTCTCCTGACACCTAAAAGAGGGAACGTAGACGATTAGGATTGAAACTCGAAGGAAAGAAGGAAGAAGGAATCGAGAGCGGTTTTGCTACCTCTCACGCAGGGTTGACTTCTTCTCTACTTTCTTTTATGGCTAGCGTGCGTTGCTTAGTCGCAACCAGCTTCCGGGATCGAGAAACACCGCCAACAGGAGAAACTTGCATGCTACGTTTCGGAGTAGGACCAGGCGCAACGAGGGACTGATCCCCCAACATCTCATCTGACAAAACGTGCTGCTGACCCACCTCTGCGTCTACCCTTGGAAGGATAGAGTCATCTTTATCATGCTCGTTGCCCTCATCACCCTCGGCAGCGAAATCCAAATCTGGCACTTCGGCTCTAGTTTTTCTTTTCTTGGCCCCTTGAGAGCCTTCCTCCAGACCGGTACCAACAATAAAACTGGTACCTGGGTTAAAACCGATCGGGGGTTTGTTCGCCATTACATGATACAAAGCCGCCATATACAAGATCTCCACTGACTCCTTAATGGCAGGGACCGTGAAAATGGTACGAGTATGGAATGAATCATAATATTGCCAAGTCCTGATACCATCAAGAAGGCTACCTTCATAACCCAGACAAGAATTGGGGCTGTCTAGACAAAGTTGGCTGTATCCAAACTGTCGGACAAACCTGCTAGGCAGATAAGGCTCCAGAAAGACAGTATTGCGATTACGATACACCAGATGTGCGGGACGAATGTTACGCAGCCATAGGAGCATCTGGCCATCCAGAAGCTGAGGAGGCACGATACCGTCAATATGTACAGCCTCTATGTCCCTGGCGGTAAAGCGAGGGACGGATACGAAAATATAATACTAATCTGCCCTTGCCAAGGCCATCCGGCAAGCCCGCATGGTCTCACATTCCCAAGGCTCGTCACGATAGCGGAAGATAAATGCGTCATCGTCAGTCACACCGTCTTCAGAGCCCGATCTCATCAAAGACGGATAATGTATCAGTAGCCACCCCATCAAATAGTGATAAGGTAACTCAGTTCGTTCAAAATCCTTGGTCACATCGTGAGCAATGACTTTGGACGTGAAGGTATGAAGGCCACGGTATATGCTACACACCATGGCCGGGAGGAGAGCTAGCCTGATTCGCAAAACTAACTTCACAGCCGGAAGGATGAAGTTACGACTAATTCTCTCAATAGAACCGGCTCCTCCCGAGACTACACAATTTTGTAGCCAGATCATCAAAAATTCTCTAGAAGTGCTTTCTCGGACAGCTCTTGAGTATCCTGGTAAAAGTAACCGAAAGCATCAGTCTTGCTCCCGAATCTGTCACTGGTAGTGGCAACTCTCTTAGCCGACGACACCAAGTCCTTAACCGCTTCCCGAGATCGAGGGCGACGAGAGGTGACTTGACCTGAGGCATCTGTCGGAAAGAGATACTGCACCCAGTCCTTGGTATGGGGAGCATTCCCTTCCGAGTTACTATCCTTTCGGGTTATCTGATGGCATGTGCTATAATGGCACAATATCTACTGGTAAAGAGCCACGAAGCCGGGATACCGTCGTTCCAAATCTTCGAGTTCCTCATTAGTGGGAGTATACACTTTAAAAGCTTCGTCCCCCCAAGAAAGCTTGGAGACCGCGTGCATTTCATAGAGTGCGAGTCCCATTTCCCCTACAGGTGTGTAAAAGGTCCCCGTACGGCAATTATACATCTCCAGCAGAGACATGAACAGCTTCTTGCTTATGGACAAGCCATGACTGGTACCTCGGATAGCATGGAAAGGCCAGTCTCGTACAAAAAGGCCTCATACTTCTGCAAGATCCAAGTAGACAAATTGGTCCACGATGGAATAGGGTGTACCCAACCAGGGAGCATCAACCGACCAACGGGATAGGAGCCTTTCCGAGCAAGTTGATTTATAAAAGTATCGGCAGTAGAAAATATGAAGTTAGGGCCCGCCACATTCAGGAAAGAACCTGGGACCAACCCCGACACAGAACAGCTAGTATGCACCTTACCGGCAGTCACGGACTTCAGATTGTTATTATAATAGATGTTCCCCACGAACATCCCACTTCTGGTAGGGGTTAAAGTCTCCTCCATCTTCCGGTCCAATGGGAGCATATTGAACCAAGATAATGGGAAGTGTCGCTCCATCTGGGGGATGCGGATCGCCATCCCGTTAGAGACAAAACTCTAATTCTCCGACACCTCCAGAACATGATCGTTCTCCACGGTCAAGGCATCTCCAAAAAAGAATGCAGGCTTCAAATACTCCCCTTCAAATTGCCCGGAGTTCATCATAGCATTAAGGAAATGGAAAGACTAATTCTTGATGGCATTCAATCTAGCCAGAGGCTCATCGCTCGGAAACTGGTCTGTCATATGCTGAACAATATGGTCGTACCTATAGCCGAGAGCAGCTTGAGCGCTACCCACCAAGAGTTCTCCAGCAGCGTTAACCGGCAGATTCACTGAAGAAAAGACAGAGAAAAGTAAGTTAAACAGAGGCATGAAGAGAGCTGATTGGGTGCTTTCAAGCTCCGTGCGGCTCAAGAAAACATCCATGTGGCTCCATGAAGCTTTATGCGGTTTCGAAGTCTTATGCGGCTCCAAAAAGTCTCATGCGGCTCAAGCTCAGAAGAACACTTGTGCGGCTCCGTGCAATAAAAGTCTATGTTGTTTAGTGTCGCTTATGCGGCTTCACCGACGAAGCGCGTATGCGGACACGGTGGTTTTCTTATGCGGCTCGCAGCTCAGCCGTAGGGCGAACATACGATTTACAAAGACTCATGCATAAAGTATACAACGTAGCCATGACAGTTAGGATTCTTTAACTCATACATTGTCCTTACCAGTAATGGAGGGGTGAACGTCAGGATGAACATCAGGTACGATGACCGGAGGAGTAGCAGCCGCTGCCGAGGAGGAAGTAGAGGCTGCCTTATTGCCCTTTGCTGCCACGGTCTTCTTGGGAGCCATTAATTATCGAAGAGGGGAAGGGCAATCGAGATAGGGAAAGTTTGAGGAAAAAGAAAGAAAATAAAGAAGCCCTCTCTCTCTCTTCAAACTCCTCCTATTTATAGGAGAACGGGAGAAGGAGGACACGTGGGCCAATGGCCGCCTCATAAAGAGCGAAACCGACTCCTTGGGTTTCGTCTCCAAGATTCACCCAGGGTGTAAAATCCGAAAGATTTAATGAGCTGACCCTTGGGATTCCCCCTACAAAAATGGCGCTGAAACGAGTTTGAGGCAATTAAGGACCCGCACACGTGGCAAGAAGCTATGCGGCTGAACAGTCCCCTGCGGCTGAACCACCTACGCGGTTGAACAAATCTATGCGGCCAAGATCTCTATGCGGTCAGGGTTTCATATGCGGCCAGAAGAATACGACCATGCTTCTTATTCAAAGTATTTCAATTTTGCAAATTGAAAACTTTGAAGGGGGTCCTGTAGAAGCATGGAAAATATTAAAGAAAATGACCCATGCGGCCAAAAGAACCCCATGCGGCTCAGAAAGCCCATGCGGCTCAAAGAGTCATGCGGCATAAGAGACTATACGGCCCAAGATATCCCATACGGCTCCGAAGACATGTGGCAGGATAGTCCTTTTCTCTGTCCCCTCGCATTAATTGATTGACGGCTGACAACTCTGAAAAAGTGACAGCCCTAAAAAAAAAAAGAAATTATGACTCTGTCATAATGACAGACTTCTAGGGAAGAGAGAGAGATCTCTGACACAAATCCCCCAAGAGCCATAAAAAGGCCACGTGGCCTTGCAACATGGGCGTTCGTATGCGGCTCACGTAAAGACTTCTCATGCGGTTCAGAATGAATCCGTTCTATGCGGCTCAGGCCGAGACAGCCTCATGCGGCTCGAGTAAAGACTTCTCATACGGTTCAAGAGGACTATTTCCATGCGGCTCGGGCGGATGTATCCCTATGCGGCTCGCAGTGATCACCTCCATGAGAGGGCCACTACCGAGGCAGTCCTGACACATGGCCCCAACCATATGCGGCCCAAAATCATATGCGGCTCACTCGTCATGCGGTTCAGATCTTCCCAATGGCTCCTAGGACACGTGTCCTAAGCCGATCAAGTCCTCAGATCTATTACAATCAAAGATTGGGTCAAATCCCAAAAATCTGGAACACATGGCAGGAGAATAAATCTAATTTATTCGCATACATCAGAAGATCATTATGAGAAAGATTTATTCCAATCAGTATTAATTGCTGATGGGATTTGGTGTAATCTACACTCAATGGCCCAGATTTACCATACTCAAAACTAATGGCCTAGATTGACCAATCCACAGGCCACCGTCATCTCCAGGAAGCAATCATTGCAACCCTAATGATCACACCCCATTCCTATAAATAGCAAGGTGCTATTCCCTTGCAAGATATACGTTCCCTGGCAATATACACTATCAGAGAGAGATACGTATACACAAAGAGCTCCCCCCTTAATAATCAGAGAGGAAATACACAAAGAAAGAGAGAAGCCAGAAGAGCAACACGAGGAGAGCATGAAGGGCATTTCTTCGTCAACGCCAAACAGATCTTCCCCGAGCCAAGGCTGCATACCGATCGTCCAAGGAGTAAGGCAGGGCTGCCGTCGCCTTCCTGAGCCTCTATCGTCACCCTCCAGAATCTAAAATAAATAATTGTACTTAGTCTGTTGTACCTAGGCTTTCCTCCCTAAGCTTTCTTTGTACAAGCGAGTTTGTATTGTGAGTCTAAGTTCAGTCCTCCTATAAAACTGTTCTGTACTTTTACAATCAATAGCAAATAGAGAGGAGCAGACTGAGGAGTTAGCGGCTGAGCCCTCTCCTAGTCACGGTATGGGGGAACCGACTTTGCAAAAAATTTAACTTCCGAGTCCTAGCTCTGTCCCAGTTATGGGGACTGAGGGAGGAGGATGACTCGTCTGTCGAGTCCTACTCCCGTTCTAGAAATCGGTGCTGATGAAAGGGAAGTGACTCATTTGCCGAGTCCTACTCCTATTTTGATTGGAAAAGAGACAGGAGGGCCCATTCTCCCTCCATATGATAGTCTTATCCCTTCACCAGGGGTAGACGAATCCGTCACAGTTGCAAATGTTACTTCAGGGTCTGTTATGGCAGACCCGAATGTTGTGGGGTCCTGTGGGGCCGACCGGGATAAGGGTAAAGGCCCCATGGTGGAAGACACCCCTTCCGTTCCTTCTACTTGGGGGACAGTGTTGAGTCCCTCCAGAGACTCAACTTTCGCAGTTGGTGGTTCCGACGACACTGTTGGTAAGACGGAGGTCGTGAATATCGAGGCTCTGGCCTTGAACCTTGAAGGTATGGCGACTGAGTCTCCTGTGAGCCAAACGGTGGCTGTGAAAGCCTCTGCAGGGTTAACTATTGTCCCGGCCCATGTAGTAGCTCCAACAACTCCTTTTTTAACACCTCAAGTGTTGGACGATGCAGATGAATATATAAAGTTCATCGTTGAGGCCGTATACAAGATATTAAGGAGGGGGTATCGGTTGTGCTGGACGAAGAAGGGAGCTTTACGACTGCGAAGGCAATGGCGATCCCGTATATCGAACTGATCCAAACTCATCAGGGTCACGACCACATGGCAGAGATCTTTGAGGCTTCTGTTGATATGCTCGATTATTACCTTATTGAGCTCCAGAACATTCGGCGAAATAATTTTTTCGCTTTGATAGAGGAGGAGCAGAACAAGCTAGTGGCTGAGGATGAGTCAGCATATTCTGACACCATGACTATCTGGGAGCAGGAGCTGAACGATGCTGAGGCCAATGAGGAGAGATTTTCTTCGTCTATGAAAGAGAAGGTTAATCTGCGGAAAGCCCTGAATGTTAACATAGCGGAAGTCGACGCCAAGATTCGCCTTTTTCAGGAGCAATGGGCTCGACTTTTGGCTAATTCTGAATGAGCACAGGCTGACCATGTCTAGCTTAAAGAAGAAACGACGAACTTCACACGCCATGTGGCAATCTTGCTTCGTCAAAAGAAGGAGTTGGACGACAAATATGCAGCTGACCTCGCCTCCGAGGCCAGACAAACGATGCGTCGCGAGGCTGAGCGTCACATTTTGGCGACTATAGAGACCAGGGCCGAAGGTTTATAGCGTCATATTGACGAGCTATCCGCTGACCCTTAGTTACTTTATCCTTCATTTCGTTGCTTTTAGTTAGTGACGCAGCTGTCTCTTTTTTTTGTTTCTTTTGGAAATGCAGTCCTTCCACTTCCTGTTTTGAAGAAATCAGAACTTTTTTCTTTGTTCATTCTTGTGATGAATCTGTGATTTTTTTGGGTGGACCTATTATCTTTTGCGCACCTTGGTTTCTAGGTACATATAATAAGTTTAAGAAGGAGAAAACTGACATATTAACTCAGAGGTGATATGGACGTGGTAAATACAAGTTAATGGTAGAGCCTTCCTACCCAGAGGTAATATGGACGTGGTAGGAATAAACTCTGTAGGGTGTATAGAACAACTCAGAGGTGATGTGGACGTGGATGTTCTATGATTGACGTGCAACAACGCGGAGATTATTGTATGGGATATTTACTCAGAGGTAATATAGACATAGTAAAATAGTAACGAGCATAATCCTACGTAATGTAGAATTTTGCTTTGTAGAGTGTAGAGAAGCAACTCAAAGGTGATGTGGATATGGTTGTTCTCCTACTGAGGCTGCAACGACACAACTGGGTTCCCAAAGTACTTGATTGTCAAGAAAGGGAGGCGAACTCGGTTTATCAAGTTCACCAATTCTCTTGCTGGGGAGAAGGAAGTACATTTTGAAGGATGTCAAGAGTAGTACTTCTTTAGGAACTTGTCGTTGATGGGCATCATGAATAAGTCTCAATTAGGTTGAGCGAGACGGTAAGCACCGTTTGAGTATACCGTCTCTATGATGAAGGGTCCTTCCCATTTGGGTTCAAACTTTTCCGGTGTCTTGTGGGTCATGACCATCAGTCTTTTGACTACCAGAACCAGGTCGCCTACTTGGAAAGTCCTCTGTTTGACTCTTTTGTTGAAAGTCTATGAAATGCGGGCTTGATAAAGTTCGATGTGCTGTTGAGCCAAGAGGTATTTTTCATCCAGCGCTTCAAACTCTTGTAGATGGCGACATTGATTGTCTTCTTCCGTTAGCTGGTTCATGATCGCCACTAGAAATGAGGGTATCTGGATCTCTAGAGGCAGTACTGCTTTGCTTCCATAGACCAAAGAGAATGGTGTGTTACCCGTCGGGGTCCGTACCATCATACGATAGGTCCAAAGGCATTCACCGAGATTTTCGTCCCAGTCGCGCTTGTTGGATGATACGACCTTTTTGAGTAGCTTGACGAAGGTTTTATTAAAAGCTTCAGCCAATCTTTTTGCTGCCAGATTTTGAAAAACAGATGGCAACTCTAGAGGGGGGTGAGTAGAGTTTATAACAATAATAGCCAATTAAAAATTAAACTCTTTCACAAGCAGAAAGTAATCAGAGTAAATGCAGAAATAAATAAGGAGCAAGAAAGCATACGCAAACACAACCGATTTTTAACCTGGTTTGCCTCGTAGAGGACTAGTCCAAGCCTGAGAACTCTAGCTCAGGATTAAATCCACTATTTGTGAAATAGTAGTTACACCCTGCACCTTTTCTTCAGAAGAGCACGTCAACTTCTTACAAAGATCGCAGTGGCGATGCTTGGAATTTTCCAAGCGACTTCTTGAACTCTTGCACAAACTCCTAACTAAAAAGTACTGAGCACTTGAGGCTTAGGGAGCTTGTGGCTAGTAGATGAAGAAGGGTATGGCTTGTATAGAGCTTTAGAGAGAAAAGAAGAGAAGATTGGATGAATGAAAATGAGAGAATTCATGGCCTATTTATAGGATACCAGGTAGGCAAAATTCGGCCAGAATTCTGGTTGGAATATTCAAAAAAAATGGTCGTTGGAAAACTTGCAACCAGCCAACCCTAAAAATTAGGGTCCTGATTTTTAGGAGGCAGAGTTCGGCCCGAACTCTGTGTGGAGGCAGAGTTCGGCCCGAACTCTGTCTCCAGAGCACAGAATGGGTCCAATTTGTAAATGGGCTTATTCGGATATTTGTGGAGCTTTTGATTTGGGGTATGGGTATAGGTTAAGTCTCAGATGCTCAGCACAGCTCAGTTTACATAAGTCTAGACTCAATAAAATTGTAAAATACAGACTCAAAAAATATGTTGCATTGCAAGTGCGAGCTGTCGTCTGGCTAGTACGAGCTATCGTCTGGCTTGTACTGAATGTAGTCTTCATGTGTCGTATTGAATTATCACAAGTATCATATAGTCAATTCTATCAATATTTGGTTGACTGTGATTTTGTGTCAACAATCTCCTCCATATTGATAATTGACAAAATGATATTTGTATATTCAATATTCATACATGGACACATTTAAGAGCAATAGCGTAGCTCCCCCGTAATCAGTGAAGAGCTAGCAATAGCTCCCCCGTAAATAGTGCTCTGTTCCTGTTGTCCGTTCTCTTCCCAAAGCACATATACATAATGATAGAAAATGAATATAGCAAAGCAAATATTTCTCCCCCTTTTGGCATTTATCAAAAAATCATATGAAATAATAACTGGCAAGCACACTAATAGATGATGTTGCATAGAAACTGATAAAACTACCGAATGTCTCAAGAGTCACAAATAAGAAATAAGTCTACTACAATCAAAGTGCATAAAAGCAACTACATCAACTAAAATCCAAAATGCAAAAAACATAAACTACGATCCTCAGTAGCAGCAGCAAGTAGACATCCATATCCATCATCGAGCTCGTGAAGGCCCAGCGTCGTTGGATGGATCAGTGAAGGAACAACGAGGGTCCACGAAGGCCGCATCCGGATCCAAGTAGCGGATAACCCAAGGGTCATCGATACGATATCCATCGCGAGCAGGGTCCCGCTCCATAGGAATAGGCATAGAAGGATGCCGGGACATGGAGTACCGAATGTCGTGCAGTGAGTTGCTGATGGCACTCATCTGCAGGGTAGTCCGGTAGTCAAGCTGAGTCCAGCGATCATCCTCTAAAGTGAAACGATCGCGGAGCATAGTCTGGAGTGACTCAAGAGTAGCAGGAGGAGGAGGAGGATCTGTCCAAGAGGAGGGGCATCGAGCTCATCGTCAGAGTGCTCGGACACAACAGGTGAGCCAACTGCAGCCTGAAGCCACCGTGCCTTAGAGAGAAAGGCAGGGGCAGGTAGGAACTGGCACCCATCAAGAGGTACACGAAAAACACGAAAGAGCATAGGAAGATAAAGAGCATAAACCAAGGATCTTAGTTTTTTCTAGCGTTAATCATCCAGTCCATCATGGTACGTGGAAGATTAAATGGAACATGAAAGTGGAGATGATACAAAGCCGAGATTTCAAAGTAGGTAACCTCATCGGTGGATCCCGCTTTGGGCAGATTAGTGTTAAATATAATCCGATGAAGTTCATAGAAATAGGGATTGAGAAACTTGGCCAAAAGCTTGCGAGGATGTGTGTTAGGGGTACACAAGTCGTCCTTAAAGCTTTCGAGGGAAGACCCATCAGGAAATTGAAACGTTCGAGCTTCAACAAGTTTTTTCCATGAGTTTGGCTCCGGGAGTTCAAGGTGTTCGGCCAAGTCGAAATCATCGAAAGAAATATCAATGCTCGCAATCCGTAAAAAAATATGTGTATTATCATGAGTTAGGTTGTAATAGAATATTTGTATAGAATTGCGATATATAACCGAGTTGGTGGTGACAAGTTCATCAAGACAAAGATCATGAAAGAATGAATCATATTATAAAAAAATAGTAAAATTGATAGGATGTCCCGCAAACACCGAACGTGTCCGAAAATCACTAAACCATGCATTGGAAGCGTCAAGTGATACAAATATCCGGTCGTCATACGTGTTGGGGTCGAGTGGACGAGGTGGGTTGAACAACGGGTGGATAAACGGTTGATTGGGTTGTTCAACGGACGGTTCAACACGAGAAGGAGCATTCGAAGAGGACGCACCCTCGGTTCGAAGTCTCTTCCCTCTATTGAACAATCGTGGGGCCATGAAATAATAAAGACAATTGAGAAAATTGAGATGGAGAGAAGTGTTGAAGTATACCTCAATGTGATGATGAAAAATGAAGGAGAATGGTGAGAGAAACCTTCTCCTTGAGTTTTGAAAAGAGATATGCTCTAGGAAGGAAGAACTAGGGTTAGGGTTTGGAGAAAAATAGTTTGGAGAAGTTTAGAAGGTGGCAATGGAGGAGAGAGAAGAGGGGAACCTGAATATTTGTGTAAGGGTTTAAATGGTCGGAGAAAATGTGGTCCATTGGATCATATTTTGATCAGCAGCTGAGGCTGCTCCCGGTTCTGGAATAGCCAAGCCGAATTCGGCCCGAACTCTGGGTAAGGCAGAGTTCAGCCCGAATTCCAGTTTCTGGAACCAGAACAGAAATCAGGCTGAAAAAGATTGATTAAGTGAGAGAGACCAAAAGAATATGATACATGTACAAAATTGAGAAAAACAAAAAAAATCAACGCTGAATGAAAGTAAAGTTAGAAAATCTGTATTTTAGCATGTGATAAATAAAAATAAACCATGTAATAAACAAGGAATTTTGCCATAATTCAATATTTTGAAGCTACCATGGGTTAGCTGCAGGGGCCGGATCCCAGCTAGCGGTAGTCCTGAGGACTAGTGCACCGTGTCGCTTAGGCTTTTACGCCTTGTTGTCACGCCCCGATCCGGGAAATCGCTCGTCCTTGCTAGATTTTATCCGAATCATCGTCCTCGCTGGGGCGCGATGCCGCATGAGCCTGGAGTTGCGCTCGTGCAAGGCAAGATAACAGGTTCATATAGAACTATCTCAATTTGATAACATAAGCAGCGGAAGGGAACAAGTATAACATAAGAATCTCTTTTATTGATTATGAACTGAAGATTACAAAGGCTCTGAATAGCCCAACATATTATGCCAATTGGCTACAACGCTCATGATCTCTCTAGCTCACAAAGGATTACATTGTTCCATACATTATGTCTCTTTATAGCCACCAAGTTGTCTTCGGCCGAACATCTCCATGTCGCAAGTCCGAACGCCTATGCGGTGCTTCTCTTGAACGCCAAGGACTCCATGCCTCGGCACGTCCAAGCCAAGCTCCGCCCCAAGCCGATCATAACCTGAGCCTACACATAAACTAGTGGGGGATTAGTGCTTTCATCCTCGCTTCGCACTGATCAAGACCCGCTCGCACCCATACCAAATACTAAATCATTTTATGGAACATGTATCATTATTGGTGATCTTTCTACTTAGCCTTAGGATCAGTTTTATAGCAATACCTAAACATAACATATTATCATAAATGTGTCCCATGCCATGTTCCTGCAGTAGATACAGTTAGCCATAATATGAACGTAAATATAGTATTCGTGCTCATCTCCGTCCTATTTTCCTTAGCCTACACTGGTTAGAACATACGTATGAAACCGTATATTTCACGCAATATTCCAATCATAAACTTAAATAATGCATAAGGGTCGCAGGCCCTGCGCCTGCACCAAACTCTCATCTCAGCCCACCGGCCATATCTATATGAAGGTCACGGTGTTTCGCACCGTAATGGACTTGGCATCTCTTATGTGTAAGCCTACAATCACTTCGATACGGGTTGCTAGCCCAATATCCGAAGGATCCCAAACTTACGGATATCATAGCTTATCACAGCACTGGACGGTCGCAATCCGTCCGAATATTATGCACCATAAATACCACACATAATTCCCTCCTAGGCCGAACGGTCCCGACACCCCGGCGTAACCGTTCGAGGGAAGCCGTACCCGTACACGGGTCATCCGAGTCCATTGACCATGCAATATGCGCCATAGCAAACACACATAACATTCCAACCAAATCCTCCCTATCATAAACATAGTCTCGATCCATAAACGGTTTCCCGTGCCATAAATGGTTTCCCGTGCCATAAATATATTCGCGTCTCATAAACATAATCCACCATTCATATGGGGAGCTCCGTCGGCGTTATGTCCCAACACATCCATATTGATGCACGACGCCCAATAGATTAGACATCTCGTTTTATATTCAGCGCGTACCATTCGCAAGTTGCTCACATAGCCTAACTTCGAAGTTACTTAGTCTTTTCGTACATAAGTGCGCGAGGGCATGCTCAGCACCATAATCAATGTTCTACGTCTAGTGTTCAATGTTTTCGGAGCCGTGCACATGATGTACATCTCGATATTGTCTTTCAATGTTCTACCATTATGCCTTACCGCGACCCGTACACTTGATACACGTCACTTCAATTGTTCGATTTTTCAATGTTCTATCTTAGTGTTCGACACATACTTGGACCTTTCATCGCTGAGCCACGCTCGCTAACTCGATAACATCTTACGCATACCATAACATATTTTATTAGACGTGAAGGAATAGGGAGAGAGGGTCAAGAACCCGCCCACCTTAAGCCGATACGCCTTGCCGTTTCGCTGTGTTGAAGCGGCTCGCTTCCATAACTCGGTCGCATAGCTAACTCCCGGACTTAGCCATTCTTTTGAACTACTCGGTTGATTTGGCCTATCGCGCCCATACCACGATCCGTAATCCAGCATAAAGGCATAGCCTGCACACCAGATCAACCAACATTAGCACTTGCTCAACGGAACTTATCTTTGCATCGATTCGATTCATAGATTCCAACCGACCCAAAGCTTACCTTTGGCCAACGTAACTCTCGCATCGATTCGCATTGATACTTTATCAGGTCAACGCAACTCTTCGAGTCAACGACTCATCGTAATGTACCGTGCGGAGCGGGGCATTATATAATATACCACTCAAAATCAGGTTCATCCTCGAACCGAAACCAAACCCTTAATTTCAAGTGCCTCGCTAGATCGTTTCACGATCTCGTGCTACTATCGTTGGAATCATACAACTTAGTTTGGATCATACACATATTTTAGGCGTCCCACCAATATATGCATTTCAGCCAAGCTCAGTTGTAGGATATCGGGACAACTAACAAGCTCAACTTAATCGTCAAACATCAATCAGTCCGTACTCGACTTAGTCAAATCTTAGCGCCTATTCTCCAATACTTCTCGTATGCATCATCCCATAACATGCGATCATCTTCCAACATCTTGCACATAACTTAATTCAAACCATAACTTCAATCTCATAAGTTTTTCGTCGGTCATCTAACACTCGTATTGCATCAAGTCATTGCGCATCCGATCGCAACAAGCTCCCGCAATGCCTACTCACCCAATCGTTTCCAATCTCTCACGTAACTCAAGTCTTTCATCCAATCATTCATAACACTTGGCCTTAATGACATGGACTAAGTCCACATGTCTCTATTTTTTTTGCCTACCATTGTACTAAATCTAGCACACAACTATCCCCGTACGACCCGCATTTCGAACTGCCTACGCATCACGTCTGGGGCTACCCCCGCTAGGTAACTTATCCAGACATCATGCTCGCGATCTCCCGACACAAGAGGTCAACTCGAGTCTACGATGCTCAACGGCAATAATCTTTCCGACCCAAGGTCTCTTACGATACGCCCATCTCCTATTCTCGACCGAGTACGAATCCTTTACTCAATTCTCAATCAATCCCGACTAGTTCGTTCACAACATAGATGGCGCGCTCAATACACATAGCCTAACCTTTACTCAACCGATCTATGACACACTCTTAGGTCGTTCTACTATCTGTCGCTCTCGTGTATTATAGAATCCTTGCAATCGCCTTACCGTATCGCTATGCTAAGCACGTTCCTCAACATATACTCGGTCATTCCTTATCCTTAACAATATTTATTATGGGACTTCTTTAGGGTCATCCTATGGGGCTTCAATATTCACTTGATTTGGCGGTCAAGTCTTCTAGGTTCAGCTGCCCCGAAACTACGCTCGATAATTGAAGATCATCAACGAGGGACAGTTACAACGAACCATGCTATATCCTATCGCGAAGCCAAATCAATTCCCGACAATTCCTATAGAACTTTACCCAATCCGATATACCAATCCATAATTTCTCTACTCCCGCGCAACTGATGCGCCGATAACTACTCGAATCACTTATGCACATTGTGTGCCGTTACTACTCGAATCACTCCTACATACCCGTCGACTATCCTTGCCAGTCGTATGACATCTATTCACCTTAAATCCGAGTTCACCTATTCGTGATCATAGTCCGACGAATTCCATACTCATCAAACCATCCTCGAACAATTTTCGCATCAAACCACAAGTCAAATCCGATTTTGCCATGCCTTACAAGTTCGATCATGCCCGCTGGATGAATTACCTATACCAGCGCTCACACGGAATGATCGCCCTAATTTGGCATGATGCATGTGCGATGCTGGAGTTGCACTCGCATAAGACAAGAATGTCAACATAGTGGTTATCTACGAATCAATCCAGATACTTTCGATTACATTCGAGCAACATCCATTTGCTCTCAAATTCTCCGAAGCATTCCTACCGTTAGAATCCAAACTGCCATAACTTATCTTGCATCCTATTCATCCAACAACAATGCTCAACATAATTTTCGTTCATTCGATCAGAGTATCCCCGAGTTATTGCATATCGTCTTTGATACACCTTAATACCATCGTCGATATGCATAACTTGAACATCTTCCTTTTTCATAAGCTTAAACTCGTTGCAATCATTGCCATTATCCGAACTCGAATACAAATCAAGTCTTGCACACATCAAGATTCATTTCGTTATAACTGACTACCATAATCGTGACATAATTCCAATTCATATATTCATTTTATATCCCTAACTTGCACTTCCAAATCGTGCTACCGACTCCTCGCGCTAAGTCAACTTCGTTCATACGATTTCTTCGTACCTACTCGATTCATTCCGGATAATTTTGTACTAACTCAACATAATTTCGACCGGGTCTACTATTTCCTCGATGTAACATTCCTTCTCTATGCTCAGCCTATCGTTCGACTTACGCTTAACGAATTCTCGTCCGACGTATCATCCATAGGTATGACTTCGCACATAATCGTTCAACTCAATTCATCAAGGCATACTTGTATCGACTTCTATCAAGTCATTCCCGCTAGAGTCTCGGTACTACTTTGTCCGTTGAGAACAACATATCGTAACAACTAATCGTCTCAATGTAACCTATCATAAGTCACCAACCGGCTTAACATAGCTATCGCCAAGTGGTATTTCATATACCACTCAGGATCAAGCCTATCGTTATCGACACAATACTTCGCTATACTTGCTCGCATAATTGGTATTGCATATACCACTCGGAATCGAGTCATTACTCGACATCACACTTCGTATAGGTCCGACTTCTATCTCAACTTAACCATCCCGTATGGCGATCCTTCCGATCCCAGCTCTAACGTTAGCTCAAGTTTGACACACATTCGATCTAACCGTACCATGGCGATTATTTCGATCACACCCGCAACATTCGCTTATTCAAAAGCTCAACGCGACATACGGCCAACATAAACGTTCGCCTACTCAACTCGACTCTTTTTTGTCGCATCAACGATTTTCCAATCTCGCTCGTTGCAACTCGTGCAACAACTCATTCTCGATACTTAAGGTCTTTACTTAATCTCGGGCGACATATCGCTATCCATCCGCATAGCCATACAACATGCATCATACCATATCGACTCGTTGTGCCGATGCAACGAACGATCCACAACTTGCTGCACTCCGTACAACCCACAACACATAACCATTCGTATAGCAACATAACACGCATCGCCTCACATATCGACCCGTTGCACTTCGTGAAACCAACAACATATATCTCTTCGCACTTCGTGTGACAACAACACATAACTCCTCGTACTTCATGCGACCAACAATACATAACTCCTCGCACTTCGTGCGACCAACAATACATATCGTTGCACTTCATGCAACCAACAATACATATCGTTGTACTTCATGCAACCAACATCACCATATTCGTTGCACTTCGTGCGACCAGTATTCCGTAACTCGTTGCACTTTCGTGCAACCAACATACCATAACTCGTTGTACTTCGTGCAACCAACACTCTCCGGTGGCACCCGGAGATAGCGTGATAGTTACGATATACTTGTGGCAGACGTACGCACTTAATATAGACTTATTGTATGGAACATCCAATGTAGCGTCGAGCAGATCCATGAGCCATGCGGTTGCAGAAACAACTTAGAGTCAACTGAATTCGATAGCGAAGCAACTGAGGGTCAAAGAGATTCATGCACGGTCCAGAGGATGGAACCGCTCTGGTACCAACTTGTCACGCCCCGATCCAGGAAATCGCTCGTCCTTGCTAGATTTTACCCGAATCATCATCCTCGCTGGGGCGTGATGTCGTACGAGCCTGGAGTTGCGCTCATACAAGGCAAGATAACAGGTTCACATAGAACTATCTCAATTTGATAACATAAGCAGTGGAAGGAAACAAGTATAACATAAGAATCTCTTTTATTGATTATGAACTGAAGATTACAAAGGCTCTGAATAGCCCAACATATTATGCCAATTGGCTACAACGCTCATGATCTCTCTAGCTCACAAAGGATTACATTGTTCCATACATTATGTCTCTTTATAGCCACCAAGTTGTCTTCGGACGAACATCTCCATGTCACAAGTCCGAACGCCTATGCGGTGCTTCTCTGGAACGCCAAGGACTCAATACCTCGGCACGTCCAAGCCAAGCTCCGCCCCAAGCCGATCATAACCTGAGCCTGCACATAAACTAGTGGGGGATTAGTGCTTTCGTCCTCGCTTTGTACTGATCAAGACCCGCTCGCACCCATACCAAACACTAAATCATTTAGTGGAACATGTATCATTATTGGTGATCTTTCTACTTAGCCTTAGGATCAGTTTCATAGTAATACCTAAACACAGCACATTATCACAAATGTGTTCCCATACCGTGTTCCTGCGGCAGATACAGTTAGCCATAATATGAACGTAAACATAGTATTCGTGCTCATCTCCAGTCCCATTTTCCTTAGCCTGCACTGGTTAGAACTTACGTATGAAACCGTATATTTCATGCAACATTCCAATCATAAACTTAAACAATGTATAAGGGTCGCAGGCCCTGCGCCTGCACCCAACTCTCATCTCAGCCCACCGGCCCTATCTATATGAAGGTCACGGTGTTTCGTACCGTAATAGACTTGGCATCTCTTATGTAGTAAGCCTACAATCACTTCGATATGGGTTGCTAGCCCAATATCCGAAGGATCCCAAACTTACGGATATCATAGCTTATCACAGTACTGGACGGTCGCAATCCGTACGAATATTGTGCACCATAAATACCACACATAATTCCCTCCTAAGGCCGAACGGTCCTGGCACCCCGGCGTAACCGTTCGAGGGAAGCCGTACCCGTGCACGGGCCATCCGAGTCTATTGACCATGCAATACGTGCCATAGCAAACACACATAACATTCCAACCAATCGTCCGTTTCATAAACATAGTCTCGATCCATAAACGGTTTCCCGTGCCATAAACGGTTTCCCGTGCCATAAACATATTCGCGTCTCATAAACATAATCCACCATTTATATAGGGAGCTCCGTCGGCGTTATGCCCCAACACATCCATATTGATACACGACGCCCAACGGCTTAGACATCTCGTTTTCATATTCAGCGCGTACCATTCGTAAGTTGTTCACATAGCCTAACTCCGAAGTTACTTAGTCTTTTCGTACATAAGTGCGCGAGGGCACGCTCAGCACCATAATCAATGTTCTACTCCTAGTGTTCAATGTTATCGGAGCCGTGTACATGATGTACATCTCGATATTGTCTTTCAATGTTCTACCATCATGCCCTACCGTAACCCGTGCACTTGATACACGTCGCTTCAATTGTTCGATTGTTCAATGTTCTATCTTAGTGTTCGACACATACTTGGACCTTTCGTCGCTGAGCCACGCTCGCTAACTCGATAACATCTTACGCATACCATAACATATTTTATTAGACGTGAAGGAATAGGGAGAGAGAGTCAAGAACCCGCCCACCTTAAACCGATACGCCTTGCCATTTCGCTGAGTTGAAGCGGCTCGCTTCCATAACTCGATCGCATAGCTAACTCCCGGACTTAGCCATTCTTTGAACTACTCGGTTGATTTGGCCTATCGCGCCCATACCACGATCCGTAATCCAGCATAAAGGCATAGCCTGCACACCAGATCAACTAACATTAGCACTTGCTCAACGGAACTTATCCTTTGTATCGATCCGATTCATAGATTCCAACCGACCCAAAGCTTACCTTTGGCCAACGTAACTCTCGCATTGATTCGCATCGATACTTCATCGGGTCAACGCAACTCTTCGAGTCAACGACTCATCGTATTGTACCGTACGAAGCGGGGCATTACAGGTTAACTGCAGGGGCCGGATCCCAGCTAGCGGTAGTCCTGAGGACTAGTGCACCGTGCCACTTAGGCTTTTACGCCTTGTTGTCAGAATGACCCTTTCGGCTTGTACCATAGCAAATTCATCGTAACAAATCAAGACATACTCGATATTTACGCAGGTTATTTTAATAAATAACAGCTTCATCCAAAATTCCAAGTTCACGACAAAGAAAATTGAAACGCTCTTCGGATAATAGTTTTGTAAAGAAATCTGCTAGCTGATGATCAGTGTCAATAAATTCTAAGTCAATAGTGCCATTTTGCTGATGATCACGCAAAAAATGGTGACGTATTTTAATGTGTTTCGTGCGTGAGTGACATATGGGATTCTTAGTGAGATTATAGCACTAGTGTGTCACAAAAGATTGGAATGTGCATAAAAGATAAGTTATAGTCTTCAAGGGTTTGCTTCTTCCACAAAATTTGTGCACAACAACGCCCGGCTGCGATGTATTCAGCTTCTGTTGTGGATAGTGCGACAGAATTCTGCTTCTTGCTAAACCAAGAGACTTGAGCCTTTCCTAATAAAAGACACGTGCCACTTGTACTTTTACGGTGGACCTTGCATCCGGCGAAATCGGCATCAGAGTAACCACTGAGGTCAAATGATGTTGGTTTGGGATACCATAGGCCCACTGTAACCGTATCCTTAAGGTATCGAAAGATACGCTTAACAGCGGTCATGTGTGATTCCTTAGGATTAGCTTGATATCTAGCACACAGGCAAACGCTAAACATAATATCAGGGCGACTAGCAGTTAAAAAAAGTAGACTGCCTATCATACCTCGATACTTACGTTGATCCATAGGTTTGTCGCTTTCATCTGGTTCTAGTTTAGTGGTAGTAGCCATTGGAGTGCTGATAGGTTTGACAGTTGTCAAGGTCGAATTTCTTCAGCATGTCCTTTGTATACTTTGATTGACAGATGAAAGTTCCATTTGATGTTTGTTTGACTTGCAGTCCAAGAAAGTAGTTGAGCTCCCCCATCATGCTCATCTCAAACTCGGTCTGCATAAACTTGGCAAAGTCTTGACAGAGAGTTTCATCAGTAAGAACCAATATAATATCATCAACGTATATTTGTACTAGGAAGAATAGTGTCTTTGAAAGATTTTTTGAAAAGTGTGGTGTCAATTTTCCCTTTTGAAAAACCTTTTTCAAGCAAGAAATTGCTTAGTCGTTCATACCAAGCTCTAGGGGCTTATTTGAGGCCATATAGCGCTTTCTTCAGCTTGAAAACATGGTCGGGAAATTTATGATTTTCAAAACCAGGGGGTTGTTTACATAAACTTTCTCCTTAATAAATCCATTCAAGAAAGCACTTTTAACATCCATTTGAAATAATTTGAAATTTTGAAAATTAGCAAATGTGCAAAGCATCCGAATGGATTCCAATCTCGCAACAGGAGCATACGTCTCATCGTAGTCGATACCTTCCTCCTGGTTGTATCCTTGAGCTACTAGACGAGCTTTGTTGCGTGTAACTGAACCATCTTTATTTACTTTGTTTCTAAAAACCCATTTAGTACCAATAATCGAGTGATTTGCTGGTCTAGGAACGAGTTCCCATACTTGGCTCCTCTCGAATTGGTTGAGTTCCTCTTGCATGGCAAAAATCCAAAATTCATCATTAAAAGCTTCTAAAATATTTTTGGCACAATTTGTGAAATGAAGGCAGTACTAGCAATGGAGTCCCTTAATGATGATCTAGTAGTTACTCCACGTGAAACCTCATCTATTACCAAATTTTCTGGATGTGACGGCTTGAAAGAGAATTTCTTTGGCAAGCCCTCCAGAGAATTGGTTTCGATAGTGGTATTCATTGGAGTAGAAGTTGATGGCTCAACATCATCATCAAGAGTAGCTGCTGTACTGTTATTTTCATCAAAAGTCACATTGGTAGACTCTTCCACAATTAATAAGCATTTTTTAAATACTCTATATCCCTTGCTCTTGGCAGCATAGCCAAGGAATATACCATCATCAGCTTTGGCATCAAATTTACCTAAGTTGTCTTTGGTGTTAAGGATAAACATCTACAACCAAAAACTCTAAAATAAGAAACATTTGGGGTTCTTCCAAACCAAAGCTTCATAGGGTGTTTTCTTCGTAATAGGACGAATAAGCACCCTATTCAAAATATGGCACGTTGTGCTGACTGCTTCAGCCCAAAAATATTTCGGAAGTGAAAACTTATTCAACGTGACTCTAGCCATGTCGCCAAGAGTCCTATTCTTCCGCTCCAAACACCATTTTATTGAGGAGTTCTTGGACAAGAAAACTCATGATCAAAACCATTGGAATCATAAAACTTTTTAAAATTAGTATTTTCGAATTCGTCCTCCATGATCACTTTGGATTCGAGTAATCATGTAGCCTTTTTCGCTTTGAACTTTTTAACAAAATCTTGAAAACTGAATAGCATCACTTTTATTTGTAAGAAAGAAAACCCAAGTAAATCTAGAAAAGTCATCAACAATAACAAAAGCATAGAGTTTTCCACCAAGACTGGCTACTCTACTAGGGCCAAATAAATCCATATGAAGTAATTGCAAGGGTCTAGTAGTACTTACAGAGTTTATGGAATAAATGAGGACTTGGTTGCCTTATTCAATTCACATTCAGCACATACAGTATCCTTTTTGAATGTGATGTCGGGCAAGCCTCTAACTAGCTTCTTAGTCGATAGCCTGGATATAGTATCCATATTGGAATGACCAAGACGCTGGTGCCATAGTAATCTTTCATCCTTGTGAGCATATAGGCATCTACTGCACTGTTAGTATCTCTTGATAGATAGAAAATATAAATATTATCCTCTCTTATCCCTTCAAAAGCGATGTCTTCCGTTGACCTATCATAAATAAAGCATTTATCTTGTCCAAAGTTATGTCATATCCATGGTCAGCAATGACTAATGCTGAGCAGGTTATGCTTTAACTCGGTCACTAGGCAGACATCCTTTATTACGGGGAAGGAGGATGTCCAATAATACTATTACCTATAATATACCTTTTAGGTTGTTCCGAAGGATACATATCCTTCTCTCTTCATCGATAGTGATGCGAAAAGATTTACATCTCCTGTCATATGCCGCGAGCATCCACTATCGAGAATCCACTTACTCTTAGTTGAGGAGGGAAGGTCCACCTACATCAAGAGTAGATGTGACCTTTGGTACCCAAGTTCTTGAGGGTCCTGAAAAGTTAGTTTTTGGAAACCATACATATATTTCTATCTAATAATCTTCTAACTCTACATTGTGGTGAAATGTATCCATGTAATCCACAATAAGTACAAATAGCATTCCTATTTATGTTAGGAGCATGTTGATGATGTCTATATGTAGAATGGTGTGGAGTAGCATGATGATGATCTCTATGTAGAGTGGTGTGGTAGCATGGTGATAATGTCTATATATAGCATGGTAAGAGTGGTGTGGAGCATGATATGACTATATGTGGCTGCAGGATGATGTTTATATCTATTAGCAGTATGATGGTGATTGTGTTTATGTGCAACATAGTGATGATTGTATCTATGTGTAGCATGGTGATTATGTGTTATATGAGAATTATTTCTACGTGCATGTGGTTTGTGTGCTTTATGAAGGTGAGTGTACATATAAACATGATTACGTACTGCAGGTGGATGGCGTGGTTGACTAGTATGAGTAGTGTCATGCATTGTGTGTGTCCATGTGATTGGGTTTGAGGTTGAGCAACCTGTTTCCCCTAGTCTCTAATTTCTTAGAGATAGAGATAGCCTGCAGTTCATTAACCTTAGCATTCAAATCATATATTTTAGTAATAGAAATCTTGTGTCTACTATTTTCATCAGCAAGCTCCGTGTTGAGTGCTGTGATTTCTTGTGTTTGTTTTTCAATACGTGCTTCGGCATCATGTAGGCTTAATTTAAGCTTAACACCTCATTTGTGGCTTCTGTGGGTGGAGTGTCTCTAATATTATCAAGCAATAATGAGAGTCTTTAATTTTGACTTCATACTTTTGATCTTTTCCTTGGCATGTTTATATTTACCAATGACTTTCTTTTGGTCATCAAGTAAATCGGTGAAAGCATCGCCAAGTTCATCAAAAGTGAAATCATCAAGAGTTTCGTTTGATACCTTGTCGGTTGCCATTAGGCACACGTTTGCAGTGTCTTGAGGAGAGTCCTTTTCTTCGTCGGAGTCACTAGCTTCGCTTTCATGCCAAATGCTTGTGTTGGCATATTTCTTTGAGGAAGCCTTCTTGTATGGTTTTTCATAACGGTTGCTCTTCTTTAAGAATGGACAGTCTTTTCGGACGTGCCCAGTCTTCTTGCAACCGTAGCATGTTGGCTCTTCTTCGTCATCTTCTTGTGGTTCCTTCTTTCTTCGATTGAAGTGAATTTCTTGAAGTTGCGGACAAGGAGAGCTCGATCATCACCTTCCGAGTTGTCGTCCTCCGTCTCTTCGGGGTCAGCCCTTCGTCGTGAGCTTTGAGGGATCTCCTTAACCTTAGGAGCAGGCTCTTCGAAGTCTTTGAGGTCAAGCTCAGAGTCATCAGCTTTTCCATCAAAGTCTCCATGGACATAGTTGTGAGATCATTTCCTTCTATGATGGCTGTCACCTTAAGGTTCTAAATCTTTGGTAGCCCCGTAAGAAGCTTGCGAATCTTCTCATGATTTGTATATTGTTTGCCGAGCGAAGATAGAGGATTGATGATGTCGAGGAATCTTGTAACATTTGCGTGATCGTCTCATTTGGCTTCATCTTGAAAGCCTCATATTCTTGAGTGACGACTTATCTTTGATTCCTTGACTTGGGTGGTTCCTTCATGCGTCACTTCTATAAGTCTCCATACTTCGTGAGAGGTGGTGCATGTTGAGACCCTGTTAAACTTATTCCTGTCTATAGCACAAAATAAGGCATTAATAGCTCTCGCGTCTAGACTTGCCTATTTCTTCTCCTCGTCAGAATATTTGTCATGTGGTTTCTCAACGAGATCACCATTGACAACTATCCTGGCGAGCTTTTTGTAACCATCGGTGACGATAGTCCACAGGTCGAAGTCTAGCGACTTGAGATAAAAGCTCATCCTTGTTTTCCAATAGGTGTAGTTAGTTCATCAAATAGGGGAGGCCTATAGTGGACTGCCCTTTATCGTGATTAGAATCATGGATTGTGTGGTTGCCATGGATCAGCTCTAGGATGTTAGTCCTTGTTGATAGAACAGAGCTATGATACCAATTGAAGAACAGATGGCAACTCTAGAGGGGGGAATAGAGTTTATAACAATAATAGCCAATTAAAAATTAAACTCTTTCACAAGCTGAAAGTAATCAGAGTAAATGCGAAAATAAATAAGGAGCAAGAAAGCATACGCAAATACAGCCAATTTTTAACCTGGTTTCCCTCGTGGAGGACTAGTCCAGGCCTGAGAACTCTAGCTCAGGATTAAATCTACTATTTGTGAAGTAGTACACCCCGTGCCTTTTCTTCAGAAGAGCACGTCAACTTCTTACAAAGATCGCAGTGGTGATGCTTGGAATTTTCAAGCACTTCTTGAACTCTTGCACAAACTCCTAACTGAAAAGTACTGAGCACTTGAGGCTTAGGGAGCTTGTGGCTAGTACATGAAGAAGGGTATGGCTTGTATAGAGCTTTAGAGAGAAGAGAAAGAGATTGGATGAATAAAAATGAGAGAATTCATGGCCTATTTATAGGATACCAGGTAGACAGAATTCGGCCAGAATTCTGGTTGGAATATTCAAAAAAATTGGCCGTTGGACAACTTGCAACCAGCCAACCCTAAAAATTAGGGTCCTGATTTTTAGAGGCAGAGTTCGGCCCGAACTCTGTGTGGAGGCAGAGTTCGGCCCGAACTATGTCTCCAGAGCACAGAATGGGTCCAATTTGTAAATAGGCTTATTCGAATATTTGTGGAGCTTTTGTTTGGGGTATGGGTATAGGTTAAGTCTCAGATGCTCAGCAAAGCTCAGTTTACATAAGTCTAGACTCAACAAAATTGTAAAATACAGACTCAAAAAATATGTTGTATTGCAAGTGCGAGCTGTCGTCTGGCTAGTACGAGCTGTCGTCTGGCTTGTACTGAATGTAGTCTTCATGTATCGTATTGAATTATCACAAGTATCATATAGTCAATTCTATCAATATTTGGTTGACTGTGATTTTGTGTCAATAGATTGTAGGCAGTTGATGCCACATTCTGAATACGATTCTTATCGCAGAATCTTCTGAACGTATGGCTTATGAATTGTGGACCGTTGTGTGGGTCCAGGGCACCCCAAAATGATTGATGGCGTGATGCTTGATGAAGTTGATCACCTTTGAGCTTTTTACCTCTGTCAAAGGTACTGTTTCTGCCCATTTAGAAAAGTAGTCGGTGATTGCTAGGATAAAGCGGTGTCCCCTGGATGAGGGAGGGGTGATTGGTCCCACTATCCATGCCCCAGGCTTCAAATAGCCAAGAGGCGACCGTAGGATGTAGAGGCTCTAATGGTCTGTGGATAAAGTTGGCGTGTAGCTGGCAAGTACGATATTTTTTACATACTCGCAGCG